>JBBFKN010000012.1:22811475-23183447 GCA_039654755.1 Calcarius lapponicus | reverse complement strand
CGGTTTTGGAGGCTTTCCTTCCATCATATAATCCCTAAAATTTCCATGCTCAGGTAGGTTTTGGAGCTTTCCTTCCATCATATAATCTTTAAAAACTCCATGCTCAGGTAGGTTTTGGAGGCTTTTGAATGCTGTCTGCATTTCTGCATTTTTCTATTTCCCAAAATCGCCACGGTGGTGATCCAGATCAGCCCAACTCAAATCTGCTGGGAATAACTTCAGCCCACTGCAAGGAATCCAAAGGGCTGAGGGACGGAGAAAAATTCCTGCCAATCACCAGGTCCACTCTGTCCAGGTATTTAATGGCCCTATTAAATATAGCAAGTGTAAATCTTACAAATTGCCTTGAAAAGGATTCAGCAGCTTCAAAAATGGAGCCATATTTTGGATATATGGCTTGTGCTGCAGACCCATAAATAAAAAGGTAGTATATCCTCAAGTTACAGGCAAGTGCTACTTAGGTGTTTGTATTTTTGGGGAGGTTTCTGGCTTTTGTGAAACATCCAGAGTTTTCATGGTTTCAACAACAAAACCCAAGGTGTCACAATGGAAATGAGCTGGGTAAGGAATGGACAGAAAGTCCTGCAGGCTGATTTATTCACTGCAAAAATGCAACTTATACGATGCCGGAGGATTTCCCCCCTTCAATGGCTTTTTGTTGGGGTTTTATCCCCACTAAATTCCAGGTGTGGGATTGCTGTGATCCCCTGGAGCTGTTCCTGTGCACTGAGGAGAGGCTTTTTTGCCAGCACAGAATTGATGAGCTGCTGAATTGATTAGGAATTAATGACTGTGTCAGGGGACTGCTGCTGAGGGCCTGGAGAGGATTTACATCCTGCTGCCCACCAGCACTGGGCTGCCAGGAATGCAGGAATTCAGGGGCTGCGCAGGAATGCAGGAATTCAGGGGCTGCCAGGAATGCAGGGATTCAGGAATTCAGGGACTGGGCTGCCAGGAATTCAGGGGCTGTGCTCTCAGGAATTCAGGAATTGGGCTGTGAGGAATTCAGGAATTGAGGAGCTAGGCTGTCAGGAATTCAGGGATTCAGGGACTGTGCAAGAATTCAAAGATTCAGGAATTCAGGGTCTGTGCTGTCAGGAATTAAGGGATTCAGGGGCTGTGCTCTCAGGAATTCAGGAATTGGGCTGCCAGGAATTCAGGAGTTGAGGAGCTGGGCTGTAAGGAATTCAGAGCTTCAGGGACTGTGCAAGAATTCAAAAATTCAGGAATTCAGGGACTGGGCTGCCAGGAATTCAGGAATTGAGGAGCTAGGCTGTCAGGAATTCAGGGATTCAGAGGCTATGCAGGAATTCAGAAATTCAGCAATTCAGGGGATATGCTCTCAGGAATTCAGGGACAGTGCAGGAATTCAGGGGCTGTGCCATCAGGAATTCAGGGATTGTGCTGTCAGGGATTCAGGTGCTGGGCTGTCAGGAATTCAGGGATTCAGGGGCTGTGCTGTCAGGAATTCAGGGTATGTCAGGAATTCAGGAATTGAAGGGCTGTGCTGTCAGGAATTCAGGGTCTGTCAGGAATTCAGGAATTGAAGGGCTGTGCTGTCAGGAATTCAGGAGCTGTCAGGAATTCAGGGATTCAGGGGCTGTGCTGTCAGGAATTCAGGAGCTGTCAGGAATTCGGGGATTCAAGGGCCTGTGCTGTCAGGAATTCAGGAGCTGTCAGGAATTCAGGGTCTGTCAGGAATTCAGGAATTGAAGGTCTGTGCTGTCAGGAATTCAGGAGCTGTCAGGAATTGAGGCTGTGTGCGCAGCAGGGAGCTCAGAGCTGCAGCTCCCACAGCATTAATCCCACCCTGGCCGGGTTTTCACTCCTGAGCTGGCTCGGGCTGGCTGTGAATCACTGCTGTGGGTGAGCTGTGTGCTGACACCCAGCGTGGGTGAGCTGTGCGCTCAGAAATGTGCTTTATCCGGAGTGCAGCGGTCACTGAGGGGCTGCAAAAGCTCCCTGAAACCCCCCCCCTGGATTATTCCTGCCATATTCCCTGCAGCTCTTATCCCTGGAGCACACAGCAGGATCACACAGCTGAGGGAAAGGTGTAAAACCGGCCAAAAAATCAGCACTGGGTAAAACATTTCTGGTGGTAAAACACTTCATTCATACAGAAAACTTTTCAGGAAGGGTTAATCCAGGTGGTGCTTCAGGATGTGGATTCTGCTTTTCCTGATGGCTGGGCTTGTTTTATTTTGAATTTTATATGAAGATATTTTAGGAAGGAAGCGCTTCAGGCTGTGGCTTTTCCTTCTGCCTGATGACTGGGCTTCTTTTATTTGAAGTTTTAGATGAAAATGTTCTGGGAAGGGTTAATCCAGGTGATGCTTGAGGATGTGGCTTTTTTTTTCTGGCTGATGCCTGAGTTTAAAATGAACTTTATATTAATATATTCTAGGAAGAGTTAATGCAGGTAGTGCTTCAGAATGTGGGTTTTCCTTCTGGCTGATGGCTGGGCTTGCTTTATTTGAAATTTTATGCAAAGATTTTCTGGGAAGGGCTAATCCAGGTGATGCTTGAGGATGTGGCTTTTTTTTTCTGGCTGCTGCTGGGTTTGTTTTATTTTAAACTTTATATTAATATATTCCTGGTAGAGTTAATGTAGGTGGTGCTTCAGAATGTGGCTTTTCTGGCTGATTGCTGGGCTTCTTTTATTTTAAACCTTTTATTAATATATTCTAGGAAGAGTTAGTGCAGGTGATGCTTCAGAATGTGGGTTTTTTTTCTGGCTGATGGCTGGGCTTGCTTTGTTTGAAATTTTAGATGAAAATGTTCTAGGAAGGGTTAATCCAGGTGATGCTTGAGGTGTTACTTTTCCTTCTGCTGATGCCTCGGTTTGTTTTATTTTAAACTTTATATGAACATATTCTGTGAAGAATTAATGCAGGTGGTGCTTCAGAATGAGAATTTTCCTTCTGGCTGATGGCTGGGCTTGCTTTATTTGAAATTTTATACAAAGATGTTCTAGGAAGGGTTAATCCAGGTGATGCTTGAGGATGTGGCTTTTCCTTCTGGCAAATGGCTTTGTTTGTTTTATTTTAAACTTTATATGAACATATTTTAGGAAGAGTTAATGAAGGTGGTGCTTGAGAATGGGGATTTTCCTTCTGGCTGACGGCTGGGTTTGTTTTATCTGAAATTTTAGATCAAAATCTTCTAGGAAGGGTTAATCCAAGTAATGCTTGGGGATGTGGCTTTTCTTCCTGATGCCTGGGTTTGTTTTATTTGAAGTTTTATATGAATATATTCTAGAAAGAGTTAATGCAGGTGATGCTTCAGAATGTGGGTTTTCCTTCTGGCTGATGATTTGGCTTGTTTTATTTGAAGTTTTAGATGAAGATGTTCTGGGAAGGGTTAATCCAGGTGATGCTTGAGGATGTGGCTTTTCTTCCTAATACCTGGGTTTGTTTTATTTTAAGCTTTATATGAACATATTCTATGAAGAATTAATGCAGGCGGTGCTTCAGGATGTGGCTTTTCCTTCTGGCTGATGGCTGGGCTGGCTTTGTTTGAAGTTTTAGATGAAGATGTCTTGGCCCAGCAATGAGAAAGGGCTGCAGCTGCTCCTGTCTTGCCAGTGCAGGCCCCTCGTCCCTGAACATGGATCACAGGAGTGAGTGCTGATTCCTGGGCTCAGGAATAATTCATACAAATGTCTCCCAGCTTAGCCAAGAGCAGCAATTTCAGCTGGAACAGTGTATAATCCATTTTTCCCTGGCAGAGAAGAAAGGGAAGGGTGCCTGCTATGACTGTGATTTTGATATTTTTTTTTGCAAATGCTCAGATGCTGCGATGATGTGTGGAAAGATGGGATCTAAAGATAGATACAAAGGGGATAAATCAAAATCCTCAGGTGCAGTCACACACAGGCTCCATGGAAACTGCTCACAGCCATCGCTTCCTCGTGGGGCAAACCAGGTTTCACACAAACAAATTTGGGTGAGTCCAAGAACCAGATCAGGGTTTAATCTTTGGGTTCAGATGTCACAGCACGAGCTCGCTCTAAACCCCTGCTCCTGCTTTTGGCAGCAGTGGGGATTGCTGAAGATGGATCTGTTTAAACAAACTGTTTCAATAGGAGCATTTCCTTGGGGATTTTTTTCTGAGCTCTCCCGTGCCTGGCTTTTAGGAGGAAAGCAGCAATTACCTCCTTGCCACCTTCTTTTTCTGTGTAGTGAAACAACTGTTATGGAGAGGATCCAAGTAGGTGTAATTCTCTTGTGGATTCCATCTTTAACTTATTTGCAATAATTGCCTGAGCAAGCCGGAATTTATCTGGAAGGCCCTGGCTTAGATAAACTCCTGCTGTGCTGGGTGCAATTTCGTGAAGATTGGGGGAGGCTTTGTGAGAACAACAAATTAAAACTAATCTCATCTCCTGAAATATTTCATTACACAAACTCAATTCATTATGCAGGGCTGCCCTTTGAAGCACGTGCGAGCTGCTGAGGCAAGGCAGGGAAGAACCAACAGAACAAACCAACAGCACAAATTAATTGCATGAGAAAACAACCACCTCGTGTCATCTGCTGCTCCCCCGACCTTGCTGACACTTAGCACCAATAAATATATTTAAAAAAAAAAAGATTTTCCTGTAAATTGGGGTCCCTGTGGTGTCTTCTCTCCCAGGGATCTCTGAAATTCCCTCATTTCCACCCCTCAGGTTGAGTGGGAAGTTGCCAAAGTGTTTGGATGGAATTTAGATCTTTTTGTACAGCAAATATCCAAGAGCTTGTAATTCTGGAGTTTCTCCTCTGCTTGTTTGTAGAAAGATGGAAAGAACACAGAATTTGTGCTCATGGTGCTTGTTCACCACTGCTTTGTGTGTCTGGGCATGAAGGAGCTCTTTTGAAATGTCTCTCCTGTAAAACTGCTCCTTTAATTGATCCCAGAGCTTTGCTGCCTTGGGTAACCCAGAAAATAAAGATCCATCAAAGCCTGTGGTCCCTTTCCCTCCCAAATTCTGTGAGCCAGGTCTCTCCAAGGATGGTTTGGGATGAACAGAGGTTATTTCTGCTCCCTTTTCTCCCCCAGTCTGAGCAGAGCTGAGGAATTCTGTCTGCTGAGATTTCCGGGAGCTGCTGTGGAACAATGGGGGAATGAATTCCCAGCTGGAATCCAGCAGCCCCTCCAATCAATGCCCTTCCCAATTAATTCCTCCCTTGGAAGCAGGACTCGTGAAAACAGTGTGCTGCTGTTAGCTCTGCCTTTAATTTATTTTGAAGAATGTGTAATTATCAAGCTGTGAGCAAATTGCCATGGCTTTCACCTGGCTCCTTTCAGGACTCATTGGCATTCAGAGGAGCCATTGATTAATGAGCAGAGGACAGGGATGAGCCAGGGCAGCCATGAGCCTTGGCAGAGGGAAAGCAGCCCCTGGGGTGCAAAATCTTCCTTTCTTAGTGGAGAAAATATATAATATTATATATACATACACACACACACACATATATATATAATATTATATATATATATTCACTATATATATATATATAATATAATATACAACATATAATATTATAATATATAATATATTATATATTATATATAATAATATATAATAATATATAGTATATAGAATTATATAGATTATTCTATCTATCTAATATATATAAATAATAAGAAAAAAAATCATTGTATAGTCCCCCATTCCAAATTTTTTACTTAATTTTGAATGTCTTGTAGATGTTCATTTGCTTAGGGGGAGAGCAGGACTTTTGGTCATGTTTCTTCTAAGCTTCTTTGGGCTGAAGTGCAGGAGCACTGAGCTTGTCAAGCTTTGAGGAAGCCCTTGCCAGAATTCAGAGCTGTGCAGGACTGAACTGTGATCCCTCTTACCTGGGGACTTCACAGCTTCCTGTTCCTGCAAGGGTTAAGAATTGTGTGCTGAAGTAATCAGGTTGTGACTGAAGAGCCCTCTGGGCTGAGCTGTAAGCTGATAGCAGAGGAGCAGGATATCAGCTCCAAAAGGGGGACAAACACTTTATTCTATCGAGTTTGCAGTGAAGGAGAAAAAAGAAAAGCAAGCGAGCCCAGCAGCTCCTTAAAACCCTGCTACAATCCATTTAACAAATTGTTTCTCCTCTATCTTCACCCTGGTTGTTCTTATTATTATGCCTGTTATCTGATGGTTATTTAATCTATATTTTGTAATTACTTCCCTTCTGTCTTTCACTCCAACATACATTCATTTTCTTGTTGCACTAATGCAGTGACCTACATTACCCGAGCTGTAAAAGTCAATTATGCTGCCTGTGATTTTTCAAGTGGTGTTTAGCAAATGCGTTTGTGTATTATCCACCCGTTACCCTGCTCCTTTACGAAAGCCAGGTTTTCCCAGGCACCTTTTAATAGCATCTCTGGAAATACAAAAGATTTTTTTCCCAGAATCTGGATGTTAATTGTTACTGGGAAGGAATAGGGAATGTCCTGCCCACTCCTAGGGACACTACAGGGCATGAAAGCAGATGTTTCTCACTGTGGATTGGGAATTATTATCCCAACTGCAGTTTTCAAACTCTGTTTGAGTCTGTGGATTTTGCATCTCTGGCATTTAATACCAGGCTTTGAGTTCAAACCACGTTTGTGGTGTTAAAGGAATCCCAAAATCCTCTGTACCCAAAATCCTCTGCACCCAAAATCATCTGTACCCAAAATCATCCTACCCAACCCACAACCACTTCCCAGGGGATGGCTGGATGGGGACTATTTGTTTATTAAAACTGCTTTGAGTTAAATTCCAAAACCATGTTTGTGGTGTTAAAGGAGTCATAAAATCATCTGTATCCAAAATTTTTCATACCCAAAAATCATCTGTATCCAAAATTATCTGTACCCAAAATCATCCCTACCCAAGATCATCCTACCCAAGCCACAATCACTTCCCAGGGGATGGCTGGGTAGGGACTGATCATTTATTAAAATTGCTTTGAGTTAAAACCATGTTTGTGGTGTTAAAGGAATCAGAAAATCGTCTGTATCCTAATCCTCTGTTTCCAAAATCATCTGTACCCAAAATCCTCCCTACCCAAAATTATCTGTACCCAAAATCATCTGTACCCCAAATCCTCTGGATCTAAAATCACCTGTACCCAAAATCCTCTGTACCCAAAATTTTCCATACCCAAAATCCTCTGTACCCAAAATCCTCTGGATCTAAAATCATCTGTAATCAAAATCCTCTGTACCCAAAATCATCTGTACCCAAAATCCTCTGTGTCCAAAGTCATCCCTACCCAAAGTCTTCTGTATCCAAAATTATCTGTACCCACAATCATCTGTACCCAAAATCCTTTGTATCCAAAATTATCTGTATCCAAAATCCTCTGTACCCAGAATCCTTTGTACCCAAAATCATCTGTATCCAAAATTATCCGCAACCAAAATCACCTGTACCCGAAATTCTCTGTATCCAAAATTCTCTGTACCCAAAATTCTCTGTACCCAAAATCCTCTGTACCCAAAATCCTCTGTATCCAAAACCATCCCTACCCATCCCACAGCACCTCCCAGGGCATGGCTGGGTGGGGACTGTTTGTTTTTCAACCACAGCTCTCTCATCAGTGCCCGGAGCTTCCCTGCCCCGAGATGCTCCCCCTGCAGCCTTTCCCAGGTTTCCTGCGCGATGCTGGGATGTGAGCGCGTTGCAGATGAAGTTTGGAGCCTGTGTTAACGAGCTCTCCAGGCCCAGGCTAATTTTGTAGTGGAAGAAAAGGAGATATCAGAGGGGATTTGATGGTGAGAGGAGCAATCATCACAAACCTCTGCCTCTCCCCTGGTGTGGAGGCTGATTGCTTTATTATTCCACATCACAACAGGGCTCAGGGCGCAGTCTCAAAGACTGCAAAACCTGGGATTTTCGGGGTCATGCTTATTTATATTTTTATTATTTTTATTATGAAAAAATAATATTTCTATTATTATTATGTTTTCCCATTTTTATAGTTAAAGTTGGAAAGTTTATTAGGAGGATTGTCCTTCTCTCATTCTTTGGGTTTCCCCCTCTCCCATACATCTTTATTCACTATCTACACACAAAAAAAAAGTTAAAATTGAAGTGGTTTCCTGCAAGCAGGAACTTCTGTGCTGTTCAAGTGCTCTGGTGAGCGTTTCCTGATTTAAATGTGTGACTTTTCTCCCCCTTAGGCATTTGGGGATGGATCCAGTTGTGCCACTGTCATTTCCAACAGCACATTTGAGCCCAGCCTAAGTAGCATCTGATTTAGTTTGGCTTTTGTTCCCCCTCACAATCCCTCCTGTTAAAAGCAGCTGTTACTCCTTCATTTAAGGCACAGGAAAATTAAATGACTTGCCTGAGGTCATGAGCAGAACTGGGAACAGAATTTCTTGCAAGTCTGAGCTCAGTGATTTAATTGCAAGCTGAAATCCATAGGTGAACATTTGCACCAATTTATTTTTTTGGGGGGGTGGGTGTAGAGTCTGAGATTCTTGAGGGATCTTTCCAGATGGATCATGAGCTGTTTTTCCACCTGGTTATATTATTTATGTATTTTATGACACATAAAAAAAACCCTGTTTGGGTTTTTTTTTTTCCTCATTATAGCATTTTCCAGGGTGATTTGCAAACATGGTTATTTTCAGAAGTTACAAATGAATATCAGAATAACCAGGAGGTCCCTGTGAAATCTTGAGTAGAGCTGGGGAGTAAAAATAAATAAGGACATTTCAGCCTCATTTTTGAGCTTGTGTTCTTCCTTGTAGCCCTGGCAGTGCAGGGACGTGTGCCTGGGGCTGGGGAGCTGCAGACAGCAAGGAGCAGCATTTAATAGCTCAGTTGTGAATGTGAGAGCATCTTGTCCCTGTCTTTGCACAGATTGGTTTGGAGGCCTGGAAATGTCTGAATTCTGATCTCTGCTCACTGGGAGGTGTTCAGCAATCACATCTCAGTGCTGTAAGCCCAGCTGGGAAGATAAACCTGAACAGGAGCTAATGCTACAGGAGTAAAAAAAAAAAAAAAAAATCTCTGTTTTAAGAACCGTATAAGAGAAAATTTGATTTCCACCAGCCTGGTGTTTATAGACTGGTGTTCTCTCCTCTCCAGGAAGCCAATCTGAGCTACCACGGGGCTCCTGCTGGAGGAAATCAAATCCAAAAAGGCAATTCCTGCAGGTTTGTGGTGGCTGAAGGGCAGGTGAGGATGTCCCTGCAGGTGTACCTGGGAGGAGATGAGAGCATGGGAGAAGGGCTCAGCAGGAACAAGCTGTTGTTGTTCTAAACGCACTTCTAAAAATGCCTATTCCTAAAAAACAGGAAAATGCTGCTGTCTGCTCTGAGTACCCTCATCAAACCTGGGGGGCTCTGATGGAGAGGGGAGTTTCTGTCTGCTGCCTGGGGGAGATAATGGGAAAAAACAGGCCAGAATTTGTAACATCAGTGTGTCAGCCTTCCTCGGGACAGAGACAAGCTAGTTCTACCCAGAGAGAAAAATTGAACCAAAACTTTATTGATATTTTTTATTGACTTGAGAAGGAGGAAGAGTTGAGAAGGGTTTCAGCCTCACCTTTTGGTGGTCAGGCTGGCAGCGTCCTCGTGGCCACTCTCAGCCGGCAGAACTGGCATTTTCTGCCAAATTCCTCATGTCCTCCTCCTCCTGGAATCTGCTGCCTGTTGTATTTACTGGGAATGCTCCCAACAAAGGCAGGAATGATGAATCTGACTCCATGTTCTCAGAAAGCTAATCTATTCTTTCATTATACTAGATTATATTAAGAATACTAAACTATACTGAAGAATAGAGAAAAGATACTTACTCAATGCTAAAAAGATAATAATGAAAAGTTGTGAAATATTAATATTAAATATACACATATATACTTATATAAAATAGTTTATATATTTCTATAAAATGATGAGCAATGTGTTGGAATAAGCACCTCTCTCTTGATAGGCACTCATTTATTTCTATATTTATAAGTATGTATTTATACACATACTTATTCTAGGACTGTTAACGCCATTATTATATATATACATATATATTTATATAAAACAACTCTCACTGACCGATGTGTTGCAATGAGCAGCGCACAGAAAGTGTGGCAGATGTGGGTTCAAGGCCCTGGAAAATTAAACATGATGCCTCTTTTTGCACTCCTACATGAAAATACATCATTTTACCCATCTGTCCTGAGACTGGGCAGATGCTTCACTGGAAGACCATGCTCTTTATGTAGTTCTGTGGCAATAGTGTGTGTAATTGTTGAATTATTCATCTATTTTTTGTGTCAGCTGTAACCTACCCCAGTTGTTTTCCCTCCTCTGCTGGTCCCTGTTTTCTCGTGTATCAATCAGCACCAAAGCAACATCCTCAGCTGGCACTCCTGGAACTCAAAGCTGAAAAAACCCTCGTATTTTCTAAAATACTCTGGGTATTCCAGTGATATCTATATTTTGAAGACTCAAAAATGGAACTGGAATTCTTTAATTCAGTTTAATTCTTTAATGTAATTACTTCAAGGTGATGTTGGTACAGCTGCAGCTGGTTTGGAATCTGCTGAGACAACTCCAAGGAGTTTCTCTCATCAAGGTCTTCTTAGGAAGGATGAATGAAGAAATAAGATCTAGGAATAAACTGCTATGAGAATTTAAAACTTTTTCCTAATTGCTTCCTTCATCTGCACAAAAAAAAACAAAACCAAAAAACCCCAGCAACTTCCAAAATCAGCATTAATGTTATTCTTGTTTTTCCTAAAGGTTTGATCCTCCAGGGCACTCTCCCTCCTCCTTTATAGCAGTCCTGCACGGGAGGAAAAGCTGATAAAAGTGGGGAAAATTTGGTCATAATTCCCATTTCAGAAGTAGCCTTGGTGGGGAAGGAATTCCAGGTTGCTAAATGGGACTTGTTGTTTCTATAATAATAAATAAACAACAGGCTCATTTCTGATTGCTGAGGTCCTGCTTGGCAAGAGGGGTGTGTTTGTACAGATGGGCTTTGCTACTGCTCAAAATAAATGGGGTTTGGGGCAAAACCCCCCACAACCAATCCCAAAAAGCTTTGATTGCAAAAGCTAAATGAGCTAAATAAGCCTGACAGAGAAAGGAGGAGATCTCACTGAATGGAAGCCAGGCAATTTTAACATTCACAGTGCCAGAGGCAATTTGAGGCAGCGTAAACGTAATGGAAAAAGCGCATTCCTGAGGCTGACTTCCAGCCCGCTGTATCTGGGTCCTTAATGATGATAAATCAATGATCTAGAAAATAAAATCCCTTTCCCATTATCCAGATGGGCACACAGATTCTTCTCCGACTTCGAGACGGAAGCACCCAAAATTTTCAATTAGCGTTTCACATCCCACTACCTTAAAATTCGAAGTAATTAAATGGGAGCACGGTGCAGACACTGGTGGAGGAGCCGTCTTTTTCTCTCCATAAAACAGGGCCTGCTGATTGATCCAATCCCTGAACTCAGCTGAGGGATTCTCTGCTGAAACCCTAAAAGAGGCACTGGAGCAGAACTCTGAAATTGAATTACAACCTTTGTATCGAGCCAAAGAGCAATGCCGTGGTTATCAGGCCCTGCCTCTCTTTCTTCCTTCTGAACTCAGCTTTTCCCCTTTTATTTTTTTGTGCCTTGACAAGTTTCTTATCTCCAGTGCCATCAGGTGATGTCCTGGTGGCTCTGCCTTCATTTGTGACCAACCCAGAGCAGAAAAAGGGGCAGGGAGGATTTGGGGGAGTGGAAATTTGCTTTGTTAAATCTTCAGCATCTTAGAAAAACTTTATCCTGTACAGACAGACCTGTCCGTGGCAGGAGAGTGAGTTGGATTGAAATATTCTTTTGCCCCTTAAAAATGCTAAAATTTGATAAAATTTCAATGTGCCAAGGTTTCCCAAAGGTAGGAATGGTGGGTGTGCCACTCGTGGAATGTTGGCTGTCTTAATCTGACAGAGGAGCCTCCTCCCATCACAAATGGAAGGAAATTATGTGATTTCTGTTCATCAGCGCAAGTGATTGAAGCTAGGTTAAATTTGGGTTGATTCCCAGAGCCCAGAGTTCACCCCAGCTGCACCACCTGAAGGATTTTGCTGAAGAAGCAGACATAATGAAATTTCTATGAAACCACGGGAGTTTTGGAATTGCATTTCTTTCACCTGGCAGCTCGAGGTGTTTCCCTGAAGGGCATCCCTGGGTGTTTCACTGTTGGGCTGTGATTGATGCAGCGGCCAAGATGGAGAAGTTTCCCATAGAAAAGTTTATTCTGGACAATCCATGTGCCCAGAACATGCAAAGGAAACTCAGCTCCAGAAATTCTGGCTCCACACTAAACCCAGATTACTGAGGTCTCAGTTTAAACCTTAAGAGGAAAATGCCAGGGGAAATGGAAACTTGAGCTGACTGAAAAATGGCAGGACTCTGGAAATAAGAGGGCCAATCCTTCTCTTGTCAGCTCCCAGAGGTTTGATGATGTGAATGGCTAAAGCAGAGTATAAAGTCACTTTTACAATAGAGGCTGTCATAATTTGCCAGTGCCCTGGATGTAATGGCAGTGGAATTACATCCCATTTTGTTTTCAAATACGTAAATACCACTTATCCTTATGACTAGAAGGTTAATTTCATGACAGCATAACAGCCTTGGATATTTTTCTTAATGAAATGCTTCTAAACTCCAGATATTTAACTACATCATATTTATGGTGTAATTATTCCCACTTGCTTGGTGCATTTCCAGTTACATAAATTGTGCTGGTTTCAAATAGGCTCAAACAAATGCATTGTGTACTGTAATTGTTGGATAATTACAGCGTGCTTAGATGGTGATGAATGGTGTTCCAGCAGAACTTTTGCTCTTTTTAGTTCATTTCTTAAAATTATTTACTGCCCCCAAGGTTCCTAGACAGGTTGCATGCCCCTTTCTTTGACCTTTAAGGCAGAAAACACCAGGAGAGTTGAATCGTGACTTGCTCTGGATTAATCCTCGTGGTTAATTGGCTTCAGCACCCAAGAGATCACAGAGCTGATGAAATTTGTCCTCAGAAAAGCCCCGGGCTTTGGTGGCTTTGATTTCCTAATGAAAAGCTGTCATCCTCCTTCTGTCAGGATCCTTGCTGCATGCCTTGACTTAAATTTCCCTTTTCAAGGGAATTCCCTGGGGATTTTGTTGTGTTTGTCTCCTGCCCCTCTGTCATGTTTGACCAAGTTGTCTCGGATTTATTTGGAGAGCAGAAGATGCAGATTAAGAGGTGAAACCACTGCGAAAACCTGAGTGTTGTTTTCATGGGGAACAGGGTTAAAAATCTGCATATTTCAAATAAAGCTGGAGGCAGAAGAGTCCATTTATACCCACTTTTATTGCCTGTTCTAAAACTTTATTTTAATGCAACTTCAGGAAAAAAAAAAGTTTTACCCTGACTCTACAGCCATTAAGATAATGGAATTGATAATGAAGTGACAATATTTGCTCTGTTCCATGTGCTCAGGGACACTTTCACAGGTAAATTGTCATTCCCTTCCCTGAAACTGGGATCTGCAGCTGCTTGCTGGAATTTCAACCACTTTGTCTTCCCCATTTATTCTTTAAAACAGATCAATGTGTGGTGGTGTTCATAGGAGTCCCAGGACGAGGGAGGAGGTGAGAATCTTGACTCCACATTTCAGAAGGCTGATTTTTTGTTTTATGATATATATTATATTAAAAGAAAATGATATATTAAAACTATACTAAAAGAATAGAAGAAAGGATCTCATCAGAAGGCTTGAAAGGAATAGAAAGGAATGATAACAAAATCTTGTGAGTGACCAGAGAGTCTGAGCCAGCTGGGCTGTGATTGGCCATTAATTAAAAACAACCAACATGGACCAATCAAAGATGCACCTGTTGCATTCCACAGCAGCAGATAATTATGGTTTTTCTTTTCCCCTGAGGCCTCTCAGCTTCTCAGGAGAAAAATCCAAAGGGATTTTTCATAAAATATGTCCATGACATCAATGCCCACTGAAACCTCCTCAATGGCTCTTGAAACAGCCCTTCCTGCCCCTCCTGTTCATCTCTGGACAGAATGTTCCCTTCTCCAGAGCCTGCTGGAGAATTATTTCTGGGCATCTCACAGGCTGTGCTGTGCAAAGAACTCTGTGGGTGCCTCTCAGATGCCCGAAATAAATGGACAGGGCTCCCTTTATCCTGAAATCCCGTCCTTGGAGGGCCCTGTTGGAGTCCTGAGGATCACACAGGGCTGGGAATGAGATGGTCCAATAAATATTCCTGTGGTCATGAAGAGGAGCCCTCAACATCTCTGCGCTCTGGCTGATGCATTCTGTGTTTAGTCACAAGAACTGGCTAATGGGATCACTTCTCCTCCCCAGACCTAGCCAAGAATAACCAGTCACATTTGTAGAGGGCTGTCAGTCCAAGCTTTGATGTTCTAATT
Source organism: Calcarius lapponicus (assembly GCA_039654755.1). Taxonomy (NCBI): domain Eukaryota; kingdom Metazoa; phylum Chordata; class Aves; order Passeriformes; family Fringillidae; genus Calcarius; species Calcarius lapponicus. Next base: position 23,169,053 of record JBBFKN010000012.1, on the reverse strand, counting down.
CTGCACATACAGAAGGAAAAAAAAAAAAAAAAAGACTATTTTGGGAGCAGCCAGGCATGAAAAGCAAAAGGTTGTTGCATCTGAGCTATTAGAAGAGACCTAACACAGCAAGCTGATAGTTCAGGGTGTTAACTCCTGATACTGCTGCAGGAACACATCCTGGATATCTGCTCCATGCTCTGCTTTCACTGGGGATGGGATTTACAGGATGTGTCTGGAAGGAGCTGCTGTCCCAGCTTTGTTCAGGTGCTTTTTCGCTGTCTCCTCACTGGGATAACTCTTCTGTCCCCCATGGGAACAGGAGAACACAGGCTGGGATTTTTGGAAGATTTGGAAGGGTGGGCAGGTGTCAGGAAAATTCATCCACAAGCACCAGAGGTTGTGAACAAAAAGGAGACAGAGGAGTCAGATCCTCCAGATCTGCGCGGCGGCTTTGTGGGAGCTGCACCACGAGCAGAGAACCCCTGAGCCTTTCCCCACAGAGCACTCAGGGATCGCTCAGGGATCACTCAGGGATCACTCACACACAGGCTGGATCACTCAGGGATCACTCGCACACAGGCTGGGTCACTCAGGGATCACTCACAGATCACTCAGGGATCACTCACACACAGGCTGGATCAGTCAGGGATCACTCAGGGATCACTCAGGGATCACTCACACACAGGCTGGATCAGTCAGGGATCACTCAGGGATCACTCACACACAGGCTGGATCATTCAGGGATCCCTCACAGATCACTCAGGGATCAGTCACAGGTCACTCACAGATCACTCAGGGATCACTCACACACAGGCTGGATCACTCAGGGATCACTCACAGCCTGGATCACTCAGGAATCACTCACAGATCACTCACACACAGGCTGATCATTTCAGGGATCACTCAGGGATCACTCAGATCACTCACACACAGGCTGGATCACTCACAGATCACTCACAGATCACTCAGGGATCACTCACACAGGCTGATCATCTCAGGGATCATTCAGGGATCACTCACACACAGGCTGGATCACTCACAGATCACTCAGGGATCACTCAGGGATCACTCACACACAGGCTGGGTCACTCAGGGATCACTCACAGATCACTCACAGATCACACACAGGCTGGATCACTCAGGAATCACTCACAGATCACTCACACACAGGCTGGATCATTCAAGGATCACTCACAGATCACTCAGGGATCACACACACAGGCTGGATCATTCAAGGATCACTCACAGATCACTCAGGGATCACACACACAGGCTGGATCACTCAGGGATCACTCAGGGATCACTCACACACAGGCTGGATCACTCACAGATCACTCACAGATCACTCACAGATCACTCACACACAGGCTGGGTCACTCAGGGATCACTCACAGATCACACACAGGCTGGATCACTCAGGGATCACTCACAGACAGGCTGGACCATTCAAGGATCACTCAGGGATCACTCACAGATCACTCACAGCCTGGATCACTCAGGAATCACTCACAGATCACTCACACACAGGCTGGATCACTCACAGATCACTCAGGGATCACTCAGGGATCACTCACAGATCACTCAGGGATCACTCACACACAGGCTGGATCACTCACAGATCACTCAGGGATCACACACACAGGCTGGATCACTCACAGATCACTCAGGGATCACACACACAGGCTGGATCACTCACAGATCACACACAGGCTGGATCATTCAGGGATCACTCACAGACAGGCTGGATCACTCAGGGATCACTCACAGATCACTCACACACAGGCTGGATCACTCAGGGATCTCTCACAGATCACTCACAGATCACTCACGCACAGGCTGGATCATTCAGGGATCACTCAGGGATCACACACACAGGCTGGATCATTCAGGGGTCCCTCACAGATCACTCAGGGATCACTCACACACAGGCTGGATCATTCAGGGATCACTCAGAGATCACTCAGGGATCACTCAGGGATCACTCACAGATCACTCACAGATCACTCAGGGATCACACACACAGGCTTGATCACTCAGGGATCACTCAGGGATCACTCACAGATCACTCACAGATCACTCAGGGATCACACACACAGGCTTGATCACTCAGGGATCATTCAAGGATCACTCACAGATCACTCAGGGATCACTCACAGATCACTCAGGGATCATGCACACACAGGCTGGATCACTCAGGGATCACTCACAGATCACTCAGGGATCACTCAGGGATCACTCACAGATCTCTCACAGGCTGGATCACTCAGGAATCACTCACAGATCACTCAGGGATCACACACACAGGCTGGATCACTCAGGGATCACTCAGGGATCACACACACAGGCTGGATCACTCAGGGATCACTCAGGGATCACTCACACACAGGCTGGATCACTCAGATCACTCACACACAGGCTGGGCTCTCCCCCTAAGGAATCAGATGTTTCCATCCAGGGCTGCCTCCCCTGAACCTGCCTCTGCCTCGTGTTTTAACCCCCATCAAATCCTCCCCAGCGTGGTTATTTATACAGTGGGTGGATAAATACACCTTAACTTCTGTGAAAAATGCCTATTTTATGGTTGGCTTTTTGCAAATATTCAAAGGAATATTATATGTGTTACGTCAGAAAGTGATGCTGTGTTAATTTTCTTAAGTAGCGCGTTAAATAGTTTTAGGTTATAACATAATGTTAAAATAGAAACTATGCTGTGTAAGATACTTTTTTAAAGAAAGGACTCACACTGAGATAGAAGCCACAGGACGCTTAAATCTTTTAGAAAAAAAGAATTTATTGCTCCATTACCAGAACAAACAAACTTCTTCCTGCCTCGCTCAGTCCTGAAGACGCCGTCAGGATTCAGAGGAAGAAGCTGACACTGCCCAGACAGAATCCTGTGTTTGAATGGAATTTATGCATCATGGATGAGGTGTATGAATATGCAACAGGCTGTTGTTTTTAAGGGTTAATCCTCTGTTAACCTGGGCCCTTGTTTGGGCTTATTTTGCCCAGAAAAGGTACCCAGACTGTCTGTAACTCTTTGTTTCATTGTCTTGTATTGTCCTAAATCCTAATTGTCCATATTATTATTACTCTAATTGTATTACTATTTTTATAAGCATTTTATTACTATTAAACTTGTAAAATTCTAAAAACAAGTGCTTGGCATTTTTCACAACTTCCATACAAACACTCTGGATCTCCAGAGATTTAGGCCCCGTAAAGAAAATATAATTCTTTTTCAGTGGCACTTAAGCATCAAATTGGGGCTTTTTTCATGAGCAGTGCCTTCCTGAGGGCAGAATTATTGATTTACTTCTGACCCAGCCCAGTCCCAGCGTCATGAGCAGCAAAGGCTCCTCTCAAATTGGGAACTTCTGCTTTTCCTTTAACTTCATTATCAAAACATTCACTGCTCTGAAGGCTGTAATAAAGCAGCCTACTTCTGCCAGAGATAAATTCTGTTTATGATCTGAGCCATGGCTCTGATAATTGAGACCTGAATGTCAGAAAGTCATAAAAAAGTTCCCCGTGGTCATGAAGTTCCCTCCAGTTTGCTTTTCTTGCACTAATAATCTTATCTTTCCCACATTTTTCTCCTGTTAACCACAGCACATTGAATTATCCAGTCCCTGCAAGAAGCCTGAGCAGCCCTTCTGTATCTTATGGGTTGTTAGAGCTGCATTTCATTAAGTAATAAACCAGCACACAGCATTTACTGGAATAACAACACATTGTACAGGCTGATAAGCTGCTGTCAGGAAGTGTCTGTACAGCACAGGCAATTCCAGGGTTTGTTCTTTCTGTTTCTGACACTGTTGGTGGAATCTCAATTCTGCATCCTGCAAGGAGAGCTCGTGGCGTGGGCCTGAGACAGCGCCCAGGGGGAGCAGCATCCTTGTCCTCCCCCCTTTGTGCTGCTCAGCCCTGCTGGGCAAGGGGATTCTCCAAATAAATCAGCTCAGAATTTCAAAAAAAGCCCAGAAAGCTGTGAAAGTGGAATAACAAAACCTCAGGGGAAGGTCTGCAAGGGCTAAACTGGAGGTGGTGAATGGTGAATAAACCAGACCCTGCAGTGAGAATAATTCATCTTTTCCTGCAGAAATTCATCCCAAACCCTGCACAAAATCAGGGATGAGGTTCAGAAACATGCAGAAAGTTCAGCATCACCGAAATTCAGGGTGCAACACTCTCAGTGCAAGAGTATTGAAAGTTTTTTTTAATTTTTTGGGGTTGAACAGAGCCTGGCACAAGTCACAGAGTGCTCCAGCTCCAGCCCCCACTGGGGAAAGGGAGAATAATCCTGCTGGGTTATAATCTGGGATAAATCTCACTTCAGCTCAAGGCTCCCCTTGCTCTTTCTGCTGTTTTTATTACTTTTTATGGTAATATTCAAAGGAAGTTTAGCACTGTGCTGCTGTGCCAGTAACTGGGCAGAAAGAGAACAAGGAGTGTGTGCCAACACTTTTCTGTCACTCCTGTTGTCCTCTCCCAGCACATTTGCATGCACTAAAAATAAAATGGGACCATTCTATTGCTTGCCACGCTTTTCCAACCTCAGAAATACCTGTTTACTCATGGGACCATTTTGTTGCTTGCCATGTTTTTCCAACCTCAGAAATACCTGATTTCAGATGAGAACACTGCTCCAGATTGTGGCTCAGGGAATGTTAGAGTCCACGATCTTTGAGATTTGCAGATTTTGGCTAGAGAGGGTAATAAATCATTCCTTTACTTGCTGCAGAAACAATTTTCCTCAGAGCCTGGGAGATTTTTTGAGGTGTAGGGATTAGGAAATGCCAGGAATGGCAGAGGCAGTGATGCCTTTTCCCCTGCTGGTGTGGGATGAGGTTTTTGAGGTGCTTTTCCTCTCCTGCTGCTCTCCAGTGTCACACGAACCACTGGAGCACTCAGATTGTGCCAGAGCAGAACTAATTCATGCTTTGTCTAAGATTTTTCTCCCAAGAGCATAAAAATCTGGGATTTCTCTGAGATTTCCCATTCCTCTCTCCTCCTGCCTTTCCCTGGGCAGCACTGCTTTCCTCAGCCTTAACGCTCCATTCAGGACAAACCTCAGACCATCTCTTCTTTTATTTATTTTTTTTCCCTCCATATTCCAACCATGCAATCAGCTGGAGTTCTGCTTCAAAGGAGAGCAGGACAGAAGTATCAGCTGGTTTCTCTGCTGCCAGGGTATTTCTGAGGCTGTTTTCTGCCGGATGCCAGCGTGGTGCTGGATACCTGTGGCCTTTGAAGGAGCACAGCCTCCTCTAAAACTCGGCCTCATGCAACATCTGTGGGGTTTTCCTGAGGATTGGGGGTCTCAGGGGGTTAAAAAATTAAGGGAAAAGTGCATCTCCATCAGTCTGCCCCCCAGATCGCCTCTGGAGCGTGGCATTGTGTGGAGCCTCCACAAATCAGTTTGGGATTTTTGCGCTAATAAGCAAAAGAGAAACAGAAAAAAGAAAAAAAAAAAAGGCAGGAATGATTTGTGCTGCTCCATTATTAGCTGATTCCTTTGGAAAATTACCGCCAGGGCAGCTTTGCTGACTGGCACATGGATAATGCATGAGCAGAGCCATCAAAGTTTAATGCACCCTTGCAGGGCTCTGCCGGTGACACCAGCTCCAGTTTTGGGTCCCCACACTTTGTCCCAGGTCGCCTGCACCTGAGGGGTGATTTCAGGGGGCTCTTCTGGAATCTGGGCCAACCATTCCACTCTCAGGGGCTCTTCCAGCTGATTCCAATTCTCTTCACTCCATCCCATCAGCTGGGAATGGGCAGGAATCTCCCCCAGGTTTCTGAGGGGTGAAGCTGCTGTGGCTTCCTGGGGCTGGGCATAAAAGAAACAATGGGGAAAACCCCTAAATTCCATAAGAATTAAAAATTAAAATGGAGGGTTATACATTAGAGAGGCCATGGGGCATCCCCTGGGGTCTCTCCAATTTTTGGAGCACTCAGCCTCCTTTTATCCCAATTTCCCAGCCACATTTCCCTTCTCTCTTTGCCCATTTCTGAGGTACTTGAGAGGTTCAGACTTCCCAGAACACCTGATCCCAAAGATTCCCCTCTAATGTATAACCCTCCCTTTTAATTTTTAATTTATAGTTCTTAAGGAATTTAGGGGGTTTTCCCTATTGGCTGAGGTACTTGAGAGGCTCAGATTTCCCGATACACCTGATACCAAAGATCCCCCTCTAATGTATAACCCTGCCTTTTAATTTTTTAATTCTTATGGAATTTAGGGTTTTCCCCCGTTGCTTCTTTCACCTTTCAATGTCCAATTTCATTGATCAGCCAACCTACAGTTTATTTCTAAAAGAAAATCTCTTTTTCCATTCATCAATCAGTGGAATCCTTCCCATTGTTCCTTTTCTCTCCCAGCAGCCCCACAGCTGGTTTGGAAAGACAAATCCCTCATTGCTCTCACCATCAGGAGGTGTTCAGGGAAGGGAAACAGGACAGAACAATTCCCTTTGTGAACAGACCCACCAGCAGGGCCTGAAGGAGATTTTGGAGGCCACCACCCAAGGGCAAACAGCTCTGAAGGCTTCCAAAACATCCCTGGTGCAAGGAGACAGCAACACCTCCGTGCTGTGCGAGCTGAGGGAAAGGAAAGCTGGAAAAAAAACCCCCTTTTTTCTCATCTCCCCCACCACCCATTATTCATTTTAAACATTAACCTTTTAGGGAAGTAGAAAACAATCACACATGCTGGAAAGAAAAATTGGTTTGGTCTTGTCTGTAATGGCTTTCTCAGCTCCAAGAAAACGTGAAAGTTAATTTCAAAAACAAAGGCAGAGCAGGGAAGGGCTGGCAGTGAGAGGAACGTGAGGTGGGTTTTGTTCCTTCCTTCAGCTGCACAAGGATCAGCTCAAACTCAGCACTTGATTAATGTGAGGAAAACAGGAAACTTTTCCCCGTGGGAAGCAGAGTAAACTAAACCTATGAGGTGTCAGAAAACAGTGATTTCGTTTTCAGGTTCCTTTTTAATGAGGTAAGGTTTTTATTGGGGTACAAATGGGCACCCTCTTTGCTCTTGGTGTTGTCAGAGCACTTCTCCAGTCATCTTTTGCATATTTAGCAGCAGAAAGGAGGAGAAAAGGGTGGGATTCATAGGAGATGCCATTAATTGCTGCTCACCCTTCTGCTCTGATGGCAGAAAGTGATGTGTTTGTAAGAGGTGTGCACCACCACAGGCACAGTAAACAGGCAACAAGCCTGGAACGCTCACAGTGCTGCAAAGAAAATTGTCAGCTAAAAAATCCCCCACAAAGCTGTCAGGAGGAGTTTTATCAGAAGTCATATAAATTCAGTTTATGACCTTTGTTTATGTGTTTGTTCACTTGCACTGATACGGTCAGAGATTTTTAGTTTATCAGGGGAAGCTGTGGCATTCCGGGCTTGGGAGGCGCCTGGGAGCATTAAATGCCATCAGAGGAGGGATCAGGGGAGGGGAGGAAAATTTCAGCTGAAATCTGGGCCATGTGCCTTTCAGGAGACAGAATCTTCATTTCAAATGGGTGGTAGGGTTTGAAAGGACGTGCTGTGTGATGGTGTTTGCAGGGGTCTTGGGATGAGGGAAGAGACGAGAATCTGATTTCATGTTTCAGAAGGCTTGATTTATTATTTCATTATATAATATACATAATATTTAATATACATATATAATATATAATATTTAATATACAATAAATAATATATACTATAAATATAATATATATTATGTATTATATATAATACATATTGTCTATGTGTGTCTATGTGTGTCTATCCCAATATATTTAATATATTACATTAAAACTATACTAAAAGAATAGAAGAAAGGATTTCATCACAAGGCTGGCTAAGAATAGAATAAGAAGGAATGATAACAAAGGTTTGTGTCTCAGAGAGTCTGAGCCAGCTGGGCTGTGATTGGCCATGGATTAGAAACAACCACATGAGACCAATCCCAGATGCACCTGTTGCATTCCACAGCAGCAGATAACCATTGTTTGCATTTTGTTCCTGAGGCCTCTCAGCTTCTCAGGAGGACAAATCCCAAGGAAAGGATTTTTCAGCGAACGCGTCTGTGACAGTGCTGAGCACCTGGCAATGCTCCTGAGGGTGGTGCAGAGAAACCCTGAGATTTGGTTGCAATTTAACTGCAGGGATTTGGGCTTGGTTTGCAAAGTCCTGGCTTGGAGAGGTTCCTGTGGGAGGGAACAGAGCCAGGTCAGTGCAAAATAATCCCAGAATAAGTGCAATTTCCTCCAAAAGATCTTCAATTACTCAGCTACCTTTTAGGAGCAATTTAAGAGACTCAACCTGATGCTTTTGGGAGGCTCTTGGAGAGGCTCACACAGCAAACCAGCAGCCCTGAAAGAAGTTTCACTCTTGCATTTTGTGTTTGATTTCTCCTCTCTGCTTCTTCTGCCCTGAGCTTGGGCTGACAACACCCAGGTGCCCCTGAAGGGGGACATCAGGGACTCCCAAAATTCCATGAGAAAGCAGAATTTCCCATAGAGGCAAGGGGTACAAATTAAAATTAGTGTTTTACTTCTCTGCTTCTGTCCTAAGGTTGGGCTGACAACACCCAGGTGCTCCTGAAGGAGAAGCAGAGCAGGTTCTGGAGGGAACCCAGGGACTCCCAAAATTCCATGAGAATGCAGAATTTCCCAAAGAGGCAAAGGGAATCAATTAAAATTTGTGTTTTACTTCTCTATTCTACCTCCTGTGCCCTAATGTTGGGCTGGTAACACCCAGGCACTCCTGAAGGGGAAGAGCAGAGCAGGCTCTGGAGGGACCCAGGGACATCAGGGACTCCCCAATTCCATAAGAAAAAAGAATTTCCCACAGAGGCAAGGGGAATCAATTAAAATTTGTGTTTTACTTCTCTATTCTACCTCCTGTGCCCTAAGGTTGGGCTGACAACACCCAGATGCTCCTGAAGGGGAAGCAAAGCAGGTTCTGGAGTGACCCAGGGACATCAAGGACTCCCAAAATTCCATGAGAAAGCAGAAGTTTCCTATAGAAACAAGGGGAATAAATTAAAATTTGTGTTTTACTTCTCTACTTCTGTCCTGAAGTTGGCTGGTAACACCCAGGCTCTCCTGAAGGGGAAGAGCAGAGCAGGCTCTGGAGGGACCCAGGGACATCAGGGACACCCCAATTCCATAAGAAAAAAGAATTTCCCACAGAGGCAAGGGGAATCAATTAAAATTTGTGTTTTAACTTCTCTATTCTACTTCCTCTGTCCTAAGGTCAGCCTGACAACATCCAGGTGCTCCTAAAGGGGAAAAGCAGAGCAGGTTCTGGAGGGAACATCAGGGACTCCCAAAATTCCATGAGAAATCAGAATTTCCCACTGAGGCAAGAGGAATAAATTAAAATACTCGTTTCAGGAGGCAGAAGGTGCTTATACCACAACAAGGAGTTTTCCCCCAGAGTCCTTGAGTTCCAGTTTCATTCTTAGCTTATGAAAATCTCCTTGCCCTCTCCCAGCCCTGTTAATAAAGCCTCTGGAAAAAAAAATAATTATTGATGCTTCCTGCTTAACCCAGGACTGATTTAGAAATGCAGAAAATCAGTGTGGAGAGAGTCACAAGTTTTCATCATTATTTTTTTAGCCTTCTGTAAGTATCCTTTTTGTATTCCTCACTATAGTTTAGTATCCTTTAATATAATATAGTATCTTAAAATACTAAATCAGCCTTCTGAGAACGTGGAGTCAGATTCATCATTCCTTCTCTCATCGGGGCACCCCACAAATGCAATAACTCTCTCCAAGGGGATGCAAGAAATCCAGGAAAGGCCTGGAGCTTATTCCTTGAAGTGTTGCCATGTGCTGGCTAATTGAAAGGGGAGAGCAAAACCACCCAAAGCTTTGCAGCTGCACAGCAGAACTCTGTTCAAGAGGTGTAAGATGTTCAGAACTATTGGCTTCTCACAGCCACCTCCACGCTGAGTTTCTGCATTTCTAAATCAGTCCCGGGTTAAGCAGGAAGCATCAATAATTGGGTTTTTTTTTTATTATTTTCCCAGAGTTGGTTTTTTTATTTTTTTCCTCAGGGATTGTGTTCACAAAGCAACAAGATGAGAATCTGAGGCTAAAAGCTGCCACAGAAGAAAGGCACCGTGCTGGGTTTTTCCTCTGTTGGAATATTTCTGTGCATTCAGGTAAAAGAATTTGATAAAAAAGTTTAAAATCTTGCTTCAGCATTTAGGCAGGACAAAAGAGTGCCAGCTCCTGAGAGTGCTGGAATTTATTATTTATTTATTAATGAAAGTGTGAGGGGTGGTGCCTGTTCACAGGAGCAAGTCCTCCCAGGAGCAGCTCCTCAGTTTCCAACAGTTTGGGGCTGTTTTGCCACAGGTTTTCTGTAGCTGCTGTTCTTTTGTTTTATAAACACTGATTAAAAAAATCAGGTAATTTTGGGCGTATTTCATGTGAATTACAGCTAAGAGTGTAAAATGGATTTTCTGTTGGCCAGTGAATGCAAGAGGTTCAAATCTAAGAATATTCCCATTATTAACTTCAGGTCACTGGAGGGGTCAAACCACACAGAACAAATCTGTGTTGGATTATTTCCCTGCACTAAGAGGCTGAAACTTTTACCTCAAACCTGCATTTGACCCAGGTTAGCCCTTAATTAATTGATCAGACCTGATTTGCTGGGATTTTCCCAGGAAAGAAGCAATAAAACTGATTTTCCATCACCTGAAACAGGTACCAGATAAGGGCTTGCAAACCAGGTCACCAAACCTCAAATTTAATTCTGAATTAAAAGTTTTTCTTTCCCCCTGCAGTGGAGCTCTGGCTGTGAGATTCCATCCCCAGCGCTGCTGGGGATGGGGGAAAAAAGGCGGGAAGGGGGAAAGGGAAAAAAGGCGGGAAGGGGGGAAAAGGCGGAGGAAGGGGGGAAAAGGCGGGAGGGGAAAAGGCGGAAGGGGAAAAGGCGGGAAGAGTGAATAAAGGAAACCTGAGCTGCTTTATTTCCCCAAGATTCCAATTTGTGATTCAGATCTCTCTTCTTCAGGGCATCTTCTCCATCAAGATATCAAATCTAGATAAAAAATCCCAAAACCACAGAAGATCTCTGCCTCAAAAAGACCCCCAAAACAAACAAAAAAACCCACCCAAACAAACATAAAACCCAAACAAATACATTCAAACAGTCAATTATTTGAAAACAAACAAATCTTTTCCTGCCTTAAAAAAAAAGAGACTGAGTGAATAAAGGGTTGCACTCCCACACTTCACTGACTTTAGGGATAGCAAAATTAAGTTTTGCTGCCTGTAAAAGTGAACATTCCAGTCTTTTTTGGGGTGCATCTCTGCTTTTAAAAACTTCCTGGGACATTTATTTGAGGAACCCGGGGATGGCAGGAGGCAAATGTTCTCCTCAGAGGTCACGAGCACCCAAGGGAATTCTGTTTTTGCAGCAGAGCAGATGGTGCTTCTGAGCACAAGGTGGGAAAGCAGCTGCTTCCTGCTTATTTATTTCTTGGCTGGCACAGCCAACAGCTTTGGATTGAGGTACAGGTGTGGAAGGGGATGTGCTGAAGTGATATTTTTGTCCTAATTCTGTTCAAAAGAGCTCCAAGGTGTGCTCTAAGCTCCTTAAGGGGATTTCAGCAGGAGCATTGATGCAGTGATCAATGAGATAAAGGCACTTGGCCGTCCCTGGTCACCTCAGGAGCTGGGGATGGACCTACTGTGCCTTTTGGGGCTGCCCTAAAACAGAGGCCAGACAAAATTAGAATAAAAAAGAGAATAAAAAGAGAGAATAAAAAGCAGTTATGTTTATTGAAGGGACTTCAGATACATTTAGGGCAGACAAAACCCACCCAAAAATGGACAATGGGTCACAGGTTTCACACTTTTATAAGTTTGGTCCATTTGCATTTTGGGGGTGAATCTGCCAATTCCAGCTTTCAGCTAATGAAGTCATTGACCCCAAGTTTGCTGCCCCCAACTCCCTTTTGTTTCCATCTCTGGGGCCTGAGGCAGTGAGGTGTCCTTGAGTGCCAGGCCTGGAGAGGAATTGTTGTGTCTGCCCAGAATGGGGAAGCAGCAGCTCCACTGTGTGTGGAGTTTGGAGTTCTGCACTAAAGAACTGCAGGATTACAAATACATGGAAAACATAATATACTATTATAAATATAATTTATTATTATTGGTGGTAGTAGTAGTAGCAGCATTAATATTAAATATAATATCTCTTTCCAAGTAGATGGAAAATAGAAAAGCTAAAATCTTGGAAAGGAATTGTTGTGTGTCTACCCAGAATGGGGAAGCAAGCAGCTCCCACTGTGTGTGGAGTTTGGAGTTCTACACTAAAGAACTGCAGGGTTACAACAGATGGAAAATATAAAAGCTGAAATCCTAAGGCATCACTAAAAAAGCAATATCGAGAGAGGAAATGAAACTGGAGCTTCTGAGAAGGAAAGAGCTGAAGGAGAAGAAGAAGAATGAGGAGTTTCCTACCTGTGTTCCAGCCAGGAACGTGGATCAGGGCTGCCATCAGTGCCCCGGGGCAGTGGACTGAGCTGCAGCCAGGGCAGGAACTGCTCAGGTACCTCAGGCAGGTGCAGGAGCTGTTCCAGGAGCTGCTCAGGTACCTCGGGAAGGTGCAGGAGGCAGTTCAGGAGCTCAGGCTGCTGCTCATTATCTTCCCATTTCCCCCTCTCCTTGCTGCCCCAGGCCAGGCTGGCACCGCCAATGAGCCCAGGCAGCTCCAGCACAGCCCTGCAACCCTCCTTGGCTCTGCCAGCTCCTCTTTCTGCCTCTCCCCTCTCCCAGAAAGGGATTTTCTGGAGATGAATCTCAGAAGGATTTTTGCCCCCAGCTGGAATCCTTAGCAGAACAAGGCTCAGCATTCTTAGGTCAGCTCTGAGACACCTGGAGGGGCCACATGGACCGCACAGAGCTGCAGCAACCAAATTAAAGACTTTTCCTGAGCCAGCCTGTGCAGGAGCAGCCCCAGTAGAGCCAGAGGCAGCACAGGGAGCCCTCCCAGTGCCCACTCCCCACATCTGTGGGCAGGCAGTGCCAGCCCATCCCCTCCTCCCCTCCCTTACCCCACCTCAGCTGCAGCCAAGGCTTCATTGGAGGCAGTGAAAGTGGCCTTTTATTGACTTCCAGATCCAAAGGCACACAAAGCAAACACTTCCAGCAGCAAAACTGGGAGCCCCTGGTTCCCCAAGCCTCCCCCACAGCACCCACCACCACCACTGTGCGTTTGTAACAGGTATATTTTATAATCAATTAATTCAGGTGATAACACCGATGCTGCTCATCCTTCCCTTGGGCGTTAAGCAGAGTTGCTACAAAGAGGGGAAAGGAAATCAAACAATGATAGAAGCAGCAGGAAGATCCAAAGCTGCACCTTTGAGGGTTTCAAAAAGGGGTTTTTACAGACCAGTCCCAGTGAGAAGCAGAGCCCAGACAATGCTCACAGGCTGCTGGCTGAGGGAACAGAGCCACTTCATTTCCCTGCTCCGCCCTTCCAGAGGGGAATGCTTCTGAGCTCCATGGAGGTGTAAGGCAAAAACATCCAGCAGAAAAGCAGTTCAAAGATGACAAAAATAACCTCCTCTCATTGCATAGATGTATATCCACCAGTCTTTTTTTTCCTTTTTGCAGGTATCACACTGGGCACTTGATCCTTTTCCAGTCCACAGGAGCCTCACTCTCGGCTGGAGGCTGCTCCAGGCTTGGCTTTGGGCTTTTCTGCCGGGCTCCTGAGGTTCCTCAGCCACCTGCAGAGAGGGCTGGCCCTGGCACTGCCTGCTGCTGGCTCTCCTGTGTGACCCTGAGCTGCTTCTCACCGTGCTCTGCTTGGTGTCCTCCTGTCCCATCGCCGCTGCAGGCCGCAGAGGGAGGTCCCCCGTTGTCCCCTCTGTGTGCCTTGCGGCTTCCTCAGCTCCTCCCTGCCTCAGAGCAGGAGTTTTTCCATCTGGATTCATGGCAGGGGGATCATTTCCAGCCTCCTGCAGCTCCCCTCAGCACTCCCTGGGCCACGTGTGGAGGAGCACAAGGCCATGGCCCTTTGTCTTCCTTGCCCTGCAGCAGCACCCTGGGGTTTCCTCCTTCTCCCGGGGGGCTCCCACTGCCCCCCAGGACCCTCACCCTGGGCTGGCTGGGCCGTGGGGACATCAGGGACATCAGGCACAGCTGTTCCCTCCTCAGCTGGCAGCCTCTCAAACCTCCTGAACCTCCTGCAGTACCTCCTGTGACTGAGCTCGTTCCCCATGGTGCGCAGAGCAAAATCCTCCTCACAAAAATCCTTCTCCAGGGAGTCCAAGTGGGCTTGGGCACCAACAGAGCCTTCAGGAGCACACACAGATCCTCACACCACTCCTGGGCCACCTGCAAGGGGAAAAAATCCAACAGAAGCCGCTCCCTCAGCCCTGTGCCACAGCAGAAAAAGGCCCTTGGAAATGAAGAGCAGAAAGTGCCCCTCTAAAACCAAATTTTATTTAATTTCTTGGCCCTGTGTCAGAGCAGAAAGTGCCCCTCTAAAATTAAATTCCCATTTCATTTCAGAGCTGCAGGTTTTATTGTTTTTTAGTCACTCTTAGCCTTTGGATGTCACTGAGAGCATTTAGGAAGTCACTGCCTCCCCAGGACTCTCAGCCCACACCGCACTTCACAGTTATTAGGTTATATTCCCAAAGTACAGGTTATTTAGGGCTCCTCTTGTTTCCTAAACCATTTATTAATTCTACAAAGAAGTTCACATTTAGGCCTGCTAAATATGGAGGGGAACAGAAAGGAGAGAAAAATAAAAATATCTCCTTATTGAGAGGAGAGAAACACTTGGCTTTCAGCCCTTGGGTCATTATTTTACCAGCCATTAATTCACTTTTTAGAAACCACAGCTTCAAACTCAGACATTAAAAAGGGCTAGCACATTCTGAATGCAGAGAAACATTTCCCTCAGGTTATGTTTGCAAAGGGCCCTTTTACAGCTGCCAGGAACCCGATCAGCACTTTGAGGGAAGGAACAGGAGGAAGCTGGGTGGGAGAAGGGACAGAGGCGACCTGCACAGAGCCCCAGGAATTCCCTTGGCACCTGCCATTGCTGGGAGAAAGAGGCAAGCACGAGTTAAAAACTCTTCATTCAGCAGGATTTTAAGTGCCCTGTTTCTGGCAGGGAAACCACAAAGCAAACTCAGCTTAAACCAATGATCTACTGCACCTTTAGTCCTGGCTCAGGGTGATAATTCTGCTCATAAGCAGGGCAGCAAATGCAGCTCACTTCCCCACACCCCTCACTCCCTCCCAGCCTGTCCCACTCCAAATCCTGGGCCAATTTTCATCCTTGAATATTTAAAATGGGCCAGAAGTGCCACACAACATGATCTGATGAGAGCTGGTGCTTGCTGCAGAGAGCTCAGCCAGCACAGCAAGTGAGAGGAACAGCAGAAAAAGCAGATCTATAATTTAGGAATTACAGTTTTAAAGTGGAGCTAATGGATCCAGAGCAGTTTTGCTGCACTGTTTGAGCTGCTTTTATGGGTAGAATCTGTAAAAATGTGTGATTCCATGGTGGTTAGGCACTCACTTATAAGAGTACGTGAACTTAATCACTTAAAACTACAGAGTTGCAAGAAAGGAAAAGCAAGAAAAATGAACCCATCCACTTCTACTGGGGCAGAAAAAACAAAATAAAATAAGAGAGATGCTCTTTGATATCAAAGCTGCAAAGAGGACAGGTAACAAATAAATGACTGTTTTGTAAGCAATTGCTGCATCAGCAGCAAGGATTTTGTGTAAATGAATATAGCCAGGAAATGCTTCATGGCATTTTGGTAGGGCAGTAAAATGCCAGGAGAGGAAAAGGAAATAATAACTTATTTTCTGTTACACTTCTATTTATTTGTCATCGCTGCAAAAGGAGCTCAAAATACGACAAAAGACAGATTCTATTATGCTGTCTCCAAAGAGGATTTGTTTATAAAAATATAGATATTTATTTGCTGAAGATATCAGTTCATTTTTATGTGTAGGAAAATTATTTCCTCTTCCTCATTTGACCATTTCATGCTGAGAATTGTTTCATTTTTAGTCCCACCAGCAGAATTTAGTTCAAAGACCAAAGACACAAGACAGCATTAATTACAGTTTCTGCTGAAACCCTAAAGGCAGAAGCTCTCCCTCACTAGAAAAGCCAAACAAAACCCACAAAAATGAAGGCACTTCTTCCCAAAAAACCCCCAAATTTGTGTCGTGCAGTGCCCCACACTCACTTGCAAAGGAAATTTCTCCAAGAAGTTCCCAGCAGGGCCTTGGAAGGAGCACCTGCACCTTAAATAGGGCAGGGCAGAAACCACTGAATTGCTTCCACCCAAACCTAATGATTTAATTAATTACTGATCCTTTCCACAGCTGCTTGAAGGACTGGGAGCTGTTCTGGCTCTGTGTTTGTGGAACATCACGTGAAGTTTCACACCAGAGGGTTCTGTGTATTTATGATATTATTTTCCTTTTGGTTTTTGAAGTATTTACACAGAGCTGAAGGGAAAATGCTATGGGGTCTCTCTTGAAGTATTTATGCAAAAGTGAAGGGAAAGGTTGTGGGAAATGTTGTGGGGATCTTTCTTTAGGTATTTACACAACAGTTGAAGGGAAAATATTGTGGTGTCTCTGGGTCATCACACAAAAGTGAAGGGAAATATTGTGGGGTCTCTCCTTAGGTATTTACACAAAAATTGAAGGGAAATATGTGGGGTCTCTCCTTAGGTACTTACACAAAACTGAAAGGAAATGTTTTGGGGTATCTCTTTAGGTGTTTACACAAAATTGAAGGGAAATGTGGGGTCTCTTCGGGTATTTACACAAAATTTGAAGGGAAATGTTGTTGGGATCTCTTCTTAGGTGTTTACATAAAGCTGAAGGGAAATATTGTGGGGTCCTCTTTAGGAATTTACACAAAATTGAAGGGAAATATTGTGGTGGTCTCTCTTTAGGTATTTACACAAAAACTGAAGGGAAATGTTGTGGGGTCTCTATTTAGGTATTTACACAAAATGGAAGGGAAATGTTGTGGGAAATGTCTCTCTCAGGCACACAGTGACAGCTGGGAGAGACTTTTCACAGCAAGGGGACAAGGGGGAATGGTTCCAAACTGACAGAACAGGTTTAGAGGGGGGATTTAGGAAGAAATCCTCCCCTGTGGGCATGGTGAGGCCCTGGCACAGAGCAGCTGTGGCTGCCCCATCCCTGGAAGTGCCAAATGCCAGGTTGGGACAGGGCTTGGAGCACCCTGGGGGTAGCGGAGAGATGGTTTTTGAGGTCCTTTTCAACCCTGGGATGCTGTGGCTAGCAGAACAGCAGCTGCAGGATGGAACAGAGGGAATTTCCCCTTGCAGATGAGGTGCTGCAGGCACAGAACATCCTCCCTGTCCTCAGGAGCAGCTCTGGGTGCTTTTCATCTCCTGGGAGGTGCTGCAGGCACTTGGCAGCAAAGGGAGGCAGAGCTGGGGGAGGTTTGTGATCATCTTTTCTCTCTCTCTCTCTCTGCAAGGATGTTTTGAGTGGCTCTTGTTTCAGAACTTTTTTAACTTTCACATCGTGGTTGGGTTTGATTGTCAGATCACTGCAGATTTTGGGATCTTTTCATCTGGGCTCCTTGGATGTTGTGAAGAGAGGAGAGCGTGAGGAAGGAAGGAAATAAATTCTTGTGTTCCAGAAAGCCTGGCAGGGGATCCAACAACCAAAGCAATGCAAAATTGTTTTGTATTGAACAAGAATATTGACCTCTAGATAAAGGAAGTGTTTGTGTTTTGACCAGCTGTTTTCAGAACTTTTTATTTCTTGTGTAAGAGTTCAAGAGAAACAGATTTACTGTGATGAGGAGGGTGATTATTTATAAAGGTGCTTCAAAAGGAAGAGAGACACCGGAGTTCCTAACAGCTCCAGCAGCTCCTAAACACCCCTGAGGTTTTACTTTCTCAAGTGTAACCAATTCTTTTTTTTTAAGGTTTCCTGCTGAATGACAGGAAGTTTAATTATAAAAGTTCAAAGCAAGGATTTTTAGCATCAGGAGCTAAGATTTCCCAAACACCAAAAATTAGATTGCACTCCCAGGCAGTTGTGTGACTGGGAGATGCTGCTTCAGCCCCATTTGCAGTGATTCATGGTGGATTTTAGCAGGGAATTTGCTGCTCATCATCTTAAGAGGGCAGCCTGGAGCCTGGGAATGCTGCTGGGGTCAGAGCCACACCACTGCATTGCTCAGAAATCCTCCCATCAGGACTTGCCTAAAAGGACAGAGCAGTCAGAAGTGGAATTTGCCTTCAGTCACCAGTGACGGAGTTTGGAGCAGTCAGGGATCTGCCCTGCTGGGTGGTGCAGGGTTGGATTGTATTTGCTGATCCCCCAGATGAAGGAAGGAATGATGAATCTGACTCCATATTCTCAGAATAATTCATTATTTTATGATACTAAACTATATTAAAGAATGCTAAACTAAACCATATTAAAGAATACAGGAAAGGATACAGAGAGAAGGCTAAAAAGATAATAATGAAAACTTGTGACTCTTCCCAGAGTCCCCACACAGCTTGGCACTGATTGGCCAATAAGTCAAAACAATTCACATGAAGCCAATGAAACAATCTCCAAACACATTCCAAAGCAGCAAAACACAGGAGAAGCAACTGAGATAAGAATTGTTTTCCTTTTTCTCGGAGGCTTCTCAGCTTCCCAGGAGAAAAATCCTGGGCAAGGGGATTTTTCCAGAAAATACAAATATGATAAAGAAGGAAGAAGCAGCAAGGAAGAAGGAGCTTGGGACAACACCTCCATCTTGTTCCCATCCCATACTAAAAAATCCCAAAACCTAAATTTCTCACCCAGTGTCATACTACACTACTCTCTATAATCTATTGTCACTGTGATAATTCATGAAAATCCCTTCACCAGGATTTCTACTCCTGGGAAGATGAGAATCCTCAGCTTCTCCATGTTTTGCTCCTCTAGAATGTGATTTGGAGAATTGTTTACCCAGCATGTGAATTGTTTTAATTTAATGACCAATCCCACAGTACCAGTGGCTGATCTGAACATCTGAGAGAGGGGCAGAGTGATGCACAGAGGTTTTGTTGCTCTCTGCTGCTCTCCCCATGATTTCCTCAGGGCCTCTGTGCTCTATTGGCAAGGAGGAGCTGCCAACTCACTGATTTGTAAATCCAAATTCTATGACACAAGGACAGAATCTCCAGCCTAACAGCAGAGCTTTGCCAGAGGCAGCCAAAACCCAGAACTTTTGGGATCATGAGGAGCAACCACAGAGCATCCTCTGAGTTATTCAAGGGCAGATGAGACATTTCCATGGGCAGGCTCTCAATCAGATTGGGTCATAAGGAACAAAAAAATAAAATTAAGCAAATCTGGCTTTGGAGCCACAGGAAAGCTTTATAAGGGTGCACCAAACTCCTGATGTGATTAGGCACTTAAAGACAGTAAAACCAACCAGCCCTTAAATAGAAGGGTTGCTCTCAACATCCTCATCTCCTGGCTTGCCTTTAACTCAGCATCCTCAGCTCCTGGTGTGCCTTTAACCCAACATCCCCAGCTCCTGGCCTCCTTTAACTCCACATCCTCATCCCCTGGCTCCTTTAGCCATCATTTCTTGCCTCCTGTGAGTGCTCTTAGTGAGGGTCCACACAGAACACTAGAGCTGGAAGTGCTTTCCATAGGGAGGATCTTTCTCGCCTTCACATTGGGGTTTTCCAGCTAATACAAATAATTATTTCCCTTTTTTATTTTCTTTTTAATTCCCCATGAGTTCTAGCAGAATAATGTAGTAAAAAACATTTTGCTTGAAAGAAATGAGGCGGTATTGTTTCTCTGATTCCCTGCAGCATCACATAATTCCTATATTCAGTGAGAGCTGTGCCACCAGTCAGGTTTGATAGGAAAGCTCCCTTCTATTTAGCACTATGTAATTAGAGATTAGCATTGGATATGCAGGTACCAGAAATTTATTGATTATTTGCAGCAAAATGACCACAAGCAGCTTTTTTTATTGTTTACAGCTCCTTCCATAGGCCTCCAGTCTGAGCTCCTTGATCTCCACCCAGCCAGCACAAACCATAAAGAAAATGCCAAGATCTGAAAAGTCAAATTCTGTAAATAAGTCACATTTGGAAGTTTAGCCTTTACATCTTTCATTTTATTGGGTCTAAGCACAGCAAGCCCAGTTGGTGTTCCAAGACTTGCAAGGAAATCACCAGGGGAGGAGCAGCTTTCATTCTGAGGCCACTGGTATCAATATTCAGCATTTTACCAAACAATTTACAAGCTGAAAAGGGTAAAAACATCAGTTCTGGCATTGGAGTCAATGCAAATATCAGAAATGAATTATCAGAACGTTCTTAACCCAACATTTCATAGCAGCCAGTGTTAAAATGATTTAACATTTATTGATTCCAATTGCAACAGACATCACACAATGCATTTCCAATAGTGGTGACAAGCAAGTAGGGTGAGAGGACAAGTGTAATTAATAAATTAGACATCACTTAACCCTGTGCAGCCGCACACAGGGAGATACCCATGAAGTGCACAGCCCTAGGCAGGGTATAAATACATAAATAAATACATAAATACACTTTCTGTACCAGCAGAGAAAGGAGGGCGGTGCCACTTGCAGAGCACACGAATTTTAAGTTTAGCACCTTTAGTTTTCAGTTTTTCAAAGCAGGTTCTGCCACCACCACGCTGATTCTGGGTCCTTTGGGGCACAAGCCCCATTTGGCAGGGTGGAGGCTGCAGGGTGGGGGCAGCAGGCTCAGCTCTGGCTGCAGACAAACCCTCAGGGTGCTCAGTGGCTGCTGCTCCAGGTTCCTTCAGTGCTTCTCTCGCTGCTAATTTGGGTTTTCTCCTCCTCCTCCTGCTGGGTTTCTGGCAGGCAGGCTGGGCTCTCCTCTGCCATCTCTTCAGCTTGCCCTGCCCCACCAGCAGCTCCTTCCACACCCTCAGGAGCACCAATCCCACCTTGGCCCAGCTGGAGATCAGGTGGGGCTCCAGTTTCTTGTCCCCCCTGCTCTTGTGCAGCTCCTTGCCCCTCTCTCATGTCCTCTCCTGCCTCTGCAGCCTCCAGGGGCAGCTCTGGTTCCTCCAAGGGACACGAAGCAGCTGTGGTGTCACCTGCCTCCTGCATGGGCACTTCCCAAAGAGCCTTCCCAACACAGGTGTCCTCTGCAGCACCCCCAGCCTCGTGCCCTGCAGCCCTCAGCAGCTCAGGTCCTGCAGCAGCCTCACCCTGGCCGGGCTCCCCATGGTCAGCAGACACGTGGACATCAACCTCCACCGTGGTCCGAGTGAGAGGCGTCACCCCCCTGCTCCCCACAGCAGGGCTCAGGGGACAAAGAGCTGCCAGGGGCACACGGAGCAGCCTCACCCTCGCCGCTCTCCTGGGGATTTTGGGCTCCTTGTGCCTCTCCTGGGTGCAGCTCTGGGTGAGGTTTGCCTTCAGGCTGCTGGGACAGCTCAGCCCTTTGCGCGTCTCTGGCGGCCACGGGAGAGGCCTCGCTGGGCTGTGCCCTTGGAGAGGAGGCTGAGCTTCCTTCCTCCTCTCCAAAGTCACTTCCAGAAGTTTCCAGCACCATTGTGGCAGCAGGGGGCTCGGGGAGCCTCGGGGCCCTGCGGACGCGCGCGGAGCGGAAATGGCTCTCCCCGGTCCAGGTGGCTGCATCACAGCACACCCGGGCTGCCCTCCTGCCCTTGGCCCTGAAAACCACCCTGGAGAACACACAGGGCCTCTTGTTCTTCCCAAAAACACCTCCCATGGCCGCAGGGGAACACAGACACTCCAAGGGCTTCACCTCTGAGGGGCTGAGGAGGAGCAGGGAGCTCTGGCTCTGGAGGAGGAAGGGGCTTCAGACCTGTGGAAATGGATATTTATTAGCCCACGCTCATTAGGGTGAGTTAATTACCCAACTGCCATTCAGGGATATGAGCTGGACAGATAGAATTGCACCAGGGGACACACAGAGGCCTTTTAAGAAATAACAGTCTGAAAAGAGGGGAAAAACGAGAGAATTTGTCAGTCAAAGTAGAGCACTCTGGAAAACAGTGGCAGGTCTCAGGAGCCACTCTTCACTCCAGACAAGGAAATATTTAGACTTCCAGTAATAGATGAGAGCAGGAGGGAAGAGAAGCAAGGCAGGCAGGAAAAAATTACAGATTAATTTGAAATTCACAGGACAGAGCAGGGCTTATTCCTGAATAATAACATTAGGAGAGGACTGCAAGAGACACAAGCAAAGTAAAAGGTAAGATAACATCTCCCAGCACAAAACTAATTCTAGAACCAAGAAGGTCTGCCTTAAACATTGAAATGAGCTAAACCCAACAAAATTACTTGTGCTCAAAGAGGTCCAGGCAGTAAAAATGTGCATGAATTAAAGCAAGGAACCCATCCCATAAAAACCAAGCAGGAAGAGAGCTCACACAACACTGCTCACCAGCACAGCTCCACACCCCACTGAAAATCCCTCACCTGGGAGCCAAAGCCTCACCTGGGCTTAAATAGGAGGGGGGGGTCACACTCAATCCCTTCCCCCCTTGACTCCCAACCTTAGTTCCAGCAGGTTCCCAAGTTCCCTTACTCTATTTTTATTTCCCCAGGCATTTCCAAGCCCTTGGGAACAGGATGTGGCTGTGCTCCTGTGTGCAGGTGACGGCTGATGAACTTCACTTTGATAATTACCATTGGATGTTTGAAATAAATCTCAAGATTTACACAGAGCAGCCATGGACAAGACAAACTGACCTCTGGTTGGGAGTGGTGATGCCAAGTGGCAGAAAAACCAGGCTGGGTTTGTGTGTAACTCACAAATGACAATATTGGCGTTGTAATCTCCCATTTTATTTGATATTGAGCAGTTAGGGGTGAAAAATTACCCCCCTTTCCCACTTGTGTGCTGTCTTCAGCTGGCTGAGTGGTGCAATTAGCAGTTTTACAGTGGCTGCAGATGATTTGAAGCATCCCAGGCACAGCTGATCAGCCTCTGCTGGTGCTGACATTCCCCAGCCCTGCTCCTGTTTGCTGGCTGGGAGGGAGCTCGAACGTGGAATTGGTCACAGGGGCAAAACACAAAAGCAAATATCCATTAAAAGCAAACTAATCCCAGCCAGGAGCGTGAAGGCAGAGCCTAAATATCCACTGCCAGCAGCACCAGTGCTGTGGAATGAAAAAAATAAAAATCAAAATGGATACATTCCAGGCTTCTTTTGTTTACATAAAACCCCCTCAAATCTACAATTTTGGATGCCAGATCTGGTTCAGCATCCTCAACTTTGCTGAGCTCCAGTGGCTCCCTGAGAGCAGAGAACAAAGGAGGAGCTCTTGGCGAGGTAAATCCGTGTGTGCAGCCAGAGCTGGGAGCAGGGCAGGACAATGTGGCCCTGCTGCCTCCTGATGTGCTCCAGCATCTGCTCTGCCCGATAACAGGCAGGGCTCTGGGGCTTGGTGTGGCTGGGAGGGCCTCACTCTGGGTCTGGTGTGCTTTCACAGCTTTTTTTTTTTAATTCTTTTTAGGCTTCATTGGAACTGAAACTCAGATGCAGGGCAGGATTTCTTTGACTTTTGGAAACTTCTCTGAGCTAATCCACGATTTTCACATGTGACAAGCACAGATGACAGCCCGTGCAGAGTGTCACATGGCAGAGAGCTCTGGTGGCTTTGGGGACACTGGGGCTTTGCAAAACAGCACAACTGGAAGGAAATTGCATCAGCTCATCATGATTTAAAGTGTGGAATTTAAAATACAGATTTAAAGAATTTCTTTTCCTTGAATCGTGGTGAAATATGGAAACTGTCTGGTGTGCTTTCACAGCTTTTCAAAGCCTTTTTTAAAAACTACTTCTTTTTAGGCTTCATTGGAACTGAAACTCAGATGCAGGGCAGGATTTCTTTGACTTTTGGAAACTTCTCTGAGCATAATCCACGATTTTCACATGTGACAAGCACAGATGACAGCCCGTGCAGAGTGTCACATGGCAGAGAGCTCTGGTGGCTTTGGGGACACTGGGGCTTTGCAAAACAGCACAACTGGAAGGAAATTGCATCAGCTCATCATGATTTAAAGTGTGGAATTTAAAATACAGATTTAAAGAATTTCTTTTCCTTGAATCGTGGTGAAATATGGAAACTGTCTGGTGTGCTTTCACAGCTTTTCAAAGCCTTTTTTAAAAACTACTTCTTTTTAGGCTTCATTGGAACTGAAACTCAGATGCAGGGCAGGATTTCTTTGACTTTTGGAAACTTCTCTGAGCATAATCCATGATTTTCACATGTGACAAACACAGATGACAGCATGTGCAGAGTGTCACACAGCAGTGGCTGAGAGCTCTGGTGGCTTTGGGGACATTGGGGCTTTGCAGAACAACACAACTGGAAGGAAATTGCATCCCCATTGTGTGGAGAATGTCAGCCACTGCAGCACGGAGTGCTTGGCAAGTGGATTTCCAAACCCTGCAGATGTTGCAGGGATTTATTTCAGTGTTCTGTGCAATGGGAAGGTGCTCAGCCATCAGCTCATCATGAAGTCATTGGGATAGTTCTGAGATTTAAAGTGTAGAATTTAAAATACAGATTTAAAGAATTTCTTGCCCTTGAAACATATGAAATAAACATATGAAATATTCTTGTTTAAAAAGCCCAACTTTGACCCATTTGAAACAACCCAGAAAATCTCTCCTGCATGTGAGATACCACAAGAAATGGCAACATAACACACACAAGTGGAGGGAGGAAAATCCTCCTGTCAGAGCAATCACATCTCCTTCCTTTACCAGGCTTAGTCTTTGTTCCAAAAGCCTTTTCCAATCTCTGCTACTTTGATATATTTAAAAGGGCTGTTCTAAAAAAAACATGCACTTCTTTTTTTGACAAATAAAAGGAAATAATCACAGCTCCTCCAAAGAGCGGGGCTCAGCTGTCAGCCAGGATTGTGCTGCAGGATGGAATGCTGCACACCAGCACCATTACAGAGCCTTTCCCTGGCATCATTGCTGACAAGGAGCAGGCTGCAGGCAGCTCAGGGCATCACTCTTTGTGCTTGGGGTTTTTTATTGCAGAATTCAAGCTGTTATCTCTTTACAGAACTGTTCCTTCCAAATGGCAAAGCCTCGTGGTGTGTTTGGTGTGGCATCAAACCCAGGGATGGTCACCCTGGTTCAGCACAGAGCTGGCATCACAACAGGAGGACACCACAGGGCTGAAAAACCTTCTCAAGGAACAGGAAGGGTTTCCCATCACTGAGCTCTGCAGCTTTGCTCTTCCAACTTGACTTTGGAAATCCTGCCTGGCTCCCATCCCCAGGCCCAGGACTCTCAGTGGTTAATTTGGTGTGGCATCAAACCCAGGGATGATCTGCCCTGATCATCACAGGGCTGAAATTCTCCTCAAGGAACAGGAAGGGGTTTTCCACCACTGAGCTCTGAAGCTTTGCTCTTCCAGCTGGTGTAAAACATGGACTTGACCTTGGAAACTCTGCCTGGCCCATGTCCCCAGGCTCAGAAGCCACAGGCCCAGGACTGTCAGTGGTTAATCTGGTGTGGCATCAAACCCAGGGATGGTCACCCTGGTTCAGCACAGAGCTGGCATTCCAACAGGAGGACACCACAGAGCTGAAAAATCTTCTCCTGAAGGAACAGGAAGGGTTTTCCACCACTGAGCTCTGCAGCTTTGCTTTCCCAACCTGGCCTTGGAAATCCTGCCTGGCTCCCATCCCCAGGCCCAGGACTCTCAGTGGTTAATTTGGTGTGGCATCAAACCCAGGGATGATCTGCCCTGATCATCACAGGGCTGAAAATCTTCTCCTGAAGGAACAGGGAGGGTTCTCCACCACTGAGCTCTGCAGCTTTGCTTTTCCAATTTGACCTCGGAAACTCTGCCTGGCCCCATCCCCACAGCGAGGAGCCGCAGGCCCAGGATGCTCAATGGTTAAAGAACATTTTCTGTAGCACAGCTCCTGCTCAGAATCCTCCTCAGCAGAATTAGATAGCCAGCTCGTGGTCACAAATGTGATTGAGGCTGATTTCCCTCAGGGTTTCTTATCCAAGCCTTTTCCCTGCCTGTATTTGGGACCAAGAGTGGCAGTGCACAGACCCAGGTCCCTCCTAGACAGCAGCAGCAGTTGGTAACTTTGGGAGAACAAACAAAAAGTAAAACAATTGAGTTCAAACAGGTGAGGTTTCAGTCAGCTTTCTGTGTGTTTATTTAACACCTTCCCACCTTTCAGGCCCAAGGAGCCCATGGTTTACCTGAGCAATAATTGGAGTTTATTGGCTCAGAGAAAATTTTGAAGTGCTCCTTTCTCCCAGTAAGTGAAGGAAGATTATCTGTTTTGCAAATTTTACACACAGGAGGCTTTGCCAGCCTAAGGGCAGGTGGAAGGACAGAAGTCAAGGTGTTAAACAGCCCATCCTTTTCCCCAAGTGTTAAATTTCATCCCCACTATCTCTGGTCACACTCAGCTCTTCCTCCTCAGCCTTTAGCTCTGTGCAAGATATCAAAGAAGCACCTACAGAATATTTTGTCTTGCACTTTTCCCATCAGCATCCCATTCCTCAAGCACTCTGTAATGCCTAAAAAAATTCTCCAATCCACCACCCTCCCTCCCTCCCACATACACCTCTGGGCACTTTGTGTGGTCAGACCTTGCTCAAAAAGCTCCTTTAAAAGGAGTCAGTCCCTCTTTCTCCTTTGAAGTGTAAAGAAAAGCACTCCACAGTTTTTGCCATATTGTCTGTTCTCATTTATTCCCAGCAATTAAAACACACTCAGCTTGGGGTTTTGCCATGATCTTTAAAAGTGTATTTTATTGGTAGCACAGTGGGAGGAACATTAAAAGTCAGTAGATTTCAGCTGCATACACTGACTTCTGCATTCTGATCAAGACTACATTTTAACTTTGCATAAATTACACGGGTTACACAAACACTTCCACTACTACAAGAGATACAAAGAACAAGCCAGAATTAGGATTTAATCATCTTCCTGTGAAAATATTTTGTTCAGCATTCACAAGAAAGCAGGAAGCATCAATACAAGAGAATTATTCAGGGAGGTAGTTCAATATTTCATTATTCTGAGGTAGCAGGAGAAGTGGCTGTTGGCCTCACAGAAAACATCTGACTGCACCTAATTAGAGGAGCAGTTTCCTATTCTGTTCCCAGACTCTTCAGACCAAGGGATGAGACCTCCCATCACCAAACCTCACCGGGGGAACGCAGCCGCAGCACCAGCTCAGTGAGATCCTGGTTTGAGTCCATCAGCGAGGCACAATCTGAAAAACAGCTCCTGGGAAAGGCAAGGAACAGATCTGTGACTGAACAACTCGGGAGAACATCTGGGAAGCTCTGTAAAAACTTCACAGATCTGTCTGACAAGAGTTTCTGAAGTCTGGGACACATTCTGCAAAATCCTGAGTCCAGCAGCTGGGGCTGTGGGGGTTAACCCCTTCCTGAGGGCAGGTGTCTCATCCTTGTCCCTGCACAGGACCCCTGAGGACCAAACATCTCAAGCTTCAACTGTTTCAGCCTCTATTTCCCCACTGCTCCCAAGCACTCGAGGCAGTGAGGGGGGCACAGGTGGGAGCTCAGCTTCTTGCTGTGCAGGAACAAAAGCTGCTGGTTCTTCTGGAAGCTGCACTGCTGGCTGCATGATCCCTTCCCGCAGCTCTGCCTCGGCTCCTGGGGTGCAGCCCCTGCTCCCCTCCTGCCCCAGCTCACACAGGGCTCCATCCTGGGGTGGCTGCAAGATCTCACTCAGTCCTGTGAGCCCTGCACCGCTCCCCAGGGCCTGGGCAGGTGGCACAGTGCCCTGCGTGCCCTCCTTCAGGAGCTCCAGCAGCTGGCTTGATGTCTCCAGAGATGCCCACTGCGGGCACAGGGGCTGCCAGGACACAGCAGAAGAGCAGTAGAGCTCAGCCACCCCCTCTGCCATGGCCTCTGAGGGGCTCTGCAGGGTCAGCAGGGACATGGCCTCCACCAGATAGCTGAGCTCAGCCCTCTGGGCAGAGTGGGGGCTCGGCCCAGCAGCTCCAGCCCTGTCTGTGCCCTCCACGGGCTCAGGCCCTGCCACCTGCACAGCGCACAGGGACAGGTCCATGGCCACCAGAGCCCCCAGCGTGTCTGCAGGAGGTTCTGCCCCAGCTTCAGCTTCACTGGAGAGCTCCGTGAGGCTGGGGATGTTCCCCTCCTGCAGGGTCAGCCCTCCCTCACTGCCAGCCTGCTCCTCCTCAGCCCCCAGAGCTCCCGCAGCAGCACCAGCAGCAGCTTTCATCTCCTCTTCTTCCTCACCCACTTTGTCCTGCTGGCTCAAACCTGCAACTTCTCCCTCATCCTCCTCATCAGCAGGGGCCACAAAGAAGTCCATGGGGTTCCAGGCTGCCTCCCACCTGTGGGAATTTACAAAATCAGAGGGTTTTGGGAAAGCTGCAAAAGGCAGGCCTAAGAGACAGCAGAACTGTGATTAGAGCTAAGCATTAGCCATGAGATAGATCAGCAGAAAAATTATTTAAACAGTAGAAAAGCAAGGACAAATAGAACAATGGTCTGTGTATTAACGCTTGTCTAGAATAACTCTCTAAGCTACAGAAAAGTTTATCTAGCAAGATATTAGGAAGGTTAAAGATTAATAATGGAGCTCTGTGCATTGTGTTTTAAGGCTTACAAGCAGGTGTTGTATTTGAAATAAGCAAGCATTGTTTTAACCAGAGATACGTGTGCTTATAATGATTGGATAGAACTACTGTCAATGTGCTTTTGCTTGGTGTGATTGGTCAAAAAACTTATAAAGTGAGTTGTAAGATTAAGTACTTGGTCTGCTGCCTGGGATGTGAGCTGCTGGCATCTTCCCATTGTCATAACCATGGAATGAGACTGATGCTGGAAAATAAAACAGCTCAAGGCAGTTCCACAGCCTTGACAGCAGCCCCATCCTGTTGGTGATTTGTACACAGCCCCCTGCCAGTGTCACCCACCCTTCTGCAGCACAGCAGGGCTCTCCATTCTCCTCCAGAGCATCAGCTGAGGCCTGCTGCTCCTGGAACAGCTCCTTGGAGCCCTGCTTGGGCACCTTCAGGGCTGGCGTGGGGGGCTGTGTGTCCAAGAACGGCCGTGCGTCCCTGGGGCTCTGCAGGATGGGCTTGGTCTCGCTGGGCTCTGGGTTTGCTGCCTCCTGCTCCCTGCACCTCTCGCAGAACACACAGCACAGCTGCTGGCTGAGGCTGCTGCCCATGCTGCCACCCCCGCTGCACCTGCAGGAAAAAATGGCATTTTTAGCATGGATGTTCCCTCATGTACCAGAGGTTTGGTGGCTTAGACGCCACAGCCTACCCACAGACACCTTCAGGCAGGAAAAATGGCATTTTTATCATGGATGTTCCCTCATGTCCCAGAAGTTTGTTGGCTTAGACACCAGACACCTTCAGGCAGGAAATAAATGACATATTATAACTTTTTATCATTGATATTTCCTCAAGTACCAGAGGTTTGGTGGCTTAGACACCACAGACGCCTTCAGGCAAGAAAAATGGCATTTATCACTTTTTAGCATTGATATTTCCTCAAGTACCAGAGGTTTGATGGTTTAGCTCCCCCAGACACCCTCAGGCAGGAAAAATGGCATTTTTAGCATGGATGTTCCCTCAAGTATCAGAGCTTTGGTGGTTTAGCTCCATGGACACCTTCAGGCAGGAAAACCGACATTTTATCGCTTTTTATCATTGATATTTCCTCAAGTACCAGAGGTTTGGTGGCTTAGACACCACAGACACGTTCAGGCAGGAAAAAACTGACATTTTATCACTTTTTATCATTGATATTTCCTCAAGTACCAGAGGTTTGGTGGCTTAGACACCACAGACATCCTCAGGCAGGGCCCTGCACCAAAGCTCAGCCAAGGTTTTCACCTTTGCTTCTTCCAGCAGAACCAAACTGAGCTTCCCACGCCTGGGGATGTTTTCAAACCTTGGGCAAGTGGGACAAAACCACCACTGCCCAACCCGAGCAGCTCAAATGCAAGAGAGATTCAGACACCCAAGCCCCAGCCCTCAATGCAGGGCTCCCACCAGTCACCAGGCAGGTTTGTTAATTAGCAGAGTTTGTTAATCAGCACCCAGGAGTAGCTGCTGTTCATTCTGACAGGTGCAGAGTTTTACAAGGGCAACTCCTTCAGCCTGAAGGGAATACTGAGTTTAGACTTGTGACTGGAAAATAAACTTGCAACCCCACAAAATGACAACAAACCCACCCATGAAAATGCTCCTTCTTAATTACAATAAAATACTTACAACTGCCCACAGAGGAAATTATTTTTTTCTGATTGGACTGGGACAGAAAAAGGCAGTTTCAGTCTGTGGCCTCATCAGCACCACCTTACAGCATAATCCATTAATTATTTGCAGACCCAAGCCCAAATGTTTTGGAGCATCACATTTCCAGCTTCAGAACAGCCCTCCAGCCTCACCCCCAGCCCTGTATTTACAAAAGCTGTTCAAAACATTAAAATCTGAAGGCATTAATTTAAGATTTGGGCTCTTAAACACCAAAATATTGTGGAAGCCCAAGCTTATTTGGTATCACAACAGAACACATGGCTTAAGAACCAGAATTCCCAATGATCAGCTGAAATTTCTTCCAAATTTCTACTTTTATATTTGTATTTCCCCTAAGAAAATGACAAAAAACTCCAAAACAAAGCATTTTATGTTGTCCTCTGAACAGTTGCAGGGAAATTAAACAATGAACATACTTTCATCAGAAGGAACATCAGTTTTGAGTAACAGCTTCATCATTTGAATGAAAGCTAAAATGAAACCTACTTACTATCATTTGAGGGCCCAAAGTGAGCTAAAAACCACACAGGATAATCCCAGAATTTTATAATTTACATATTTCCCCACCACCATAATTAATCAAAAGAAACACTGGATAGAAAAATCTGGAGAGCTGGGTTAAAAACCATGGGTGGAAGTAGACACTTACCAGCTTAGAACAAACAAAACTACCAGAACACAAGAAAAAACCTCCCAGGTGCCTTTTGGCTCTCAAGCTCAACCTAAATACTGCCAAGGGGTCACACAAAACCCCTTCCCCCAGCTCCTGGAGCATCAATCCCCCGAACCTTGAGTTCCTCCCCACTCTTTGGGAACAGCTGTCATGGCCCCATCCTTTATTTCACAGCTGAGAGTGTTTTACTGCTCATCCTGTGCTGCTTTTTAGCAGCAAAGTAAAAATAAAAAGTAAAAATAAAAAGGCAGCTTCTGTTTATGGCTGAGGAGTGACCATCAGAGATATCCTGGAATAACACAGTGGCATAAAGCAGAGGGATATTCCAGGAGCTGGATGTGGATTTGGGATTTCCCATGGTAATTTGGGAAAAAAAAAATCAACAATCCATGTCAAATCCAGCACTGGGAATGAACCTGCTGCCATGGGGAGTGCAGTGATATTTTAATATTAAAATTACACTAATAAATTCCATTAACACTAAATAATTGTTAAAATAATAGACCTAAAAGGTGCTTTTTATATTTATGGTTCACCCTCAGTCTTGACTGACAGGGGAGGGGAATGATCTCTTCTAACAAGGAATAAATATGAGGTAAGAGAAAGTATTTTTATTTTTTGCTTTTGACAGCTTCTGGCAGTTTCCACAGTTCTCACAGCCTGTGAGTCAGTCCTTAGGTTACTTCATGAATTTCCTCATGACTTTATCACCTGTAAATATGATTGATTTGAGCCAAATATGGTGGAAATGCCCCTTCAGGCTCAGTCAGGTAAAAAAGGCTTTCAATCAGAGATGGACAAACAGCAAACAAAATTATTAAACCCAGAGAGGTCAGAGCTGCCTGCTTTAAACCTGTTCCCCCTGTTCTCCACATTCCCTTTATGCTTCCATAAATATAAATATAAATGTAAATGTAAATATAAATACCTTCCATATTTAATACTTGCAAATATATATTAAATAACTTCTGTATTTTTAGTAGAATGAATCACAAAACTCTGGATCACAGCATCCATCCTGCCCCTCCAGCCACCCCCTCCAGCTGCATGCTGGAGACAACTTTGGGTATTTTAGGAACCAGAAAATGGAAGCAAAACACTTTGAACAAATTATTGCTTTAATATCAGCACTGCAGTTAAAATTGAACAGCCACACAATTATGCTGTATAATTAAAAACCCAGCATGATAAAGCTTTTCCATGGCTGGATTGGAAAAAAATACAACAAAATGTCCTTTGGGAAGGGGACATTGTGTTGATGCACAATGGAATTCCTTGATTCAAGGAGAAGGAGCAGCTCCAAGCTCCTGTTTTTCAGCAAACTATTTGAGGGACCTGCAGAAAAATTGGTGCAGAGCTCCCCATGGGGTATCCAGAGCGTCCAAGGAGTGATTCCTGCCCTGGGATTACAAGCACAGCTCCCAGGATGGGCAGTTTGATAGTGAGGATAATTTATTTTATATAAAAGTTCATGTTCTGTTGCGCAAATCTGGATGTTGTCAGGGTTTAAAATGGAGAGAGGGTGTCCCAGACATCTTTCATGAAAAATCCTTTCTTAGGATTTTTCCTTGTGAGAAGCTGAAGTTTCAGCAACCAAATGTAAACAATGGTTATCTGCTGCTGTGGAATGCAACAGGTGGATCTGGGATTGGTCTCCTGTAGATGTTTGGATTTACTGAGCACTCATGGCAGAGCTGGCTCTCGCTCTCTGTCTGAGACAGAGATCTTTGTTATTCATTCTTTTCTATTCTTAGCATAGCTTAGCTTCTGAAAAAACCATTTCCTTCTATTTTCTTTTTAGTATAGTCTTAATGTAACCTATATCATAAAATAATAAATCAAGCCTTCTGATCACAGAGTCAGCATTCTCGTCTCTTCTTCATCCTGAAAACCCCTGTGACCACAGTCACAGGAGGGCTTTCCCTTTGTGGGGTGAGGAGCAGCAGTGATGCCTTTTTGGGCTACCTAGACAAAATGAAGAGAATAAAAAGCAGTTCTATTTATGGAAGGGTCTTCAGGTACGTTTAGGGCAGACAAAACCCACCCAAAATGGAGAATTGGTCACACTTTTATAAGTTTGGTCCATTTGCATTTTGGGGGTGAATCTGCCAATTCCACCTTCAGCCAATGAAGTCACTGACCCCAAGTTTGCTCCCCCAACTCCCTTTTGTTTCCATCTCTGGGGCCTGAGGCAGTGAGGTGTCCTTGAGTGCCAGGCCTGGAGAGGAATTGTTGTGTCTGCCCAGAATGGGGAAGCAGCAGCTCCCACTGTGTGTGGAGTTTGGAGTTCTGCACTAAAGAACTGCAGGGTTACAAATATGTGAAAAATATAACAATATACTGTTATTAAATATAATTTATTATTATTGGTAGTAGTAGTAGCAGCAGCATTAGTATTAGTATTAAATATAATATCATCTCTTTCAAGTAGATGGAAAATATAAAAGCTAAAATCCTGGAGAGGAATTGTTGTGTCTGCCCAGAATGGGGAAGCAGCAGCTCCCACTGTGTGTGGAGTTTAGAGCTCTACACTAAAGAACTGCAGAGTTACAAATATGTGAAAATATAAAAGCTGAAATCCTAAGGCATCAGTAGGAACTCCAACACACCAA
Source organism: Calcarius lapponicus (assembly GCA_039654755.1). NCBI lineage: Eukaryota > Metazoa > Chordata > Aves > Passeriformes > Fringillidae > Calcarius > Calcarius lapponicus. The sequence continues at coordinate 23,135,438 of JBBFKN010000012.1, read as the reverse complement.
AATTGTGTTTTGACAGGTGCTTAATGACACCAGGATTTCACCAGGCATTTCATTTCCCTTTATCATGTCCCTAGCAGGTGGCAGAGCAATGTTCACCACATCTATCAACCACAACTGCACATCATAATCTGCTTTTAATCACAGAGCAAATTCATTAGGAATTACACACCTCCCTTATTTTAGCATCTGGGCATGTGACAAACAAAGCTCAGCCCACCAATTCAATTTTCCTGAGCATTATTTCCATCCAGTTTCTCTTCAGACTTCAGCACATGCAAGATGACATTGATGCCATTTAAAAAGAAGTGCTTGTGACTTGAATTTAAATATTGTAACTTTGGATTTTTGACCTGTTAACATAACAAAATAAACAAGAAAGTCTCATTTTACATTTTTAGTGTTTGCATTTACAGCTCTGGTGGAAGACATGCACTGGAGGGACAAGGAGTAGAGGACAGCAGACCTCAGAATCTCTTCAGAACAATGAAAATTACAGGTTAAAAAGATATTTTTCTCCTCAAACTTTGAAGCAGATCCTCCAGCTAAGGAGTGCATGCTGGACTGAGAGGAAACAGGGTTAACAAACAGCTGAAAGAGGGAAAAAAAAAAAAGGAAAAGAAAGAGACACTTTAGCAGCACAGCAAATGCAATATGGAGTTTTTAAAGATGGGACTGCTTTGAACAGAAATGGAACTGGAGAGCCTGGGGTTCAAAACAGCTTTGAAGAATCCACGTGGCAAATGCCTTTTCAAGGCAGAATGTCAAAGTCTCACTGTGGAATTCTCAATCAGGGACCAAGACCCCTTCCCCTCATCACAGCCATTACCAAGGGCCTTGGTGTTCAGCCCCTGCACAGAGGAAATTGCAGGAGAGCTGCATTAGCCCAGCTTTCAGGCTGGGCTTTTAGGCTGGGCTTTTCTCTCCTTTCTCTTACCCAGTTCTTAGGTCTGGTTAGAGCATCAAAGAAAACAGAAAAAAAGCAGCTTTGTTGTAACCGGTGGCTGAGACAGGTGGAAAACACTCAAACCACAATTCCAGCTGCTGTTTTCCTCAGGTCCTGCACTGGTTCTCAGGCCATGAACCCACCTGTGGCCTTCAGAAAACTGCATTTGCACCAAAACTCTAAAATCTGTAGAGATTGAATCTGAAAATCTGTAGGGTGTCCTCATGCATACAGCCAAGTCTTATTTGTACATGGTCTGATGCATTAAGAAGCTTCACTAATGGTGTGGAAAAATATCTGAAGCTCTGTATTCAGCTGCTCAGAGTTCTCCTATTGCCTCCCAGAAGGCAGATACTCATTTAATACCACAGAACAGAACAGAACAGAATCAACTCAAACGTGCATCTGGCAGGAGCAGGCAGCTCCATCACCAAGGACAGATCCAAGGGACACTGGGAATGTCCCTTTGGAGCAGTCCCTGCCACATCCATCAGGTCCCACACGTGCCACTGCACTAAAGCCACACAAAATTCCTGTGGAACTCCCAGAAATTGGGAATTTTGTTGGGCAGGTGTGGAAATTCAGACGTAGAGAGGTTGTTTGGTGACAGCTGAGGGAGAATAAGCACCAGTCCTCCCCTCTGGAAACAGAGCACAGGACGGGCTTCAGACTGAAAGAAGGGAAATTTAGGATAGCTATTGGGAAGAAATTCCTCTCTGGGAGGGTGGTGAGGTTGCCCAGAGAAGCTGTGGCTGCCCCTGGATCCCTGGCAGTGTCCAAGGCCAGCCTGCACAGGGCTTGGAGCAGCCTGGGACAGTGAAAGGTGTCCCTGCACTTGGAACAACATGATTTTTAATGTCCTTCCAACAACTCAACCCAACCCAACTCAGCCCAACCCAAACCAACTCAGCCCAACCCAACTCAACCCAACCCAACCCAACTCAACCCAACCCAACCCAACCCAACCCAACTCAACCCAACCCAACCCCACCCAACCCCACCCAACCCAACCCAACTCAGCCCAACCCAAACCAACTCAGCCCAACCCAACTCAACCCAACCCAACCCAACTCAGCCCAACCCAACTCAACCCAACCCAACCCAACTCAACCCAACCCCACCCAGCCCAACCCAACCCCACCCAGCCCAACCCAACCCAACCCAACCCAACCCACCCCACCCCAACTCAACCCAACCCAACCCAACCCAACTCAACCCAACCAACCCTACCCAACTCTGCCCAACCCAACTCAACCTGACCCAAGTCAGCCCAACCCAACCCAACCCAACTCATCCTCTGTTTCTGTTCCATGAGTGCAGCCTGCCAGCAGAGTGCACAGTTTTATAGAAAATTAATTCTGCCTCTTTGACTCCCAAACTTTTCTACTAAAAATCAACGCAGGGACACCCTCCCCTGTGCCCAGGGCTGCTCAGGGGGCAGCACGAGGGCCACAAGAGGCCTTTTGGCCACTAAACTCCATCAGTTTAAGAAGCCACGTGCTGGACAGAAGACAAACGGGAAAATATTGAATGTGCTGGGAATGCCCCTATGAAGGGAGGAGAGAATGATGCATCTGACTCCATTGATACCAGATATCAGAAGGCTAATTAATTACTTTATTATGCTATATTATTCTATACCATATTACAGTATGTTACATTACATCTAAACTGAATCTGCCAAGCACTCAACTCTGCACACAACTGCCCAGAGTCTCATGACTGTCCCAAGAGTCCTGACATGTCACTGTCACATCTTCTGAAAAATCCCTTTGCCAGGATTTCTTCTCCTGGGAAGCTGAGAAGCCTCAGAAAAGAATGAAAACAAAAATTATCTCATTTGCTTCTCCTGTGTTTTGCTGCTTTGGAATGTGGTCTGGAGATTGTTTACCAACTGGTCATTGTTTGATTGATTTCATGTGAATTGTTCTGATTTAGTGACCAATCATGGTCAGGGACTCTGGGAGGAGTCATGAGTTTTTATTATGATTCTTTGTAGCCTTCTGTCTGTATCCTTTCTCTATTCTTTACTATAGTTTTACTATAGCATAATATAATACAATATCACATATCATATCATATCATATCATATCATATCATATCATAAAATAAATTAGCCTTCTGAGAACATGGAATCAGACTCAATTCCTCCTTCATCTTGGAGACCCAGCAAATACCACACTGACACACACACACACCTGGCCCTGATAGGCCAAGGAACCAAAACCCCATCACTCTGGGTAAACAATCTCCATATTGCATTCTGCTTTGGCACAACACAGGCACAGCAAGTGAGATAAGAATTGTTTTTCCGTTCTCTGAGGTTCAGAGAATGTGAAACCCAGAAATATTCTTGGGAAGAATTGTGCCTTGATTTTGTCTGTGAGGAGAAATGTGGGGCTACACTCTTGGCCCTGACAGGCCAAGGAAACAAAACTCCATCACTGCGGGTAAACAATCTCCATGTTGCATTCTACTTTTGCACAACACAGGCACAGCAAATGAGATAAGAATATTCTTGGGAAGGATTGTGCCTTGCTTTTCTCTGTGAAGAGAAATGTGGGGCTACACACTTGGCCATGACAGCCAAGGAACCAAAACACCATCAGCTTGGGTAAACAATCTCCACTTTGCATTCTACTTTGGCACAAACACAGGCACAGCAAGTGAGATAAGAATTGTTTTTCTGTTCTCTGAGGTTCAGAGAATGTGAAACCCAGAAATGTTCTTGGGAAGCATTGTGCCTTGCTTTTCTCTGTGAAGAGAAATGTGGTGACAGGAAAACACGCACACCAGCGTGGGCATTTCATCCTGTGGACAAGCTAAAATCAGATTTCTAATATCTGGCAGCACAGTAATAATTACAGTGCTCATAACAGCCTCCCTGAATGCAGCAGGGCTGGGCCCATCATTGCAAAGTGTCTCTGGAGGACAGTTGCAAGCCGCCATTACAATCATCCCCACACCAGTGAGTGGTGCTGGCAGCAGCACAAATCAGCTCCTGCCAGAGGAGCTCCCAGAGCTGTTAGGGGAGCACACATCACACCCTGCTGCTGACAATAAAGGAGCTGCTCGCTGCACTCAGCCTTTTTATTATTTGTTTCCCCCTAATTACACTAATTTCCAGACAACACTGATGGCAGCCCAGCAGCATTTGTTCATTCACCAAAGCAGCTCTTGATGCCAGGTCAGGCTTAAAAATAGATTCCTATGTGTTGTGCAGCTCAGTTTGGAGATGATTTCTTGTCTAGAGTGTGAGTGATTACATGGATGAATTTATCTTACAGCTCTCCAGCTTGCTTTTCCCTTCCCAACCCACTAAAACCTCATCTGTAATCACACAGTAGATTGCAGCAGGTCATTAGTTTAGAAAATAATCTGTTCACGCTGTTGAGCATCCAACTTCCGTGTGCATCAGGATGTTATAAATGTTTTATCCCAGCCCAAAGTTCTGCTGTGCTCCTTGACATCCATCAGCACAGTTTGGGTTCTGGCCCTAATGCTCCTGGAGGGGCAAAACTGAAATTTTCAGCAAGGTGGATCCTCACAGTTGGAATTTAAATGAAATTTAAGATATTAAAGCCCTTTTGTGTGAGAAATGGAGTTGTTGACATTTCTCAGAGCCTGACAGAAGGTTCACACACTGTGCATCTGTATGCAAAGTTTGAGATAAGAAATGCTGACTCAGAAATGCCATGGAATGGGACAGATATTGTTGAGAGAGAAATAGAGCTAGAAAAAAGTTTCAAAGGATGGCCTTGCAAATAAGACTGGATACTTTAGAGAGATAAAACTATGAAAGATGCTTTGCAGTGGGATCCATGAGGGGTAATTTTTGACCATTGGCTTTAAGGCATCTACAGTATGATGTGGCAAAAAAAGTTGATAGGCCAAGAAAAGCTTAGAGTGTACTTAAAATACAATATTGTGTGTTGTAATTAGGAAATGCCTGGCTCCTGATCGTGATGGAGTGAATTATAACACCTGTATTGTCTCAATCTTCTCATGAGAGTCAAAATAAAATAAAGGTTTTTAAAACACCTCTCAGTTACCCATCTCTGAGTCAAGCCATGGAATGGGACAGATACTGTTGAGAGAGAAATGGAGCTAGAAACAAGTTTCAAAGAATGGCCTTGCAAATAAGACTGAATAATTTAGAGAAATAGAACCATGAAAGATGCATTGTAGTGGGACTCACAAGGGGTAGTTTTCAATTATTGGCTTTAAGGCATTTACAGCATGGTGTGGCAAAAGCTGATAGGCCAAGAAACATTTCTAGAGTAATTAAAATACAATACTCTGTATTGTAATTAGGAAATACCTGGCTTCTGGTTGTGATGGAGTGAATTATAACACCTGTATTGTCTCACCCTTCTCATGAGACTGAAAATAAAGTAAAAGTTTTTAAAACACCTCTCAGTTACCCATCTCTGAGTCAAGAGAAGAGTATTGCCCAACACTTTTGGGAGTTGAGAAGAGGTTAAAGTGCCTACACAAACCCAGCCACAGCTAAACAGCCTGTGAGGTCACTGTGCTGTGACTGAAATTTAATTAAGAGGTGCTTCCACGGGGACAAAAAGGCTTCTGAGGTAAATGCAGCGTTCAAAGGGCACGGAGCCAGGAACTGGCAGCAATGGTGTGTCAGATAAAAGCCTTATCCCAAAGTTCAGCCTCTCCTCCTCCAAGCAGCTGTCAAGTGTCTCTCGCACGCCCAGCACAGCCAGGAGGGCTCTGAAGGAGCTCTCTGGAAAGGAGTTTATGGCAAACAGCTCCGTTCTGCCGGCCTCAGACAGCACAGAACATATGCACCAGCTCTCACAGGGCAATTCAACACCAGCCCAGGCCTGGAAAAAGGTGTTTGACATCTTCCAGAGAGCCCCTGCAGCAGGGCTGGCTGCTCAGAGAGCGAGGTTGTGCCACTTACTCTGCAGGCCAAGGTTAAAATTCGTCCCTGAATGAATGGTGCTGTGAAAATCCAACAGCTGCTCAGCCACAGGCAGAAAAGCCCAGCCTGTTGCTTTTCCTGGGCCTGATTTGTGTCACTCTCCACTTATTTCTGTGTTTCCTAAAGGCTGAAATATCTCAGCTTTTCTGTGCCTGATTTCTGCCACCCAACATATTTATTACGTGCTTCCTAAAGGCCAAAAAATCCCAGCCTGTTGCTTCTCCTGTGCCTGATTTGTGCCACTCTCCACTTTTTTTTGTGTTTCCTGAAACAGCTCTGCTCTGTGAACAAGCATTTGAACATTGAAATGGTACCCATGGATCAGCCCCATCTTTATGGGTTGTTGTGAAATTGTCTTTCCCTTAACCATTGTATTCCAATTTCAGAGGGTCATGAAAAGAAAGAATCCTAAAACAAAAACCAACGTGGATAAACATATTTGTGCTCTGGGCTCCAGTAGCACATCCAGCATAACATCCTGGTGTTAGATTTGAAATTTTCACTGATTTTAGGGCTAAATTCAGCTCGAGGCTTTGCCATTGATGCCGAGTCAGAGCCTGCCAGCACTCCCTCACTTCTGCCCAAGTGTAGGGACGTGTACAAGAGATTATGCAGATAATTCACACCAAAATCAGGGTAGCACTTGCTTCATAAAAACTGCACAGCGAGCTCTCTGTGGAGCAAAGCCTGCCTTTATCTGGGCAAACAGCACTTGCAGCAACACAAACATCTTCTCAGGTAGCCCCTAATCTGACAGGGGATTACAGGAGCTGCTGATTTGCTTTGCTTTGTCTTTCCCTCTCTCCAGTTCTTACCTCTGAGCTGCTCCACAAAAGGCACAGCAGTTCATGAATGATTGATGGCCACGTTAAGCTTTGCGGAGCAAAACAGCAAACTGAATTATGCTGCTGGTTTTAAAAGAGCAAAGAAAACTCCTACAAATATCCTGATCCCTCTGAATCATTTTAATGTCGGAAATTTATTCTCAGCAGCCTGAAAAGTCTCAGATATTGATGAAAGGCAGGGATTTTTAAATACCTACACATCTCTGGCTGGCTTTGTGCTGCAGGATTTCCCCTGAGTCGTGTCTTGAGATGAAAGTTCTTGTTCATAAGAAACACGTAACCAAACAGACTCTGTGTGAGCAGGTCCTGGGGATGAGGAGCAGCAGGGAACACACAGAAATAAAAATTAAATTAGAAGTATCAATTGAACAGCACCATGAAAATGCACCATAATGTACAGCCAGCCTGGGATTCACACACCTGGAAGCAGCTTCAGGGAAGGGGTGAGAGAAAGGGGCAGCTCCTGTCACAGTGAGGGAGGAGTTTTATTTCAGAATTATTTATTCATTATTTTATTTTATTTTTTTCAAGTGAAAAAAACAACCCACGGCACCACGGGTGAAAACATGAGTGGTACCAAAGTTTGTGGTCAGGTAGAAAGAACATTTATTATGAAAAAAGGTTGGGCTCTGCTTCCACAGAACCAAAAACCCCAAAGTTAACAAAAGAAGCTGAGCTGGCAGTTTTAAGTCAAGACTAAGTTTACTGCTGACTAAAACTAGGCTGGAATTCTGCCACTGGAGCTGTGTGTTAATGGAATTAAATCATCAGTCAAACAAAAAGTAGAAACCTTTAACATAAAAATCAACCTTAAGGCAAAAAATGTACACTAACAAAAAAGGTTCACACCAGAAAATTAGCATTTGAATTGAGCATAAAGGTTTTACTCTGGCTATAAATGATGTTATTTGGAGTTTTAAAGTGTAGTTGTGGGTGAGGAATGATGGCATTAAAAACCACTTGTAGTTCATCCACCAGCAGTTCAGATGCTGGGTTTCAAGTGGAAGGGAAACAGAGAATTTTTGTGGATAAAGGAAAGAGAAGAGCAAAAAGGAGACTCCAAGGAAGATATGCTGAGAGAGCAACTCCCAGAGTTATGGGATTGGAGAGATCCAACCCTGGTGATGAAGGAAGGGGGATCTCAATCTGTTCTGGAGGATTTTAGGGCAGAGGAGGCACACAGGGCATACAACCCTGGTGATGAAGAAGAGGGATGTCAGTCTATTCTGGAGGATTTTAGGGCAGAGGAGGCACACAGGGCATACAACCCTGGTGATGAAGGAAAGGGATCTCAATCTGCTCTGAAGGATTCTAAGGCAGAGGCACACAACCCTGGTGATGAAGATGAGGGATCTCAGTCTGTCCTGGAGGATTTTAAGGCAGAGGAGGCACACAGGGCATACAACCCTGGTGATGAAGATGAGGGATCTCGGTCTGTCATGGAGGATTTTAAGGCACAGGCACACACACAGACAGAACACTGAGCAGCCATAAAGAGCTGCTTCCTGCTCTGTGAAAGCTCCTGAGGGCAGCACAGCTCTCCTGTGCTCCCAGCTGTCAAATCTCACCTTTTCCTGGGGCCTCACCTCATCTGGAGCTGCTGCCATTATTGAAATTGAGTCTGAAAATGAAGAGATGAAAGCTCTGATGGGGAATGGATGGGTGACATTTCCTGGGGCTGCCAGGGATGCTCTACAGAAAGCATCACAGGAGGAGCCCAGGCACACAAAACCTCCCAATTAATGGAGCACAGGAGTAATTGCAAGAACAAAGCCATGCAGGAGTCTGGGCCATGACTTTCCCTTTTTTTTAGCAAGCCAAATGAAAGCTGCTTCAGAAGAAACAGGGACATAACTGTCGAGCAATTTTGAAAAGAAAAGTTGGTGGAAATGAATGGAACTTCAAAAAGATAAAATGAAATTTTTTCAAAAGCCCTCATTATTGTAGCAGAGAGAAGAAAGAGTGTTGGGTCAGTGGGAGTGCCAAGGATTGTGTGGAAGCAAAGGGAAAATAAAGGCACAGAGCTAATAAAGGCAACTGATCAAAAATGGTAACTCCCCTTGCTTGGGACAAAGCTTTTCCCCACCTAGCTGCAATTTTGGAGCCAGCATCAAGGACATCCATGGAACCACCACAAACTCAGGCCTGGCCCTTCAAAGGCTTCAGCTGAAGAGGCAAATTCAGCCCCACAGGGCTCACAATTACCCCCACACAGCCCTGCTCCGATATTCCAGTGCTGCCTCTCAAGGAGGGATTTCGTGCTCCTGCCCCATCCTCGTGGGCAGCACCACTGGTGCTTCCTGCAGACACATCTTTGAAATTATTGAAGAAATTCCTCTTCCTCTTCTTCCTCTTTTTTTTTTCTTTTTTTGCCATATCGAAGTGTGACCATCCCAGACTTTCCAATCCAAGACATCAGAAGTACATATGGCTTATAATTCCATCATTCCTCACCCACAACTACCCTCTAAAACTCCAAATTACACCCTTTATAGCCAGAGTGAAATCTCTATGCTCAATTCAAATGCTAATTTTCTGTTTTGAACCTTTTTTGTTAGCGTATATTTTTTGTCTTAAGGTTTATTTTTATGTTAAAGGTGTTTTGAGGGGGTTTGGATGGGGTAAAATGTTGTGCTGAGGTATTTAAAAATACCTGGGTTTGTGGTGTGGGCTCTTATTGTTCAGGCAAGAAAATACATCTTCTAATGCACTTTTAGTTGTATCAGATAAAATCCAGGATATGTTTCCTGAGGTGAAATTCAGGATGTGTTTCTTGTTGGTGATTTTTATCTATTTCAGTGAAGCTGAGGAAAAAAAAAATAGTTTACTTGGTATAAATAAAGAAAGAGCATAACCACCCAGGAGAAAAAAAATAAATAATTCTCCTATTCCCTCACTTGTAGAGTTGCTGGAAGTAAAATTTAATATAGAAAGCCAGAGAGGAGAAAGTGAAAGTTCAGCAAGATGAAATTTCATCAGGCTAAAGTGAGTTAGTCTCTTGTCTGGAAGATAATCAGTATTTCTGGGTTGGGGCTTTCTCTTCTCACGACTGGCTCCAAGGATTTCTCTCCTCCTGGATTCTCCAAGAATTTCTCTCCTCATGGCTGGCTCCAAGGATTTATCTCCTCGTGGATTCTCCAAGGATTTCTCTCCTTGTGGATTCTCCAAGGATTTCTCTCCTAGTGGGTTCTCCAAGGATTTCTCTCCTCATGGATTGTCCAAGGATTTCTCTCCTTGTGGATTCTCCAAGGATTTATCTCATGAATTCTCCAAGGATTCCTCTCCTCATGGATTCTCCAAGGATTTCTCTCCTCGTGGGCTCTCCAAGGATTTCTCTCCTCGTGTGTTCTCCAAGGATTTTTCTCCTTGTGAAATCTCCAAGGATTTCTCTCCTCATGTCTGGCTCCAAGAATTTCTCTCCTCGTGGCTGGCTACAAGGATTACTCTCCTTGTGGATTCTCCAAGGATTTCTCTCCTCCTGGATTGTCCAATCATTTCTCTCCTTGTGGGCTCTCCAAGGATTTCTCTCCTTCTGGGCCCTCCAAGGATTTCTCTCCTTCTGGGCTCTCCAAGGATTTCTCTCCTTCTGGGCTCTCCAAGGATTTCTCTCCTCATGGATTCTCCAAGGATTTCTCTCCTTCTGGGCTCTCCAAGGATTTCTCTCCTTCTGGGCCCTCCAAGGATTTCTCTCCTCGTGGCTGGCTTGTTGAGAAGGGTTTTTATGAAGTAATTAATTAGTCCTTGTTCACAGAAAGCAGGCTCTTCAGGAGGGTGGTGGCTGAAGATCTCAGTGACTATTGCAGGTAATAAAATATCTGTATTTTCAACCAAGAAACACGGATTAAATTGCACTGAGGGTCACCGTTAGATAAGTGCTGTGCTATTGATAGCAAAATTAAAGCAGATGTAAACTCACTGTTCTGACCCCCAGAAATAAGCTGAAGTTACCCGGGTTTCTGTCTGAAATGGATTAATTTGGAGTGGTATTAGAATGTAGCAGGACTTGTGGCAATTCAGAGCTGAAATGGTTTGCATTTGGCACATTCCTGGTGGGAATTTGGCCTTTTTTTGGTTACTTAAAAACATCGTGCCGATCACTGTGGCCTTGGTCTGCTCCAGAGCAGGCAGAGACTGAGAGAGCTCCTTTTCTCAAAAATCAGTGAGAGGAATGAGGGATTTGTCTTTTCAAACAAGCTGTGCACATAATTGTGGAGCTTCCCCACCTAAAGCAGCCATGGTTTGAGTAAATGCAGAGTAAATTTTGTTCATCTGCGAATAGAAATTGAGTTTTGGGCTGCATTTGTGGTGCTGGGAGTACCAGAACCCCCGGGATGGATAATAAGAATGCAGAAGAGCTCCGGGGATGCTCATTGAGATGAGAGTGAGGGGGAATGGGCTTGCCAGGAATGAGAATTAAGAGGTTGGTATTGTGTGAGTTACAAAGTGCTTTTCAGGTGGGAAAATCCCAGCCAGCTGAAGGTAGGGGTGTAAAAAAAGGCGTTTAAAGTGATTGTTGGCTTTTATTTCTCCTCTGACTTAGAATAAGGGGGAGTCTCTTTGTTTGTAGATCCTTGGAAGAGGGAAGAGGCTTCACTTATCCTTCAGAGAGCTGGGGGTTGTTCTGTAAAGATCCTGACCACAGCCAGCCCTCCTGAAGGGGAGCCCAGGTTATTTACATCCAGTGAGAAATCCAGGCTGTTTCCAAGACTTCTAAATTATGTGGTCAGTTAGGAAGGAGGAATTTTGCCTGATAAATTCACATTGTACAGGCACAATTTGTGTTTGTACACGTTTATCTGTTGGGTGTCTGATTTCTTTTCCACTGCTTTGATAATATTGAGGAGTTTGAGCCTTGCCTTAGTTTGGTGATGCAGAATTTGTGTTTCCACAGGCTCTGATAATCTGCAGGGCTTTTGATTGAGTTGTCTTGACTGTGTCAGGTGGTTTATGGCAGTTGGGAGGAATATAATTCACAGAAATTCAGTGTTTGACACGAAATACAGCAGAAAATGCACTGAGTGTGCTCTTGCTGCAGAAGGAAATCACAGCCTGAATAAACTCATCTGTTTTTTCCTGAGAAAAGGAGAAACTCTGAGAGTTGGGCTGGCAGTGAAAGCACCTCAAGGGAGGAATGATCCCTTGTAGAATAAGAGGCAGAGAGTGAAGACGGATCCATCAGTTTCTCTTGAAATGGAGGAGTTTGCTGCTTGTTACTTGATGGGGACATAAAAAAATGAAGCAGACTGATATTCCCCACTCTGCCATTGAGACTCTGTGAATTTATCACCACTTGTCACCTAAAATGCTGAATTAAGTGCAGAGGGTGAGAGGTGGTTTTTCCCCAGTGCTCCCAGGCTTCATTTAAATCAGGAATCTGAGGGTGGCTATTTACAAATGCCAATTTTCCCTGTCTAGTGAGAGAAACAAACTCCTTTAGGGAATGATTTGCATCAGCCCTGACTTAGCTCCAGCCTCTGCTGCACTTTGCAGCAATTGGCTTCCTTAGCTGAAATTAGCCCTGAGTGCTCCCAGAGGTGCCAGGTCCATCACATTCCTGAAGCACAGCGAGATCCTGGGCAGGATCCTGCTGGAAAATGAGAATTCCTCTGTCCTAAAGCTGATGCTGCAGCTGGATCTGAAGGGAAAGCACTGGCTGAGCATAAAGTGGATTTCCCACCTTGGGAAAATTGCAGTTCTCCCTGTTTATAAAAATATATTGACGCTGTTTATAAAATATATTGAGGTTTTTTTTAATATAAAATATATTGATCCTGTTTATAAAATAAATCGATTGCCCATAATCCTGAGCTGTGTCTTGTCTCAACTGGAGCAATCCTGGGAATTAGTGCAGTTGCCACCTGACCTGGCAAGGGGCTGATCCCAAGGTTTATGTGGCTGTGTGGGGATGACTGAACACTGCTTTTATTTTGTGCTTTAAGCAGGGCAGCCTGCATTTAAGCCTTTGTGTGTATTTCACCTGGAACACCCCAATTTTTCATTATTAGCATGGATTTACCACTGAGGAGCAGCAATTTTTACACCTGGGAGCTGAATGCTGATGGGGCTGGAAGAAGAAAGAGTGAATGTGCCCTGCTGCAACTCTGAGGGTGTTTTTGGGGAGGGATTTGTGCTTTAGCATTGCCAATGAACTTGTGAATCTCGGGCTCTTGGCAATATTGCCATTATTGGGGATGTGCTTTAATACTGCCAATGAATTTGTGAATCTCGGGCTCTTCAGCCCATTTTGGTATCTACAAGAGCCATTTAAAGCAGGAAGGTTTCTGGGCTGATTTATCTACTTTGACCCTTAAAAAAATGACAGAAAAGGGAGTTGTTTTAGCACGAGCTGTCAGTGGTGCTGAAATCAGAGGTCAGGAGCAAACAGGATTGCAGAGTGGGTTTGTGCAGCTTTTATCCGGAGAGCAGCACCAGTGGCTGGGACACCCTGCTGGAAACGCTGCAGGAATTCCTGCCTGGGACACCCTGCTGGAAATGCTGCAGGAATTCCTGCCTGCAACACCCTGCTGGAAATGCTGCAGGAATTCCTGCCTGCAACACCCTGCTGGAAATGCTGCAGGAATTCCTGCCTGGGACACCCTGCCGGGAATGCTGCAGGAATTCCTGCCTGAAACACCCTGCTGGAAATGCTGCAGGAATTCCTGCCTGGGACACCCTGCTGGAAATGCTGCAGGAATTCCTGCCTGCAACACCCTGCTGGAAATGCTGCAGGAATTCCCAGCTGGGACACCCTGCCAGGAATGCTGCAGGAATTCCTGCCTGGGACACCCTGCCGGGAATGCTGCAGGAATTCCCAGCTGGGACACCCTGCTGGAAATGCTGCAGGAATTCCTGCCTGGGACACCCTGCTGGAAATGCTGCAGGAATTCCCAGCTGGGACACCCTGCTGGAAATGCTGCAGGAATTCCTGCCTGGGACACCCTGCTGGAAATGCTGCAGGAATTCCCAGCTGGGACACCCTGCTGGAAATGCTGCAGGAATTCCTGCCTGGGACACCCTGCTGGAAATGCTGCAGGAATTCCCAGCTGGGACACCCTGATGGAAATGCTGCAGGAATTCCTGCCTGGGACACCCTGCTGGAAATGCTGCAGGAATTCCCAGCTGGGACACCCTGCTGGAAATGCTGCAGGAATTCCTGCCTGGGACACCCTGCTGGAAACGCTGCAGGAATTCCCAGCTGGGACACCCTGATGGAAATGCTGCAGGAATTCCTGCCTGAAACACTCTGCTGGAAATGCTGCAGGAATTCCTGCCTGGGACACCCTGCTGGAAACACTGCAGGAATTCCTGCCTGGGACACCCTGCCAGGAATGCTGCAGGAATTCCCAGCTGGGACACCCTGCTGGAAATGCTGCAGGAATTCCTCCCTGGGACACCCTGCCGGGAATGCTGCAGGAATTCCTGCCTGGGACACCCTGCCGGGAATGCTGCAGGAATTCCTGCCTGGGACACGCTGGGACAGCAGGGACAGGAGGGGCTGCCTGCAACAGAGGCTGGACAGAGTTAAGGGAATAAATGGGTATTTATTAAAGGCCTTCCACAGGTACAGTCTCAGGACTTCTGCTGGTCAGACAGAGGCACACTGACCACCCCCAGGGCAGTGTTATGTTTTTATACTAAAAACTATGTGTGCAATATTTACAATAACATCCCAATATCTATCACCTATGTTAGACAGTGTTTTCTACCCTAAACCAATCCAAAAGTGCCCCCATCACAGCAGAAGAGATGGAGGCCAAGAAGAACTTGGGGCTGCTCCCACTGCTGTGAACTCGGTGTAAATTTAATCCTGGAGGTGCTGGTGCCTCAGAGATGAACAAACCTGAGCTGTTGCATCCTGGCCATGCCCTCTGCCAGCCTGGCAGCCCCTGCCAGCCCCCTGGAGCTCTCCCACAGGATTGATGGGTGTTGGGAGGCTGGGTGGGACCCCAGGGCTGCTGTGGCTGTTCCTGAGCTGGCTCTGGTGCCAGGCTGGCACTGCCCCTGTGCCTGAGCTGGGTGCAGAGGCCAAAAGGAAACATCTCTCTAACTGGAATAAAGCAATCACTTCAAAAGTGAGCAGGAGTGCCCAGCACTGCCTTCCTGCTGCACTTTAATTGCATTGTGCAAACAGCCCATAATTTGCAATGTCTGTTTTCCTACTTGGCTTCTTTGTCTTCCAGCTCTTTTTTTGTCTCATTTTATGGAACAGTAATGTGCTGTGATAGTTCACATCCCTTCTCCTGACCTCAGCTCATGACAGATAAATTTTTACAAGGATTTGCACGAGATGAAACCAGACAGAAATTACATTCCTCTGTGTTAACATGGCCCTTCCGTAATTGAAATTAATTTGTGGTTAAGGGTACAAGAGAATTACAATTTTCTGGAAGTAACATGAAGGGATAGACAGCTTTGTATGAACAGAGCCTGCAATAATTATGTGTGAATGTCACAGAAGGGTTGGGGAACTTTTCTCTGTGTGGCTTCAGATTTGTGCAGTGATTTTCACCTGGCCTCTGCTGGAGGATCTCAGCAGCAAAAAGGAGGAAGAAAAATAGAGGATTTCACTGTTCTGAAGGAATGTCCATTTTCTGCTCTGCTGGAACACCTAAAATTTCTATTTGGCGCCTTGAATACATTGCTTTGAAATCTGAAAGAATTAAATGATGGGTAATTACTGGGCTGGGGAGTGAAACACCTGAAAACACTGAAACCCTTCCTTCCCAGAACATTCCCAAGAACAAACACTGTCAGTCAGTCTCCTTGTTAGCTCGGTCAGGTGGCCACAAGGAGTTTCCAGGCATGAACAAAACCCTGCAGATGCTCCACCTTCATTATTATTCACACAAACCTGCCTTTCCTTCTGCTCGGCATTTCATGGTCCGATAAGCAGGACAGCACATCCTGGAAGGGAGCAGAGCCAGCCCAGCCCTCCATCCTTTCTGCTCGGCTGGAATTCCTATAAATAGACAGAACAAGGGCTCCTGGCTCCCTTGTTAGCATCTGGGTTTTTCACCAGAGCTGCCTGATGTGCTCCTTGGACCTTGAAGGGTTTCTTCCATGCTGGCTGTGGGGTTTGGGTGGCCTAAAACTCACAGGATTGTCCCAGGGAAAAATCAGCCAAAGGTCTGCCTTGCACAGCAGGGAGAAGCCCCTTCTCATGGCATTTTTTTTGCTGGGATGATTCAATTTTCAGTGTTTTTGGGGTGTCCAGCCTGGTAGCAATTACATATCCTCTGAACAGAAACATGGTTGTCCCAGGAAAATCCTGGGAGAAAATAAATAAAATAATGCCTTAGATGAGTCCTGGCTGGAGGTGTCCAGGCTTGGTTTAGGAGTTGAGGGCCTGGTGGAAAGGCAAATCCCTGCTTTTTCCTTCTCAAATGATGCACAAACTCCTCCCACAGTGATCTCTGTGCCAACCCACGCTGTAAATCACTGTGGTTTAAAGCTATTTACTGGAGATGATGTGACTTGTGTGCTCCAAACTTCCTCCCAGGACTGGGAAACACTCAAACCTCCCAGCTTTTAGCCAGGAAAGGATCCATTCTCAGCCTCAAGTGCCTCTGACAGGCTGACAAGTGCTCAGTGCTTTTATATCAGCTTATGGACAACATTCTGTGCAACTCAGCTGCTGGAAGGGCTCAGAGCTCTCTAGAACTGCTTTGATAATATTGAAGGGTTTGAGCTCTGCCTTAGTTTGGTGATACAGAATTTGGTGTCTCCACAGGCTCTGATAATTTCCAGGGCTTTTGACTGAGGTGTCTCGACTGTGTCAGGTGGTTTGTGGCAGGTGGGAGGAAAATAACTCCCAGGAATTCAGTGTTTGACACAAAATACAGCAGAAAATGCTGCATTTTCCCGAGCTGATACAGCAATAACATCTTTAAAGGGAATAGCTGTGCACAAACAAGCAGAGAACTGTGGCATTCACACTTTCTGGAAAAATCCCTTCGCCCAGGATTTTGCTCCTGGGAAGCTGAAAAACCTCAGAGAAAAAAAGGAGAACAATTCTTATCTGATTTGCTTCTCCTGTGTTTTGCTCCTTTGGAATGTGTTTGGAGATTGTTTACCCACAGGTTATTTCATTGAGTTGTTTTGACTCTCTGGCCAGTCAGGGCCAAGCTGTGTCAGGACTCTGGAAAGAGTCAGGAGTTTTCATTATTATCTTTTTAGCCTTCTGTAAGTATCCTTTCTGTATTCTTTAGTATAGTTTAGTATAGTAATCTTTAATGTAACATAGTATCTTAAAATAATAAATTAGCCTTCAACAACATGGGGTCAGATTCATCATTCCTTCCTTCATCTGGGGTCAGTACAAATACAACAGAGAACCAGGCTGCTGTAGGAGCAGAGCTCTGCTGCTTTCCCCCAGGATGAGCCCCTGGCAGTGTGAAAATGCTTTTTCTTCTCACTGTCCAGCCGCTGCACTTGAGAAAGGATTAAAACCACAGCTGGTTTTCCTTTTGTGCTCCCTGGGAAGCGAAACAGCTGGGAGGAAGCTCCCTCTGAGCTGCTCCACACGTTCCCATGGAAACCCCCGGCTCCAGCAGCTCCTCCAAAGGGCACGAGCTGCGGGTGCCTGTGAGTAATGATGCTCACATGTTGCTGAGCCTCATCCTTGGGCCCCAGCACATCCCTCCTGGCACTGGTTGCCTTGGTGATGGCGTTCTCCACGTCGTGGGCAGGTTTGCGATGCAAAGCAGAGGTTTCTGCACCTCTTGGAAGGGAAATCTTGGGGCCACCAGGTTCCTCTCTGAGCTATTTCCTGCCCAGTGGAAGTGCTCAGTGCCTGCAGAACTCCTGGATGTGTTGAAAAATTCTCTTTCTGAATGATGACTCCATTTGAGGGGTCCTGAAAAATGAGGCGCTCGATGGGAAATGTGGTGTGGGTTGATTGAACAGTTTCTCTGCTGTCTTAAAAAGGGTTAAGCCCTTGTTTGAGTACCTGAAACCTTATTTCGTCATTCCAAGTCAAAAGTTTTGACAGAGAGCTGACTTCCCTTGATATTCAACAAATCTCTTCTCTTTTGATTCAATAAGCTGCTTTTAATCTGTTGGTTTTCCTCAGTTTGGAGCTGTGTGGCTTTTATGGGGCACCATAACAACAAAAAAAGCACCAGCAAAGACTTTTGCAGTTCACAGGAAATCTGATATAAACTCTGCTGTATTTGTAGGCATTCTATATAAAGTGCAACATCCAGTAAAATAAAAATAAATGGATGCTTGCTGTGAGTGCACTGAAGTGGAGGGGGAGAAGGGAAAAGGACATTTCTTTCCAAGGAAACTGCAGCAATAATTTAGGGAGGCACAGAGCATTGCTCAAGGTTTTTTTGAGCAGGCATCTTCATTTTAATGGCTAAGGGCAGTCTGGTGTTCCTTATTCCATTTTTTTCCAGCGTGTTTGAGGGTGATTCCACCTCCTCACTAGAACATCCTCTCGTTTCATGCTGAGATCTCTGGGGAAGGGAAAGTGGGAGAGAGGGAGGGTGCAAAATCCTAAGCCCCAGGAGTCATCAGAGCTTTTTGGGCCGTTTTATTTGTGGGCATCCCCAGGTGACAGAGCTCCCGTGGCTGCTCCCAACAAGGCCTGTGCCAATGCAGCCCTTGATTTCCTTGTGCAGTAGACATTCCTCCTTTTCATGGGTAAATAACCATGGGAGGAGGTGTAAAACCCAGGCCAGGGAAGGGCAGGTTTGTTGGTTTTTTTACAGGACTTTCTCCTTCTGCCTTTTCCTGGCTCTGAGAAAGCTGAGCTCTGGCAGGGCCCATTAATTTTTAATTTAGTCCTCTCTCTGCTGCACTGCTGTTGTGGTTTATGAGGATATTATGCTGGAACAGAGGCCTGTAAAACAGGATTTTAAAGTTTGGAAAAGCCATGGTTGTCATACATAATATGCACGCTGTAGTAGAAATGAGTGGGTATTTATAGCACAGCTAATATTAATTATTTTTATTGTGATGTCAGCCCTGCAGGTCAACTGAAGAGTAAGTTGCTGTGGAAGCCAGACATCTCCAGGCATTAAATTATATTAATATGAAATGCTGAAAAGTGGTTAATTTGTACTGCTGGTTTTGTTTAAAATGTTTTCCTGTATAAAGCCATATCTCCAGCGTGATACATTATTGTTAGGAGGGATATAATTCAGACCCATTACAGGGGAAGCCCATGTGTTTTATGAAAGGGAGTCCAGCTCTGTCTAAAATAAAGAACTACAGCAAAAGAACACTTTTTTTGAATGGCAAATTGCTGTTTTTAACTGCCAACCACATCTCTCTCTGTCGCTTGTGCTTTGTCAAGGTTATTGGCAGTATGAAAATCTTCCTGTTGCCTCCAAACTTCCACAGATTCCTCCAAGGGATGTTTATTCCCCCTGCTTCATGAAAAAAAACCCAAACCCTGTGAGGGGAAAACTCTGGCTGGGATTGTGTGAAGCTTTGGGAAGGAAGATTGGGAGGATCAGGGGGAAAGCCCTGCAGTGTTTGGAGGAGCTGTTTTGTACCCATCGTGTGCTGCATCCCTGCAGGGTGTGTGGGATGGGGGCTTTTCAAAGGGTCTGTTATGTTTAAGTGGGAGAAATTGCTTCCCCTAAAATCTCCTCCTGAGCTGGTAATTGTGGTGGCGTTTGAGGGTCCCCAGGATGAGGGAAGGGATGAGAATCTTGACTCCACGTTTCAGAAGGCTGATTTATTATTTTATGATAATTTGCAGAGACCAGAACAGGCACCTTAATCAGTGAATCAGTTTTTGATCCAATCCTTAAATATTTTTTCTGATGGACCCACGTTACAGTGTAAGCTTTCTTAGCCAGTCATGTTCTGACACACAAACTACAGCGCTGCATTCTAGACTCCTTGTTTATCTTTGTAATAATATTATATTAAAATTGCTATACTATATATTATATTATTATATATAATACTATATATTATATTATAATATATATAATATTATATTATTATTGCTATACTATTTATTATATAAAATTGCTATACAAAAACTATACTAAAGAATAGAAGAAAGGAGGAAATTCATCAGAAGGCTGGAAAAGAATGCATAATAAAATAAGAAATTCATCAGAAGGCTAGAAAAGAATGCATAATAAATTCTTGTGACAGACCAGAGAGTACAACCTAGCTGGACCATGATTGGTCATCAAGCAGAAACAACCACATGGTACCAATCAATGATGCAGCTGTTGGTGAACCAATTTTGGTGAATTTTGTTTCTGAGGCTTCTCAGCTTCTCAGGAGAAACATCCTAGCAAAGGTATTTTTCATAAAATATGTCAGTGACAGATAATTTCCTAAAAAGCTCCAATTCTGGCATTGCCCTGCCATGGATCCCTCAGCTGCTCTGCCCTGGGTGCTCCTCCAGAGCTGTGCCTCAGCTGACTGCATGGAAATAGAGACTCAATTGATCTTTAAATAATCAGGGAATGATTCAGCTTTGATCTGCTGAAGAGGAGAGTGAATGGATGAATGTTTTCAAAATATCTGTGCTCTGTGTGCCTGGAAACTGCCAAGGCGAAAGTCTCACAGCTTTGGAGCCAGGGGCTTTTCCAGCCTCCTGTGCAGAACGTGCGAGGTGAGGAACAGCTCCTGCTGGACTGTGACCTTGTCTGGAGATCCTCAGCTTGGATCAGAGTGAGGACAAGGTTGGGGTTGTTTTCTCTACCTCAGCCTGAGAAAATACTCGAATTTAGAAATCAGGAACACCAGAAACACTTCAGACCTGCCTTGTTTGCTTGTGGGCAGTGAAGAGCCAAGAACTTGAGGCAAGGCTTGGGCTGTGCTGTGCATTGCCTGAAGAGCTTCAGGAGCAGCTGATTGCTCTTCTTCTTGAAAAGGTTGCTGCCAGAGAGGGTGACTGATTTGAGAGGCTCATGCAGCCTGAAAATTGCAGCATCTCAAATCCCTGAAGCCTCCCTCCCTGCAAAAACACAGGAAGATAATGAAAACTTGATGAAGCGCAGGAGGAAGTTCCTCGTCAGCACACTGCAGCGGTGGGGAATCGGATTTTCACAGCTCACTAACCCCTTAAGTGTTTAATAAATCCCAGAGATCTGCTCCAAGGATAAGGTGGCCCTGCTATCTGAGCAGACAGACTCTACCTGCTGTCATCTTTCTTAAAGCTGACCCTGCTCAGCAGGACCAATTACCCAGCTAACAAAGTGGAGACAAGCGACTCCTTGTGCCACCCCGTCCCCTGAGCTGGAGGCGTTCTGGTTGCCATGGCAGCATTGCTTGAGATCCTGATCACAGATAAAGGAACCAGAATAAGGGATGGAGGCTTTCCTCCTGCTTTTCCGGATGGATTTTCCTGGTTATTCACGTTTTGGAAAACACTTGTGCCTTCACACACCCCCACCCAGAGAAGCGAACATCACCCGAAAAATTACCCAGTCTGTAAGTGAACAAGCACTAGCTAGAGTTGGTCCTCAGAGGAATAATTTCCAATGTAAGTTTGTCCTTTGTAAGCTTACAGAGCAGTAACTGCATAAATCCTCAAAAGGGCTCCATGTTCTTAAAACTGAACTATGTAGCTTAGGAACTGGCATGGAAACACTGATTCCAGCAGGTTGTTTTTTCTCACTTCTGATGACTCATTTATTTTATCTGTTTTGACAAATTTAATGTGGCTACTGTACAGGGTTAAAAAGATATGAAGAAAGCTTAAAAATGTGAATTTAGAGACATTATAAAATAATTTTAGTAATTATTTTTTCTTTCAAATGTGTCAGTGGTAATCTGGCAGGGTGAGGAATGGGCTGCTCCAAGCAGCTGGGGCCACTTGCTGTGGCAAAATTGGCAAGTTGGAAGTGTGATGGGTGCTGAGGCCAGGTTGGTGGATGAGTTTCTGTGCTGCATGAGGGAGCTGACCATGAATATCCACAGGAAAAGGCTCCTTTGTGCAGGGAAAGCACATCCCAGGCTTTCCCAAAAATCACTTTTTAAGCTGTCGTGCCTTGTGCAGGTGACACTTGTTGTCTGTGTCAGGGTGAGAATTCCTGTCTCTGCACACTCAGCTACTCCTCGAGGAATTCCTGCTGGCCATTGAGAGGAATGAGGGATTTGTCCTCACAAACAAGCTGGTAGATAAAACTAACACTGAGAGATGAAAAAAACAGTGGCAAGGATCCCACTGATTGATGAATGGAAAAGAAAAATGTCTTTACGAACAAACTTTAGGTTTGCTGATAAATGAAACTGCACATTGAAAGATGAAAGAACCAATGGAGAAAACCCCTAAATTCTATAAGAATTAAAAAATTAAAGGGGAGGGTTATACATTAGAGGGGAATCTTTGGGATCAGGTGTTCTGGGAAGTCTGAACCTCTCCAGTCCCTCAGAAATGGGGAAAGAGAGAAGGGAAATGTGGCTGGGAAATTGGGATAAAAGGAGGCTGAGTGCTCCAAAAATTGGAGAGACCCCAGGGAATGCCCCATGGCCTCTCCCTTGATTGGAATAAAGTTCCAGGACTGCTCTGTCTCCTTTATGGACATAAACCTCATGAATTTTCCTGACACCACGGATTGTAAATCTGGGCAAATGAGGATTTCAAAGCTGAGACCCTTCCCAGGAGGGGCAGCTGATGGGACCAGGACATTGATGTCCCAGTCAGCTGCTGGGGCAGGAGGCCCGGCTGGCACCTCAGAATTGATCTTGGGGATGAGCTGCTTGTCCCTCCACCCAGGAGAATCCCTCTGGAATGTGAGCATTGAGGCTTTATTTTTTTTTTTGGAGAATTTTCCTGTTTCCAGTTTCAAGTTCTGGGCCAGGCTTTGGCTTTTGAAATCTGGGAGGTATTTTTTGGTGTTTGACAAATCTTGATCAAAAAGGGCAACTCTAAAAGTTTTCCCCTTGTTTTTACAGCCTGGCTGTCTACACAGAATCGTGAGAAGTCTGAACTTATCTTCTGACAGGTTGTCTTGCATCTTTGAACAGTCCAGCAAAATTTGAGACAAGTGGAACCAGCTTTGATGCAGGAGGTCCAGGACTGGCAGTCAGCCTGATTTATTGATATTATTGTTTAGGAATCTTAGGAAAATTGTGTCTGACCTTGCCTTGGTTTTCTTAGTCAGTATTAAAAGTACTGACTGACCTTGACTCATTTAAATCTGGTTAATGTGCCCCAGCCTGGGGAGAATTAACAATTCCCTGTCCTGATGTTGCAGATAATGAGATTGTCCCAAACCCAGATGAGTTTCTCTGCACAGAATGGGTGTATTTTGTGCAGTTTTATTCTTTTTTTGCCCTGTTAGAGCAGTGATTGATGCCCATCCCTGTTCCAGACTGGCTTTTTAGGGCTCAGCTCTTACAGCTGCAGTTGTGGGTCAGAGCAATCCAACCTGGCCCAAATAATTGCTGATTAAACTGGCCAAGCTGTGGCTCAGTCCTAAAACCAGGGTCTGGTTCTGTAGAACTGGGTTCCAAGTGGTTTTTTAAACAAATTCTGTAAGAAATGAAGCATTTGTGCCCTCTGGGGATGTGAGATGCTGCCTGTGAGGGCGCAGACCCGGAATGGCAGCAGCGAGGAATTGATTTGCATACAGAAGGCAAATCCTTTACACAGTGCACATAATGCACATTGTAAAACAGTTACAATAACATTCACCACAGCCATGAAAACAATTTTACAGCAGATTAAACACACTTAGAAAAAGGGGAAAGATGAGTGAGAAGGCAATGCTGACACTAAATTAGACTTGAGTCAGCAGCAATGGGAGAACAGAGGAGAAAATGAGAAAATGTTCCAACTGTCCTGCTGCAGTTTTTTCCCCCCAGGCCAACTCCATTCTGTGCTCACCTATTTTGTTGAGTTGGGAAGATTTGGTGCTCCCTAAATTGTGGGAATTAGTGGGAAATACTGGAAGTGAGGTGAGCATTACCTGGAACAGGGTCAGAGGGCAGGGGTCTGCACAAAAAGGGCTTTAGTGAGTTTGTTCTCCCTTCTCTGTCATGTCAAACAGCCTGGGAGTGCTTGAGAGCACTGGAGCCATGTTCCAGCGGATCAGTGAGAGAGTTGTCAGCACTGTGTGATGTATTTAAGGTGCATTAGCAAGGGTGTGTTTCCCCTGCAAGGTTTGGGATGGCTGCCAGTTTGGTTTTTTTGGGTTTTTTTTTGTTTGTTTTTGTTTTGTTTTTTTTTTGCTGTGTGAGGGACAGAAGCTCAGGAGAATGCTGAACTTTGGTCCACACAAGGTCTTGGAAAAATCAGTTTCATGCCATTGTGTGTAGAGCGGGGTTATAAACCACAAATCTGGATTTCTGGATGATCCTTTAACTGCTGGTTTTTTGCCTCCAGGCTCTGGATCACACAGACAGAGGGGTCCCACAATGCAGGAGGTGCTGGAGGCCTGGCACTGCTGAAGGTTCTGATTAAATTTGGGAGGTCAAACACATTTGCTGCAGCTGCCTGGCTGTGTCTACAGA
The DNA here is from genome assembly GCA_039654755.1 of Calcarius lapponicus. Lineage (NCBI taxonomy): Eukaryota > Metazoa > Chordata > Aves > Passeriformes > Fringillidae > Calcarius > Calcarius lapponicus. The sequence goes on along the minus strand of JBBFKN010000012.1, from coordinate 23,111,269 downwards.
ATTTTCATTAATGAGCCGCTGCTTCTTGACTTTACATGCGTGTGTGATGGTTGATTATGCAGGATTATCTTCTGGCAGCACACAGACACCTGCTAAAGAGGGAGTAATCTTGTTAGGAGCCAAATCTCATCTGATCGTTAAACACGGTGTGCTTACAACCCACTTGTCAGCTCTGCTTAATTCAGCATGCAGGGCTCTGTCACAATGGCTATTGATTCATTGGGGTTGCTCAGCATCTCTGGAGATAATGATCTCGCTGGCTGACTGGTGGGGAAGATGAAACAGGAAAGCCTTATCAATATGATTGTCTGGCAAAAGATTTTGAGAATATGGAAACTATAAGCGAGATTGAAATGAAAGCAAGCTTTGAGATACCTCAGTTACTGAACAACTGGAAAACAATGGTGTGGCTGGCTGAAGGTGATCCCCTTTTGATGGAACAACCCCCTCTGCTTGCAGACAGCTCCAAGGGTCAGAGCAGACCCTACAGCTTGGCAGAAGGGGCCCAAAGAGGAGTTTTTAGGGTTTAAAATGTAACACAGTATGATGATGTAATGATTCTTATAGGCTGTATGTAAATGCTGTAGGATTTGTGTCTTGTACTAGATTGGTTAGTGAGAATTAGAATATTCAACACAGAAGATTTATTGTATTGTAACAGGAACCTCGCTCTCTTACCCCTTTTGCTCTCTCACCCTCTCATCCTCTCTCCCCCTCTCTTCTCTCAGTCCTGCTCTGAGCTGTGGCTGGCAGCTCCCAGCAGGGCCCTGCACCCAGGCCCTTTGCAATGAACCACAAATTCCAAGACCAGAAGAAGATTTATTGTATTGTAACGGGAACCTCACTCTCTCATCCTCTTTACCACTCTCTTTACCTCTCTCTCCCTCTCTCAGGCCTGCTCTGAGCTGTGCCTGGCAGCTCCCAGCAGGGCCCTGCACCCAGGCCCTGTACAATAAACCCCAAATTCCAAGCCCTGGCTGCAGAGATCTCTCATCTCATCCTGACCGTCCTACCCTCCGATGATCCTACAGCTGACAAGCTGCTGGGCCCTTCCAGGAGCAGAGCTGGGCATAAATGCCACGGGCTGTGGTGGCTGGAGGACTTTGTGGGGTGTCCTGGTGTCTCAGGGCCTCTCGCAGCTCAGAGTGACCCCAAGAAATGTTAGAAAGTCTCTTTTCCCAGCCTGGTGCTTGAAGAAGGAGTCAGGGCTCTTCAGTTCTCAGTCTCAAGGTTGTTTATTGTTCCTTATCTATAAAATTCTTTCTCCTGTCTAGTCGAGGTCCACTCAGCTAGACAGTCCAAGGCACTCTGCCTGCCCCTGGGAGTATATATAACTTTAATACTAAAAATTACGTGTACAATATTTACAATTACTTTCCAATACCTATCACCTATGTTAGACAGTGAGCTTCTACTCTAAACCAATCCAAAAGTGCCACCATCACAGCAGAAGATGGAGGCCAAGGAGAAGAAGGAGAAAGGCTGGGCGTGCCCAGATCCCTCCATCTTGCCTCCTGAATCCTCCATCCTAGAAACTCCAAAATCTACTTTTTCACTCCATGATAAATTCACTATCATTCTACTTAATTTTTCATGGCCTGCAGATCTTCATCTAAGGTTTATAGTTTAAAGCAGAGCCACATTAAGTTAAGAAGAAGAAGGTTTAGAGTTTTGGAGTTTGGGAGATAGAAAAAAAAATAAAAGTAGCTGTAAAGGTGAACAAGGAGTTTAGAATGCAGCACTGTAGGTTTGTGTGTCAGAACATGATTGGCTACGAAAGCTTATGCTGTAGCATGAGTCCATAAGATGGAATATTTAAGGATTGGATCAAAAACTGATTCACTAATTAAGGTGCCTGTTCTGGTCTCTGCAAACTATCCATTTTTTGTTTAAAAATGAACCATTTCTCTAGCTTTTCAACACTTAATGCCTGTCCAGACACTGTTGCTCTAAGACACTGCTCAGTGAGAGGAATGCTTGGAAGGTTTAGATATATAAATGCTGCCCCAAATTCCTAAAGGAGGCCAGGAAAATAAAATTTCCTCCCAAGGAGGGAAAATACCTGTGTAAAACCTTCTTGTGGAAATTTCCTTGTGATTTGAGTGAATGCCAAAGGCTGAAGGTTCCTGAGACACTGAAGTGCCTCCCTTGGGGACATGGGAGGCTGCCCAGGGTAGAACTTGTCGCTGCTCTGGTGTGCCGAGGCTCCCTGTCCTTACATTGGCCTGAGTTTATTCTGATGGAAGTTTGCAAAAGTTCTGCCTCCTGAAGGATGAGAGCAGGTTAAATGAAAGTCAAGAAGTTGATTCTATCAAGATCATCTGGGATTTTCCATCCTGGCAGATTCATTACTTCCAGAAATGATAACTGATTGTATCTGAAGAGGCGAGGGGAAGAGTGATTTAAATTGTGTCCATTACCTGTCAGCAAATAATGCTGTGTGCAGCTGTGAGGAGTGAAAGGAGTGCAGCTGACACTGTTGTAGCCTCTCTTATTTGACTTTTCAATGAGAGCTCCTATTTGTGCTGATTTTTTTTTCCTTTTTACACATCCATGCCCCAGGGAAATTTCAATTATCACAACTGGAGTGAGAGGTACCTGTGGAATGTGTACAGTGAGTGCTCCTGGATAAGGGAGGCAAGTGGAACGATTTGTTACACATTAGATCTTGCAATCACTGAAAAACCTGGCCTGATGCAATATTCTGATCTGTTAATCACATTTCTGCATGGCAAACAGCTTGCTGGAGTGTTGTTTGCTCTCTATCTCAAAGCAAATATGTATTTTTGATTTGAGAATAATTCCAGGTTTAAGTAACTTCTGCTTCCCTGTTAACAAAAGTCATTGCTGTTAATTAGTCATGGGCAGAGATGAAATATTTATTTGAGGGGGTGTTTGCTCTGATTTCACTTCTCACTGTGTCCTTACGGGGGTGTTCAGGGCTGATGCTGGAGGAGAGGTGCAGCCCTTGTAATGTGTAATCAAAGCAGACAAAGCCTGGCTGGAAGAGCCACCAAACCCTGTGGAATTCCCAGGGGAATGTGTTTGTCAGGCTGTCCAGCACTCCTGGAATGGCTCTGGGTTGGTACCAGGAAATTCAGTGCCTCCAATGAGTCGTTCAGCTGGGAATGTCTGTGGTGTTACAGCAGAGGCCACTTGACTTCTCTGCAGTTTATTTGCTTTTTGAATGTGCTCTCCTACTTCCTGTCCAGCCTTGCTGATCCTCCAGGCTTCAGGAATTTAATTGGATTGGGATTAGATTGTTAATGTTCACCTGTTACACAGCTCCATGTAGGACGTGGTGAAAGCCCTTCCTGGCCTGAGCGGAGTCCCCAAGAGCTCACATTCCATCCTGAGACCTGCCTGTTATCCTGGAAATTCCATCCTGGAAATTCCATCCTGAGACCTGCCTGTTATCCTGGAAATTCCATCCTGGAAATTCCATCCTGAGACCTGCCTGTTATCCTGGAAATTCCATCCTGAGATCTGCCTGTTATCCTGAGAATTCCATCCTGAAACCTGCCTGCCGTTCTGAAAATTCCGTTCTGAAAATTCCAGCCTGGAAATTTCATCCTGAGACCTGCCTGTTACCCTTAAAATTCCATCCTGGAAATTCCATCCTGGGAATTCCATCCTGAACCTGCTTGAGTTCTGAAAATTCCATCGTGGTAATTCTGTCCTGAACCCTGCCTGCCATCCTGGAAATTTCATCCCGAGATCTGCCTGCCATCCTGAAAATTCCATCCAGGAAATTCCATGTTGAAAATTCCATCCTGAGATCTGCCTGTTTTCCTGAAAATTCCATCCTGAAAATTCCATCCTGAACCTGCCTGCCATCCTGAAATTTCCTTCCTGAAATTTCCTTCCTGAAAATTCCATCCTGAGAGCTGCCTGTTATCCTGAAATTTCCATCCTGCAACCTGTCTGCCATTCTGAAAATTCCATTTTGAAAATTTCATCCTGGAAATTCCACCATGAAAATTCTGTCTTGAAAATTCCATCCTGAACCCTCCCTGCCATCCTGGAAACTCCATCCTGGTAATTCCATCCTGAATCCTGCCTGCTGCCCTGCAGGACTGCTGGGACCTGCCTTGGAGCTGATAAATCCCATTTTTCCCTCAGCTCCAGCTCCTGAGTGTGAAACCTGCCTCCCTGCTCTCCCAAGTTCAATCCCTGTGCTGCTGCTGGGAGGCTCATTAAGAAGGGGTTGGAATATATTCCAAGATTTTTATGGGAACAGCTCTCAGCAGTGTGGAAAGGTCGTATTTTGGTTGATTTCCTTGTGAAATAAAATGCAGAGTAGCTTGTGCTCGGTATTTTGGGGGTGTAAAACTTGTTTACAATGTGTGAAGCTTACATGCAGTTTACTTTTAAGGCTTTTTGGGCTGAATATTAATAAAGAAATAGCTTAAAATTCTAGCTGGTGGAGTAAAAGCATTGTTACATTTTTGGAGAGGGAAATTTTTTTTTGCAGAGGGTTCTATTTTCTGCCCACCTAAAATGCCCAGAATTTGGGGTAGAGATTCTCTCAGTGCAGTTGAGCAGAGAATTTTTTACTTCAATCATAGCAGTCTCCTATAAAATGAACCCCCTGGCAAACCAGAACTTCCACTGGATTTAAATACCTGGCAGCTGTTTAATTAAATGGGATTTCTGGGAACAGAGCTGCACATAAAATTTGTAAAACCTACACAGCAGAAATACTGTCAGACATGGCAGCAACAGGTAGGACAAAGTTTGGGTGAGGTTTTAGGAGATTTTGGCTCATTTCTCGTGGGCTGGAAGTTTCTTGGAACAGGGAATTCTGAAGCAAAGGCTCCTCTGTGGTGGCTCCGGGAGCAGAGTCGCTGTCTCTGCTGCTGTTTTGCTCTGCTGATGAAAATTCCCCTGCTGTGGCTGGGGGATGGAAGGGGCTCCATCTGTTCAGGAGAGCTGTGCTGAGCTCTGCCAGCCTCTGTCAATGTTTGTTTTGTGTTGGGTCCTTCTGGGGGCTCCCCAGATGGGGAGAACCCTCCTGGAGCCAGGAAAAAGGAGACAAACGGGACTTTTAAGGTCTTCAGCTTCTTGCTTATTGTTATCTTATCCAAAGCTTTGCATGCTGTCCACACCAGGCTCAGTGTGCAGGAAAGCACCCCAAAATGGCCCCAAAATGTACAGTTTCAAGGTCTTTTAAAGTTATTTTATCCAATTAACTCTTAAAATGTACATTATTTCCACTTAGCTACCAATAACTCGTCCCTAACTGTCCACGAAACCTCTGCACTGTGCTTTCCTTGTCCAATCACCCTGTGCCACCAACACTGCAGAAAATAGAAGAGGAGGAGGAGGAGAAGAAGAAGAAGGAGGAGGAGAAGGAGGAGAGGGAGGAGAAGAAGGAGAAGAAGAAGAAGAAGAAAGGGACTACACCCAAATTCCTCCATCTTGTTTCCTATCCACACCACACTAAAAATCCCCAAACCTAAATGTCTCACCCAAGTGACATCCTACACTACTCTCTATTTTCTATTTCACACTTTGCTAAATTCTAATCTATCTCAAAGCCTTGGAAGTTCTCTCCACGAGTGAAGGTCAAAGTCAGTGTTTCTGTGGGGGTCAGAACCCCTTCAGGACAGACAGAGAAATATTCCCTGTGCCCTGGGTTCCCAGAGTCCTCATTCCAGAACAGGCTCCCTCCCCTTCCCTGCAGGGATACAAAACTCTGCTCACTCTGGGATTTATTGCCAGAGCTGGGGAGGGACAGGCACCACGAGGAGCAATGTCCAAGGGGGATAAAAAGGGGATTATCCTGCTCTGCATGGCAACGCTCCGACCCTCGAGGGGCCACCCTGACCTCCTGGGGAAAGACCCATTAGCTTTTCTAACTTGAGATGCTGAAATTTCAGCTCTGAAAAGCTGGAGAATATTCCAAATTTCAAATTTTCAAAGCAGGGAATCCTGTGTGCTGTGGTGACAAGGGGAAGGTGCTGCTGGCAGCTTGTTCCTCTGGAATCCTTAAACTGCGTTTGATGTTCACTGGCCACACTCACCAGCTTTATCTGAAGCAAACTGACACACAGAGGGTGAGTTAATATTTAATATTTAATCCCACTCCTGCTTTGGATGCCATTAGCACAATGTGGGATGAGGAGAGAGATGGCACAGGAGGAAGAGATGAAAGCAATTCTTCTCATGCCCTTGGGGGGCTTTTTCAAGCACAGCTGTTGAGCCCCCAGAAGTTTTGTGACAGCTGCTTTGCACTTGTTCCCTTGTACCCTGTGTTCACAGTTCAGCAGCAGCACTGAGAACTCATTTCATGTGGAAATCTAAAAGAAATATGTGAAAGCATCACCTGACTTCATTTGTGAAGCAGGATTCCAGAGCAGGATTATCAATCCAGGGGTAAAAATGGCATCATAGCCGTGGGCTGGCTGGGGAGGAGGCGGTGGCTGAGTTGGGAAGGTGCTCCTGTGCTCTTTGGCCCCTCAGGTGGCTTTGCTGTGTTGGGCTGGGGGAGGATGCTGTGCTGGGCACCAAAGGTGTCTCCTGTGCTCATCTCCACAGCAGGGCTGCTCAGACCTGCAGGGAACACAGGTCTTGAGCTGTGTCTGGTGTATATTGATGGCCATATCTGGTGTGGTGACAGCTGTGAAGGTGTTCTTTGTGTCAGGGTTGGGTTATAGCCAGGAAAAGAAAGTGTTTCTGCTGAATGCAAGAGCTGCAAACTCCAGAGGAGAGAGGCAACGGGGGCTGCAGGTTATTGAAATGCAGATTATCGTCCTCTCTGGCCAGCAGAACTTTCTGGAAGAACAAGAGCTTTTAAAGTCCCCCACTCAAGGCAGGGATCTGGGGTGAGGCTGAGCTCAGGAGACCTCAGGCAGTGCTGGGGCATGAAAATGCAATTTGGCTGCTCAGTGTTGATGGTACTGCCTTTTCAACCCCACCTGCAATGGAAACAGTGCTTTGGAGAGAAGGTTGGCTGTGAAATGTATCAATTAAATTCAAATATTTTATATATGTCTATATATATCGATATATAGATATATTATGTTATATTATATTATGTTTTATTATGTTTTATTGTATTATATATATTGTAAATATAATTAAATCATATTTAATTAATATTACAATCTTAATGAGTGCTGGATATTGAAGGGAAATAACCAGGGTGGGTGTGTGCACCTGCTCTGGGGAGTAAGGAAAGGGAAAGGAGGGAATAATTGGGAAGGAGGAATTGGGAAACCAACAGATTTTAGCTCAGTTCTCTGGCTGAGACTTTCCCAGTGAAGTTTTGATGTTGTCTCCAGAAATTCATATTTTCCAATTAAATGATGAGAAATAAGAATATTTGAGGGGGTATGTGTATTTAGATCTAGACAACAATTAAAAAAGACCCAAAGCACACCTGTCTTTTTCCTTTCTGATGTTCTGAAGGATAATTAAGTGCAAAGGTACCAAGATGCCAAATATCTCATAATTGAGACTGGAATTTTGGGTTAAGGGCTACAGAAGAAGGCAGTTTATGCATAGAAAGGGAAAAATCATCATCCTCTGGCCACATATGGCTGGAAAGCATCTTTGCCCTCAATACAGCACAGCTTTGTGGTAGTTAGTGAACCTGAGATGTTTGGCAGGGCTGAGGGGGATTTATTTATGTGCAATTTTATTTTCAGACTCCTTTTGGCTGTTTTGACACCTCCTGGCAATTTTCCTAAATGCTTAAACTGCACATTACAGTGAGGAATGTTTGTTTTTAAGCAGCTCCACATTGAAATTGGGTGAGGCTTATTTACTGTTTGACTCCTGCCTCTGACAGCATTTATTTCTCCCAACAATTTCTGCTAAATGAGTTATTTTTCAGTTGGATTGAGCAGGTTCCCACACTTGCATCTCCTTTTCCATTTGCATTTCCTTTCTTTCCTGGCAGTGCCAATCACGGAGCTCCCTGGGTAAATGATGATTTCAGCAGCCAAATGTTGCCTGACGTGGTTTGAGCAGCAGAAGGGGCAGGAAAGCAAAGGGGGCTGAGGAGAACCTTGAAGCTTTTAGCTCTTGACTGAGAACAACAACTTTATTTCATTTCATTCCTTGTTTCCTAGCCATGATGAAGCAGAGGAGGCAGACACAAACACAAATAATGCTGCTTTTGCACAGACGTTTTGTGTTGCCTGCATTGAGAGCTCTGAAGGGCTTTGGGATCTTTATTTCCCATACCCATTCCCCATTTTCCATGGGAAAAATGGAGTGGGCAGAGATGCTCAGACTTCCTCTGAGGGGCAGGATTTAATGGAAGTTATTTCAGAATGGTTCTCCTCTGGGACTTTAAAAAACACTTGATTTGAGCTTGTTCTGCCCTAGATGTGAACTGAGCAGGAGCTGGGTGTGTTTATGTCCTTGATTTAGATTTTTGCTGCTTTTGGAGCTGAGAACTTAATTCTTTACCAAGCATTCAAACAGGAGGGTGATTAAAAAACCACAAATAATCCACAGTGGCCTTCCTTGTGCCTGCCAGCACTCAGGTACACAATACTCAGGTATTGTGAGGAAGAGAAGGAAGATACTGGTGCTGAAATTAAGAATCTCCAATTCTTGGACAATATTTTGGGGTTTTTCTCCCTTGATTTAGGCTGTTGGACAAGAAATCACTTTGTTTCTTTAGGTTTTGTGCCTGTCTTTTGTTTACCTGATTTTTTTTGTTGTTGTTTTTCGGGGTTTCTGCCACAGAATTGCTGTAATTCAGATCCCACTGTGTTGATGAATCTACACCTGTAGGATTTGTTTGTCTTTGCCCAAAGGAATCTGTCTTAATTTATATTTGGGCCTGTCAATTGAAATGCAGCTGAAAAAAACAAAGGATTTTGGGGCTGTTTCATCATTTGTGCTACAGCTGTGACTCTAAAAGAGCTTCTGCCTCTTTAAGCCTGCTGTGCTTAGCAGAAGAATATTCCAAGTTTCCACCTAGGAAAATTCTGTCGGTAATTGGAAGTTTGCTTCCAAACAATCAATAACAAATGTCATAAAGCACCAATCTATTCAGGAAATTAATTGGAGATACTTAGGAGAAATTAATAATGAATGTTCAAGCGATGGTTCCTTTTTAACCTTGCAACATTATCAAGACAAAGTAAACATCAGAGGAATTATAGTAAAGCAGACAAACTGTGGGGAAAATTAAGTATGCAAACGAGAGAACTGCATAAATCTCCATGTTATTAATTGAGGGAGAGTTCCTGAAATTATCATCTGGGCTGAATATTAAGTATCATAAATAAAAATGAAACGCAGAAGTGCTCTGTGGGGGAAATGGGAGGAAGCATTGCAGGCATCCCTCAAAGGACTGCAGCTTTTCCTGGTGGTGGATAATGAACATGATGGGTGTGATGCTTTAAATGGATCCTGTTTCCTGTGCATGCAAAAAGAGGAATGATCAAAGCCTGGAATAACCACAGTGAGGAACTTTTCATTAGAAACCTCTCTAATTGCGCAGCCATTGTGTTTTACCTCCTACAGCCCCGGGCTCCTCTTGAGGGATTTTAGCTCAGAGGAAAGCAGGTAATTCACATTCTGCCTGCCTTCTGAAAAACAGCTTCAGGACGTGCTCTAAATGTTCTTCATGCTGGAATTTCACAAGTGTTTCAGGTACCTAAAGCACTTCGACCAAATTCTCTGAGTAAGAAAGCATTTCTTGAACCATCTCCCTGTTTGAGGTCATGCGGAGTGCACATTTTATAGAGGATTTCCACTTAGAAATCACACTGAATAAAGGTCTGGAGAATGTTTTAACTGATCCTGGTAAAGCAGTTTAGAGCTGCCATTTATACTATTTTCAGCCAAATCTCCTCTGGTAAAATTCAGACCCCTTAAACACAAGTCTACAACCTTCGTATATGCAACTGTTATCTTCCCTGATGTCATCAGGAACCCTGGAAATATGTGAGAACAGAGTTTAATAGCTGCTAAAACTCCTGAGATGGACAGTTTAGCTGAATGGCTCCAAAATGAGTCATTAAATTGCTGTCAGTCGTTACTGCAGTGAATTTTTGGGGATCTTCATCAGCCCAGCAGGGGAGTTGGCTAAAAAGCCACCAGTGGCAACTCAGGAGCTGTTTCTGAATCTCCTCTTCATAGATCTCTTCCCTTTCTCCCTCTTTAAGGCACAAAAGTATTTGCTGAAACGCCGAAGGACTTGAATTTATTTCATTTCGTGATGGAGCTGCATTATTCATGAGGCAGCACATCCCAATTTATCACTCCAAACAACGTCCTGCAGATGCTCATTGTGAGGTGTCCAGTAATGCCCCCCCCGTGCTCAGAATTATTTCCAGCTGGTAAAAGTCTCAAATTGGTCCTACCTTAATTCATGAGCGCTGTAGTTAGGTGAGACTTTAGTCTTAGCTCTGAAAATTCAGCAGGAGGGATCTGTGCTTAAAAATCAGAGTGAGGAGGTGAGTGGAGGTTTTCAGGACTGCTCTGAACTTGTATTTGAAAATACAAGAAAATAAGAAGTGAAGTCTGAAATAAGAAGCTGTTTTCAGCTTGAATATCACCCTGCAAATGCATGATGTCTGTGATGCCTCACAACTGCTATTAAATCTCCACACAATATGCATTTTGTTTCTCTTTTCCAATTAAGATTGAAACACCACTTCCATTCCTCCCAAGCAGTTACTGAAGAACTGAACATGCCAAATGTATAGCTCAAACTGTTTGGGGACATCTTTCTGCCTTTATGCATTTCCCTGGGAAAATATTTGCTTTTGTGAGGAGTATTATAATTGATTAAACAGGACATTAATGTGAGGATATGCCATCATTAGTGTGAAGAGATGAAATTTCTGCTGTCTCACTTTTCATTGTGAGCTTGAGGAATGAGGGTGTTGAGAACACCCTTGAGGGAAGTGACAGCAGGGACGGTGGGGATGGAGACTGGGGGGGAACCCAGGAGGGACCAGCATCACTCAGATGTGAGCCTGCTCCCCCTTCCCATCCTCTTTCAGTGATGTCAAACTTCCCTTGGACACAGCCCCTCGTTTTCTCCCACTGCAATGAGAAAAAAGGGAAATAACTCAGCAGGTTATTGGCTAAACCTCACTCATTTTGCATTTCAAAATTGTGTCACAATGTTGGTTTGTTTCTGCTTTGATATGAAGAGTTCAGAGTGGATATTCTGTTTATTTCTTCATCTGCTCAGGGATGCCAAACAGCTTTGGGGTGGCATTAAAGTTCAGGTTAGAAAGGGTTCAGTTTCTAACTGAGCTCCCCGTGGGACAATGAAGGAAAACACCAGGCACTGCCAGTGGAAACATTTGGAATACCCTTAAAAATATCCCAAAAACTTCCCCCATGGTTTCAGGATGATTTACAAATGTAGACTCTGGGGAATCTTCATTTTGCTCCCAATTCCAGGCATTAAAATGATTCAAAAATGATGCAGCAGGAGTTGAGCTCTGATGGTGCTGCCAACGCCTTGGAGAAGACACCTCTTAATTCTCCTTTACATCCATGGACCTGGAGCCTTCCTGAGGGAATGGAGGAGTGGATATTCCTGCAGAACAAAAACTTTTGGAGTTGAAATGTAAGAGGTAAAATGCTAATTTTACTATGGATTCATGAATTGAACGCTGGAAGCTCAGGTGCTCTCTCTTCACGTGCCCTCATTTTTGTCCAGCAGCAGGAAAAGCAGTTGAGTGCTTTTTGGTTTGTTGGCTTTTTTCAACAGTGATAATTTTCTACAGCTCAGAGAACTGGGTAATTAACAGTTTCAAGATTGTGCCTGAACACCTGATCCTCCTCTGCTGCACAGCCAGAACTGTACAACTGCAGCTCTAAACAGTTCCTTTGGTTTCCCCCAAGAAAATCTGTTCCAGTCGTGGGAAATTATTCCCTTACTTGTTTTTATAAGGGATGAGATCCCCTGCTACCATTTTTGGGATAATTGGCTTCTCCTGTGACTCCTTTGACACTGAGCGGTTATGGCAAGGCTGAATCTTTCTGTCTCAGCTCCAAAAGTGCTGTTTCCTGCATGGTTTGTTTGCCTAATGTCCTTTTTTTGCTCTTGATTTCAGTAGAGATGTTGAATGTCAGCTGATCCCTTCAGACTCCAGCTCGTTTGGGATCTGGCCTCTGGTTTATGCTGGGTCTGAAGGTAGTTTTTAATATAAAGTTGAATGGGTTTGGGTTTTTTTCCTATTAAAAATTGAAACGTCATCCAAAGGAGCACAAAAACACCTCAGGGAAATGTGACAGAGAGATGGAGACTTGGGGCTTTGAAGTAGTTGCATTTCCTTGATTTTCTTCTGGATTTGTAGCCTGGTGTGGGGTTTCCATCAGGGACTCGGATTACAGATGAAGCTGCCCTGAGAAGTGGCAGCATTTATAATTTATATTTATATATATTTTTATATATTTATAATCAGTGATTGCAGCTTCAGACCGTGGCACACCAAACACCCCTGGTGTGAGGCTGAGGCAGGGGGGCAGCCTGACTCCATCCTGAACTCTTGCCATGGGTGGATGTTGGGCCTGGAAATGAGGCTGAGATCTCCAAACCCCTGAGCACTGATTAACACCACGCTGAGAGAGATCATGAGCTCAACTCTACACTCTGCTCCAGCCCGTTTTTCCTCTAGAAAAACTCAGATTTGTGTAAAACTGAGTCCCATGAAAGACCCTATGGCACAGCAAAAGACACCCCCCCTTTCTAAGTGGACTAAAGAAAGATTTAAGAAGTGGCAAACTGAATAAAAATCCCACATTTTGTCTCCCTGCACTGTCAGTGGGAAGGAAGGGCTAAGGCGTTCTAAAGGTTTGTTTAGTTCACATTGTCCTCTTTTAATTCTGTTAATAAATTTTTGCTTTATATCTTTCTTCTTTAGACCTTTTTTCTTCAGATCTTTTTTCTCTATACCTTTTTTCTTTTTTCTTTGCACCTTTGAAAGTTTTGAGCCTCTTTCGCCCTTAAAGTCTTTTCTCCTAATCCTTATCTCGCCCCATGAGTTTTCTTTCCCTCTCCTCTGCTTAACTAAATGATTAACAAATGATTTAATGATTAATAAATGATTTTGGTGGGTGCACTGGAGTTTGGCCAGCATCAGCCCTTCACAAACCACTCTGAACTCCTGCTCTGCAGTGGAGAGATGCAACATGCTATAAATAACTATGTGCTTGTTGGCTTTTGTTATTATATATTGACTTTCACAAATTATTTTGATATAGTAGAATTTGTAATCACTTCTGACTGCTTTTGATACAGTATAATTGATATATTTTGATACAGTATAATTTGTCAGCTTTTGTGGCCAATAGCCTGGCCAGCTTGTGTATTTTAGAGTGATAAATGTATTATAGTTTAGGCTCTTGCAAAATATTGAAATAAAGGCCATATGCTGTGTATTAACTGCTGCAGAAGTAGTTAATGCTTTTATAACCAAGTGACAATGGTAAGAATAACTCAGATAGTTCTGTGAAATAGATAATGGTGATTTAATGTACCTGAGGAATTGTGGAATATCCGATCTAAATGATAAGATAACACTGAAAAATTTACTACTGACTCTCCAGTTATCAGGAAATGTCAAACAACAGAACAGAACCTCGAGAAGAAATGAAATATATTGATTTCGTCTACAGGATGGCACGAAGACAAGTCAAAGGTTAAAACCAAGCAAAAGAATTCCCTGAACATGCAAACTCACAGGAATGTTTGAATACGTATAATCTTCATGAACATGCATTTACCAATGCAAGGAAAAAGTTATAAAAGAAAATTGTCTTAAGCTAACAGCGCTGGGTACTGTCCCTTTTATCACTGATTAAACTTTTAAATTTTTAAAGAGTGAACCTTGTTTCTCACATAACGTAAAGCAGATAAACTCTCGAGTGCTCCCTTCCTGCTGCACTGGAACGCCCCTATGGAACAGAAAACAAAAATCCTTCCATTTTCAGAGCCTTTTCCCCAAGCTCTTCCCCCAGTCCCGTAGCTGGAGGTGCTGGTCCGTGCAATCCATCCCTGAACTGCCTTGCCAGAGGTGAAAGAAGGGAACAAAAAGCATTTTAAATGCTCCCTTGGGAGCCAGCAGCAGCACCTTGGTGTGTCTGGAAATACAGAGGTGACCCAGGGCCTGGTAATTAATGTCCCGGCTTGATCCCAGCCCGTGGCAGGTCGGGTAGGCTGGAAAATCAGGCACAGAGTGCTGCCTGTCTAATGAACTCTTTCAAATGAGCTCCAATTAAGGCATTAAGCTCTTCTCCCAAGGTTTTTGGGGTTTTTTTTTGTGCTGGTGGTTGTTGAATTGAAGGTTGTGACAAAAGCAGAGCCATTAGCAGGGCTTTGGCAAAGGGTGAGGGGGAAGGATGGGGCTGGAGAGGCAGGGAGAGATGTCATGATTTCACACTTCACTGAAATGCTCAGTGTTGGCTGGAATTGCTTCATAATCCTTTAAAAGCAATAAATAAAAAGCTCAGTCACAGGTAGTTTTTGCTTGATTTTTGAGTGAGGGTGGAAAACACATTCAAAAATCAAAACGTGGCAGCGTTTGAACGCCTCAGAAACTCTCAATTGTTGAACCCCATCAAAAAAACCAGTGGGAACCAACTCAGCAGGCACAGAACAACCAAGTGATGAAAGTTCCCCTGAGGAGCCTTTCTGCTGCTTTACTGACCTTGCAGGTGCTCACCTGCAGCAGGGAGGCGAGGAGGGCTGTTTGTCCTTGGTCCCCAGCTGAGGTGACATCTCTGGATGAGCCATTTCCCTGGCAAGGCTCAGTCCCTGCTGCCCTTGCAGCAGAGCTGTGACAAACACAGAAACCCGTGCCAAAAACCCACTGGTGCTCGTCTGGTGTCACTTGCTCCAGGAGCTGATTTACTCTGATTTTTTATTGCTTTGAGCTGGATTAATTTTCAGCTGCAATGCTGGACAATGAGGAGGGAAAGAGAAGCTGCTTGATGTTTTCTGTTGCAAGCAGAATTCCTTGCTGTGAGAAATAAAATGGAAAGCACACAGATTTTCCAGGCACTGCCTAAATCCTGGTGTGCGTGGGGTTTCTCCTTGTGCCTCTGTGTGGCTGTAAATAAATCCATGGCTCCCCTAAATATTGCTGTGTTTACTTCCAAAAATGTGGAATTTTCAGGGATATTTTACACAAACTTGGAAAATCAGGCAGCTGAGGCAATACATATTGCTGGCAGAAAATTCTGGGAAAATCTCCTTGTGGTCAAAAGTTCAGTAGTGAGAGTGTGAAGTTGTCCTAAGGGGTGGAAATTGAGCAGGAATTCCCAATTCCAAAAGACTCTTCATTTGTGAATGCTTGGAAAGGCTCGGCAGGGGCAGGAGTTATAACACGGGTTTTGTTTCCCTTCCATCCATTTCTTGTGTGAGAAGTTCTGTTGCAAGCAGAATTCCTTGCTGTGAGAAATAAAATGGAAAGCACACAGATTTTCCAGGCACTGCCTAAATCCTGGTGTGTGTGTGTGGTTTCTCCTTGTGCCTCTGTGTGGCTGTAAATAAATCCATGGCTCCCCTAAATATTGCTGTGTTCCTGTGTTCATTTCCAAAAATGTGGAATTTTCAGGGGAAATTGGAAAATATCTCTTGGAAAATCAGGCAGATGAGGCAAGACACATTGCTGGCAGAAAATACTGAGGAAATCTCCTTGTGGTCAAAAGTTCAGTAGTGAGAGTGTGAAGTTGTTCTAAGGGGTGGAAATTGAGCAGGAATCCCTAATTCCAAAAATTGGAATACTTGGATATATAATATCCAAATTAAATATCCAAATATTTGGATATAATACTTGGATATATATATTGGAATACTTGAGTACTTGGAAAGGCTTGAGAGGGGCAGGAGTTGTAATACAGATTTTGTTTCCTTTCCATCCATTTCTTGTGTGAGACTGATTATTTTACTGGGCTTTTGTTTTTTATTTTTAGTCCTGCAGCTGCCTCTACCATGGTATTTATTTGGAAAAAAACCCCAACCTAACAACTTACAAACATTCATTTGCACAGAGCAAGTATTTGTGGATAAATAAGAGACCCCAGCTTGCTTTCCCTCTGCTGACACAATATCTCAGAAATAATGGCCTGAATAATGCTCTCAAAGCAGAGTGCTTAGCTCAGGCCTTTGCTGCTGTAGGAATTGATTATTGTAATGCTTTGTTTTGGGGATTATATTGTGTTCTACCTCCTTTAGTCTCTCTTGGCTGGTTACTGGTTCATTTCTATTTGGTTTTAGAAGCTGTTTAAATTTCAACTTCGCTCTGGGCGCTTGTATTTTCTCTCTTATATTTCTGTGTTGCTGTACAAAACCATTCATTCATCAGAAAATGACCTCACTGGGGTTTTTCCAGTGAAAAGGGCCTTCTTCAGGACAGATATTTATTTACTGTTTCCCTTGACTTCTGAGGGGTCTGGACATTCCTGTCTGGAGCCTGATCCAGAGCCATCCTGAGCAAGGGTTTATTCTGAAATAAAGGTGCTGAGAGCCCAGAGGGAGGGTCTGGACTCCTGGCTGCCACATGGAGAAGTTTAAGGGACTGGGAGGGAAATTCTGATTAAATAATTCTGCAGAGTTATTCCCCCTCCCCAGCCAGCTTGGCCTGATATTTTCCCCCCTTCCTGTCCTGTAAATCACATTGTTGTGCCCATGGAAAAGTTCCTTTGCTCTGGATCTGCACGAGGGAATATCATTTTAGGAATATTCTCATTCTGTCTCCCTCACCCTCCAGGATTATCCTTGGAGTGAGCTCAGCACTGAAGTGTGCAGGTGTTGAAGTGCTGCCACTTGGAGTAGATCTGGGATTTTTCCTGTGCCTTCACACCCAGGGAGGGCAAGAATTCATCACCTTTAATTCTCCCCTTAAAGAACTGCAAGGTTACATTTCCCTAAGTTTCACTGCTATGCAACAACCTCATGTGGTTCATTCTGCATCAGCTAAAACACAGAGCACTCCCCAAAAGCAGAATTTGAAATTCCCTTGCTGCTGCTCTTTCCCTAAACACTGTGTCCTTTTGATTATTAATATTGGTTCCCATTGTCTTAAAGCCAGATGGGTTTCCACACCTGCTGTGCCATCCTGAAAATAAAACACCTTTTTCCTGAACTCGCATTGCTCCCAGTTTGGTGGGAGCTGGAGCTGTAATTTCCCTCTTCTGAGGTTACTTGGTGCTGAAATGACTTTGGAGCTGGTGGCACATGTCTTGATGCTCAAAAGCAGAGATTGAGGCAGGAAATGAAAGCCCAGAATGGAGAAGAAAATGAAACCCCCTGCTTGGAAAATGATTCTCTTGCATTCCTCATGAATACAACTCCTTCTCTCCAGGTCCTTTCCCTGCCAAGATTTCCCAGCCCCAGCTCTCAAACCGGTGTTTTTCTGCCTTTGTCTCTCTGAGCTGACAATTAAGCTGCAGTTCAATTTCCTGAAGGGTCTCCAGCCCTGACCTTGCCATGATTGCAGTGTCAAAGGGAGGCAGAATATGAAATTGAGCGCTGGGATTGCCCAAGGACCAGGACAGCTCTGCAAACTGGCAATGGAAAAACACTTCTCCCTCATTCAGGCACCTAACTTTTCATCCACTTCACATTTTACAGGTGTCTGTGGCATTGCTAATGGCAGGGTTGATACAGCTTCTGAGAAAATAACCTGTTGTCTGTGAATTACTGTAAAAATCTGATTTTCTGTTTATTTCAAGCCACTTAAATGCCATTTTGGGCATTTTTTCCTCCAAGTATCAACTGCTGGTGCAGTGACCTGATGGTGCTGGTGGCAAACCTGTGGCTCCTGGGTGTGTTTGTCTTGCTCCAGCTGGCAGTGCCCCTCGGGAGCTGCTGGGGCTGTGAGGTGCCAGCTGGAATCCAAGGATCACACAGGAGAAATCTGGGGATCAAAGCCAAGCTTTGGTTTGGTTTCCACCACAAAAGCCACAGCAGCTGCTGGTGGTGTGTGGTGAAACAGAGCTTCTGTTTCTGCCCTAGAATGCGTGGGATGGCTCCTTAGCCGTCCAGGCTCCCAAAGAACGAAACTGGACTCTCTGCTTTGCCGTCTTCCAGATGTTTATTAATTCTTATCAACAGAGTTTTCCCTCTGCTCGACCGGGGTCCGACCAGCAAGGCAGCCAAGGGCACTCTGACCACCCATGGGGCGGTCACGTCCCTTTATAGTACAAACTACGTATACAATATTTACCTATTCTTCCCAATACCTATCACCCTTATTAACAAGTGCACCATCACCACAAACCAATCCCAAAGTGCCAGCACCACCGCCGAAAATGGATGACGAGAAGAAGGAGGAAGAACCACGAGACACACCCGGTTTCCTCCATCTTGCCTCCATAACCCCCCTGTACCGAATTCCTAAATTTTATATATCACCTCGTGAACACATTATTTCTACACTATTCAAACTCTTGTGACTCTTAATCCTTCATACTCAAGTGGTGCATCCTTAGATGGATCGAAATCAAGCCACCAGCTGCCTCTGGCAACGTTCCAAGACCGATGAGGAACCCAAGGGTTCTCTCGGTTATTCAGATTGTTCAGGACCTTGGGAGTGTGAGCTCCCACAGTGGTGCAGAGCATTTTGGCTCTGGTCTCGTGATGTGAAATCTCCGCTGGGTTACACGAGCAGGTTTGAGCCGTGAGAAGGCTCTAAGGTGGTGCCTGATCTGCTTCATTAAGTGTGGACAAGTTTTGCTCTCCTGAATGAGGACGGAACCTAAAGCCAAGGGGTGAGGAGGCAAATCTTCTCTGCCCCTGGAGAATGACAAAAAACACACTGCAAAGTTCTCCAGCTGCTGCTGAAGAAGCCCCCCTGTGTCACCCGCCCCAGCTGAGCCTTGGTTTTTATCTGTACAATCCCACCCTTCCCTGTTAAACTTGAGCTTGGATCCCCCAAGGACACGTCCCAGGGAGCAGCAGGGTCAGTCCAGGACCTGATTTCAGGAGGGTTGGGTGGGAATTCGTGTGGAATGAGCTGAGGAAAGAACCCCTGGGCCCTCTCCCCAGGCAGCTGCTCAGCTGGTGAGTGCAGCTGTCCCCTACCAGGGCTGCTGTCCCAAATTTCATATGCAAACAATAATTAAAGCAATGAATGCTCTGAATGCAAATTCTCTCTAGAGCTGGCTCTGGAATTACGTCTCTTTTCTGCTGCAATGGGGACAGGAGAACAATGGAAGTGAAAACCATTGTTTGCACAGAAAATTGTCAGTGAATATCTTTGTGTTTTTAAAAGAAAACAGAGTACAAAAAACATAAATACAAAATGCTTTCGTTTTGAAGTGGAATTGACATTCATTTTTTCAGATGTAAACAAAAAGGGTAAATATCCAGAGAAAACAAGTTTCAGCTCTTTTTCTCCCTACCAAATGCTTTTCACTTGGTGACATTTCACCAAGCAATCTTTTTTTTTCTTCCTTGAATTTCCAGTAAGAGAATCTAATGTGTGATTGGTATTCTTGGAAATTGGTCAAACAGTCTTTCCAGGCAAGTTGGATGATTTGAAGCGAGCTCAGCTATTAGACACTGACATTTCTTCCTCTAAGAGCTCTGTGCAGAATTGTAACACTTGTAAGTCTTCCAAGGGCTCAGATTTCCAGAGAAGTTGAGGTCAAGGGATGTGTGGAGAGGAGAAGTCACTTCCATAACTTTTGGGGTTATTTTGATGGAAAATATCTTAATGTGGAGGACTTTAAGTGCTCTGTCCTGCCATTCTTGCTCATGATGAAGAGTAAGTAAAATTGGATTCCTGGCCCAGAATAAGGCGTTAAAGAAAATTTTCATGGGTAAAAAGAGCTCCAAGTGACCCTGAAGTGTAAGAAATAAATTCATTGCTGCCTTTGTCCAGCAGAAATTATGATCAACAAATTAAAAGTCAGATGTGTGCTTTCCTAGGAGGGAGATGGAATTCCTGTAAAGTCCTTCTCCAGTCAGAAAAAAACCTCCTTAAATTTTTCCAGTTGTGGCAGCTGAGGAGGAAAATGAGAGTGAAGTGATGGTGGCTGAAAGGAGCAGGGATCAGGGGAAAAGGGGACAGACAGGGATGGCAGAGCTGTAAAGAGGAAGGAGCTGAATGAAGATAAATGAAGATAAATGAGGAATGGAGACAAAAAACAACAAGTGTAGGGGAAACTTCTAAATTGGAATTGCAGTGGAACAAGGGAACTAATCTTAGCTGCGGGTTGAACACTGCCCCAGCACTGAGAGGTACAAAATTAAACACAGATCCTTCACTTTATAAAAATCCCTACGTTTAGTTCACCTGATAAAAGAGATGAATTGTTCTAAAAGGTGCCTGGTTCTGTTTTTCTAAGGAAAACCACAGTTCAAACTGGAAAGAAAGCAGATTAGTGAGAAGCAGCTCCTCAGTTCACACTGTCCAGCAAACCTGAAATGACAAACAGCGAAATCAAAAAGGCTTTTTGCAACAAAACCTTTTGTCTCGCGCAGTCAGGGAGCTGCCAGCCATCCCTCTGTGCGAGGAGCTGTCTGATTTGTTTAGGAAAAGTGGAAGCTCTGCCTCAAATCCTCAGGGCAGGGGATGTGCAGAGCCAGGAGGTGCCAAAGGGCTCGTGTGACACAGCTGTTGTGACACTGCTGATAAGGAGACGCCCTGGTTCAGCACGGGCCTCTGCAGCTCAGCAAATTACCCAACAAGGGGAGAAGCTGCTGCAGAATTAATCTCTACCTGGAAAACAATTTCATGCTAGGCTAAACAAGGATTAAAAAAAAAACCTCTCCCTGGGCTGCTTCACAAGCCAAGCCTTGGGTTTGGAAAAGAATAAAAGAGTTATCCCCAGGTGTGACGACAAATCTGTACTGTAAACAAGACCTGGCTTGGGTGGCTGACCCAATTGAAGATTTACAGGGCACTTGGCTACTGATTATAAATTTATTTTTAAATTTATTTTAAATTTTTTTATTTTTAAATTTATTTTAAATAAGCAGTATGTTTTGGGGGATGTCTTAACTTGGAAATGGGGGTGTTTATTCTGTCCCCATCTGTCAGAGCTGGGGCAGTTCTCTGCTGTTCATGGGGCAGTTTTCTTTATCTCTCCCACAGCCAATCCTCCCTCCAGGAGATCTCTGCTGTTCATGGGCCATTAATTATTAATTATCTCCTGTCCATGGCCACTGAGTGTCCCTGCAGGGCTGATCCAATTCCAGCATCCCATGGGAGATGCTGTGCCCAGGGCAGGAGCCAAGCATTCCTCCCTGGATCCAATCTGAGCCTGGCACAGCACAGCAGCCTCTGCCCCCTGCATTGCCAGAGGAGCAGCTTTCTGCTGCCCTGCACTGCCAGAGGGAGCCCAGGCCCATCTGCAGCAGCCCTGGAGCTGCAGAGGAAAACTCCCCCCTTGTGCAGGATCCCTGCTGCAGCAGAGCCACAGCTGGCACTGCAGGAGGGCTGAGCCCCCATGGGATGGGGCTGTGCCACCCCTGACACACAGGGGACAGGGACTGCTCTGACTCTGGCACTGCTGTTTTGTATTACTGCATATTATTTTATGGGGTTTTTTTTCCTTCCCTAATAAAGAACTGTTATTCCTATTCCCATATATCTGCGTGACAGCCCCTTAATTTCAAAATTATAATCATTCAGAGGGAGGGGGTTTACATTCTCCATTTCAGGGGAGGCTCCTGCCTTCCTCAGCAGACACCTGGCTCTTCCAACCATGACAGTGGACATCTGCAACCTGAGTGAGTGGGGAAGGAGGGAAAATGGGAGAGCATCCAGAGGGGGTGAATAGGAGGATTTATCAGTCCATTGAGATCAGGGTGTAATCCAGAGTCCGGATGTTTAAAACCGAGTTCACTTGTCCTGCAGAGTGTTTGAACCTGGGGCGGGATGGTTTTCTTTATAATTTGCACAGCCCTGAAGGAGCACATGGACAAGGATCTGAAATGCAGCATTTCCGTGGATTCAGCGTTCACTGGGAGGGGCCACTTTGGGGCTATTCGCAGGTTTGCTGGATGGGAATAACCAAAAATCCATCCAAATGTACTGACTGGATGGGAATAACCAACTTTATAAATCCATCCAAATTTACTGACTGGATGGGAATAACCAACTTTATAAATCCATCCAAATTTACTGACTGGATGGGAATAACCAACTTTATAAATCCATCCAAATGTACTGACTGGATGGGAATAACCAACTTTATAAATCCATCCAAATTTACTGACTGGATGGGAATAACCAACTTTATAAATCCATCCAAATTTGCTGGCTGGATAGGAATAACCAGAGAAGTTATAATAATAAACAAGAGTTATTACCAAGAATAACCAATAATCCATCAAAATTTACTGGATAGAATAACCAGAGAAGGTATAATAATAACCAAGAGTTATTACCAAGAATAACCAGCAATCCTTCCAAACTTTCTGGCTGGATGGGAATACTTTTTCCTGAAGGAGTTAATGGGGAAATAGCTGCTTGAATTTTCAGGTTCTGCAGTGAAACAGCAGCTTGACCTGGGTGCTTGCAGAAAATGTTTTGTTCAGGTGAAGCAGGAGGCTCTTAAATTTGGGATTTCTGGGGCTCTGGTCTCTGCTGCGCTTTAAATTCTTTTTGGCCTTAGGCAAGGCACTAAAAGGAGGGTCTGGAAAAGCTTTTAGCACTGCATCTGAAGGCACTGCCACTTCTGGGAGGTAACTGGGCATCCAGTGGAGCAGAAACCACTCAGTTCCAGGTTGCTTTTCTCTGTTTAAGCCAAATCCAGTCAAACCAGTAGGAAAGTTGTTTAATCACACAGGATGTTGCACGTGCGTGACGGGTTGGGTGTGTACCTTGGTTAGCACAGAATAAAACCCCCCAAAAAAGCTTTTCCTTCATGAATTTCCATCAAATATGCCTCAGTAAAGGTGTAAAACACATTTGGTGCCCTGACTCATGAGAATTTTGCTGTGGGGAATATAATGGGTGACAGGACAGAGTTTGTAAATAAATATAACAGCTCTGAGAATCTGCTGGAACGCCATGCCCTGCCCTCTGATCTTGATTTTTCCTTCTGTTAAGAAAAAAAAAAAGAAAAAAAAGTAAGAAATGTTGAGTTTAAAAACTCAGATTTTGTTTCATGTCTCACCTGACAGAATTTTCCAGAGCCACTTTCTCCATTAGAAGTGCTGCCACTCAGAGATGTGCCCCCTGTTTAAATTCCTTCCTTTTTTTAAGCCTGTAAAGTGGATCTTTGAGGGGAAAAAAACCCCAAAAACTTAAATGAACTTTCAGGCAAAGCTTAAATGAACTTTTTAGCGCTGCTTGCTGAGCGACAGTGACTCACCAGCACAGAAAAAACCCCATTATATAGAGCATGGCCTTTGTTCCAAGGAATAGGGGATTTTAACAATAGCTTTAGAGATTTCTCTACAGAGAGGGAAGAAGTTTCATCTCTTCAGTTCCCTGGATGCAGCCCTGGTGCCTGTGCTAAAATTCCCCCTGGAAACAGGGGTGAGTTCCAGAAACTCAGCTGCCAGAAGTGGAAAAAGGGATCTGAAAGATGCTTGCAAGAATGGAGTCAGCACGACTGGGCCGATCTTTAGGTTTTTCTCAAGAGCTTTTTTCATAATTGCTAAAGCATGCTGACACTCTTGGAGCAGGTAAAAGGGAGATAAAGAGGCTGCTCAAGTGTTTAAGCTTGGAAATGAGAAATAATGATTTTTGGGCACGCTGTGGAGAATAAGTCAGAATAAATCAGGAATGTGGATTTAACACTTTTTTTTTTTCCTCCTGCTCATATCAATTCTAGTGGATGCAAGGCACCTCTAATTCAAACTGTATTTGTACAATGTTGGCTCTGTAAAAGTTCCAGGGATAAATAAACATCCCAGCACTTTGTTCAGGGCTGCAGAATAAGTCCAAGCCACAAAACCCTGAAATCAGGATCACATTGGCTGGTAAGGCAGCATTTCCTGACAGGAATTGAGTTTTATTAAATGCCCTTTAGTTGCAGTTAGACATTGTGAGAATATTTAATATTTTCAGCTTTCAAATGAATTCCTGATGGGATCCAGCTGGCCTGAAGTTTTTCCTCCTGGATGGACACGTTGGTTTCATGTCTCCTGTCCTGTCAGAGCTGCTCAGTGCTTTCATCTGGATCTGAGCATTGCACTGGAAACATTTCCTTTGTCAGGACTTTGGGAGCAAGAAAGGGAGCAATCATTAAGTGCCTCTGATGGGTTGTGTGAGCTCCCTCAATCTAACACTTGCAGCTTTTGATAAATTACCAGCCTGATGTTTTGAAAGCCTTTTTTTTCCTCTTGTCCAGCACTCCTTTCAATCATTTCATATTCCATTGCTGGCACTCACTTCAGGCTTTTCTTCTTTCTAAACTCTGCCTCTTAAGCTGCCAGCTTGGCCTTGGAGACTTCTGCCACAGACCAATTTCCCTGCTAAAATCTTCTGCAAGGTCTTGGCAGGGCTTAAAAAGAGTTACTTCTGCTGCTGCTGGCTGACAGAATTGATCCTGGGTTTGGGAGGATGTACGAGGCTTTAAACTTTCCTGTCCCCTGCAAGGAGAGGCTTTTTGGAAGGGGCAGTTGCCACACTCAAAGCAATATTTAAATCTCTGCTGGTTATGCTGATGCCTTTGTTTTGTTACCCACTCCTGTGATTTTATTAATTAAGAAATGAGGCAAATAATAAATAATGTCAGTGGCAGGGGGCACTTTGAAATTAAAGTGCAATTTTGTTGGAGTCAGCAGCTACCTCTGCTTTTCTGCTGCGGCAGCAGTTTGGTTCGCCAATAAAATGCAGGGCAGGGCCTCTCAAAAGCAGATCTGGAGCCTTTAAACTTGTGATATTTCTGTACATTTCTATTTATTTATTTTTATTTAATTTATATTTATATTTTATTTTTATTTTATTATTACCTGTATTTATTTTATTTATATAAATTTCATTTTATTTACGCACATTCTTTCTGCATATGTGAAGCTGCAGGAATTACTGGGTTGTATCTCCAGAATCTTGGCTTTGCTGCTGCTCCCATTGCAGCCTGGACTGTCCTGGCTGGAGCTGGAGCCAGCCCTCTTTAACTCCATGCCCCAAAAAAACCTGTTTATCACTCTCCATGCAAAAAAAATCCTGTTTATCACTCTCTATACCCAAAAAAACCCCTTTTTATCACTCTCCATGCCAAAGAAAACCCCCGTTTATCACTCTCCATACCCAAAAAATGCCTCCCTTGCTCCCTTTGGCAAACCCTCTGCACATTTCTCCTGCTTCCTCCAGCCATTTCAGCACCAGCTTCATTTGGAAGCAAAGCACTGGCCCTGTTTCTGTTTTCTGAAGATTTTATGATCCAGTCCTCCTGCTGTAGTGGTGAATTCAACATTAACAGTGTGGATCCAACACAAATGATCCATTTTTGCCTGTTTGTTTCCTTTCCAGGGATGCACAAACCATATTTACAGAGCCACTTCCCCTGAGCCTGCCGGCAGTGGGAGCTGGGGGCAGCAGCAGCTGCTGGGGGGGTTTCAGATGTGCTTTTTGACAAAGCAAATCAAGGGGTGTCAATCAGATTCAAAAGCTGGAAGACACCAGGAATTAAAATTGCTGCCGACACAGCTGGGTGTGAAGGGTTATGGGCAGCAGGGATCAAAAGGGACTGAGTTTTCCTGCCCTCCTCATGAAGGACAATATGAAGAAATATGAGATTTTTAGCAGTCTCAGTGTATTTTTCATTCGCTGCAGCATAATTATGTGGTCAGTTTAATAAATGTTGCCTGAATCTTCTCAGGGTGCAGGCAGCACCAACAGAAATACATCCTATGTTCCAGTCAGATTTATAAAATTTTGGAAGTGTTGCCTGCCGTGTGACAACACCCAGGGACAGCCCTGGGCTGTGTTTCAGCTTTAGCAGGGGAAAATCCAAAGTTCTGGGAGGCTGCTGGAGGAAGGATCAGTCTGGTCCTGCCCATCTCATAAGAGAAGGATTTTCTGCTCAGAGACAAGTGGGATAAATGCTCTGGTATCATGAGCAGCACTTGCAGTGTTTAACCAAGTTCGATTTGCAGCGGGGCAGGAGACAGAATTGATCCATCAACAGGTGTGAAGCAAACCCAGGGAGTGCTGCCTGTCAGAGGGGGATTAATGAGAGCATTTAGCAGCGATTGTCACTGGAGCTGGGAGCACCTGGGGCTCCCTGCCCTGCTTTGAACAGACAGGTGTCTGCTGAGGAAGGCAGGAGCCTCCCCTGAAATAGAGAATGCAAACTCTCTCCCTCTCAATTATTATAATTTTGAAATTAAGGGGCTGTCACGCAGATATATGGGGATAGGAATAACAGTTCTTTATTAGGGAAAAAATAAAAAGAAAATAAAAAAGCAGTGATACAAACCAACAGTGCCAGAGTCAGACCATGCCCTGTCCCCTGTGTGTCAGGGGGTGGCACAGCCCCATCCCAGGGGGGCTCAGCCCTCCTGCAGTGCCAGCTGTGGCTCTGCTGCAGCAGGGATCCTGCACAAGGGGGGAGTTTTCCTCTGCAGCTCCAGGGCTGCTGCAGATGGGCCTGGGCTCCCTCTGGCAATGCAGGGCAGCAGAAAGCTGCTCCTCTGGCAATGCAGGGGGCAGAGGCTGCTGGGGTGTCCCAAAGCTCAGATTGGATCCAGGGAGGAATGCTTGGCTCCTGCCCTGGGCGCAGCATCTCCCCATGGGATGCTGGAATTGGGTCAGCCCTGCAGGGACACTCAGTGGCCATGGACAGAAGATAATTAATAATTAATGGCCCATGAACAGCAGAGATCTCCTGGAGGGAGGGTTGGGTGTGGGAGAGATAAAGAAAACTGCCCCATGAACAGCAGAGAACTGCCCCAGCTCTGACAGATGGGGACAGAATAAACACCCCCAGGTACATCTTTCATTTCCAACCTAAGGCACTCACACAGCTCTGCCCAGACCCACTGTCTGTCTGTCCTGCCTCTGTCTGTCTGTGCTGCCTCTGCCACGCTGCATTTCAGGGCTGGGAGGGTTTTGTGGCACAGCAAATTTTATTTGTTGTGTGTTCCACCGCTCTCTGTCAGATCTGAGTTTAATGTAAATACATCTGACATAGGTTATGTCAGTGTTGTGTCAAGTCTTAGCCCTGTGGAAATCCAGGAATGTTTTGCTGTTGGATTCTCTGGATCTACAACTCCCCCCTTGTGTTTTTGCCTCCCCTCCTGCTGCCTTTCACTCCCCATTTCCATCAGAAATGCCTCCCCATTTCCAGTGCTGTGCTGCCGGAGATGTCTGGAAAAGCTCTGCTTCATCTTCATCTGATGTGTTACACCATTCAATTTTTCTTCTGCATCCTTTATTGCCTTTGCAAATTCAGTATTTAACTGTGCAAGCTTAGTAAGGAGGGAGTTTAACATGAACAATAAAGCTGTGCTGTGATTTTACACTGCTGCACTTTATTCCAGAAGGGGAAAAACTTCCAGTTTCATCTTAGGTGTGTGCTGGTGTCCTGCTCATGCCACCCTCAGGTCAAAGGTTTGAAACCAAATGATCTCTCAGGTATTTTCCAACCAAAAAGATCCCCGTTTTTTTATTTTTTTCATGTTAAATCTGCTGTTTTTTGTCCTCTTTTCCCAACTTATCCTAGGACTGCCCAACAGGAAAGTGTCCTCTGTGTCACTGCAGCACCTCAGTAAATCTGGAGGGTGTTTCATTGGTAAGTGATGTTATTTTGTGATATTTGCTCACATTTTTTTCTCTCCAGGTCATTGGGATGAACATTTGGGAGGCAATGGAGCTCCCCAAAATCCCACAGTGAGTTATCAATGTGTTTTATAGGTGTCATTAGCTTGCAGAGTTATTTTTTTATGAGGGGGGTGTGTATTTATACAAATGCCTGCAGGAAAGAGTTAGCCCTGACTTTGATACCTTAAAAGAGGAATTTCAATGTATTAATCCATAGAATTCTATCTGAGTGTTAAAAAGAATGAAAAAATGAGAAAAAGGGAGAAGGAAGCACAGGAGAGGAGGCTCCACCCTCACCCATCACTTCCATTCCTGTGATTTTATCAAACAAAGGGGTGGCTTGCAGTTGAAATTCCTTCCTGCTGCTGTACAATAAGTTTGGATTCCAAATCACAGATTTTTTCCTTTTGTTTTGAAACCTCTGTGAGCTGTTGGTGCTACTGAAATTTCTACCTCTACAAATAAGTAACAAATAATTCCCAGTGTGATTTCCAGCTCCTGCTTTTTCCCCCAGCTTTGAGCTCTGTCCTTTCCCCACTTCCCCTTTTCACCTCCTCACTCGCTGTGGGTGAAATGAGATGTGCAATTTGGGGCATTTGCATATTTTTCATTTAGGAAAGGGATATTTTATCAGGTTTGATGGCTGACGAAAATTGCCTGTGTGGAAATGGAAACCAATTTCAGGATGAGTGATTGGAGCTCCCTGTGAGGTTCCAGGTCATTCCTGTCCCTTTCCAGTGTGCTCACACCCAAAATTCTTGCTCTGAAGAGCTCCTGCCCTTGTAGTGCTGCTGATTCCACACCTGGGAGCTGCCACTGAGCTGAGCAGAATTAGGTTTTTTGGGGTCAAAATAAGAAAAAATGGTGAATGACTCCAAATATTTCAGTACTGAGTGGTTTCTTTAGGATTGACCAAAGAGTTCAGGAGAAGTCAGAGCTTTCCAGACACAGCCAGAGGAGAGATGAGTGTGTCAGGGCTGGAAGCTGAGCTATTTGTATCCCAGAGGGATGAATATGCTGAATCTTGGTCATCCTCCAGCACCTGCATGGAGAAGAAGACATTCCCATTTATTTTCCTTGCTGGAGCCACACTGCCATGCCTGTGGATTGATTTATAATTCCATCCCTGTCCATTTGTTTGCTGACAGAAGAGGATGAAACCACAGCAGCTTTTCTTTATAGCCAGGAAGAGAGAGCTCAGTGTGGAGTGCAGGGGTTTGGGGATGTTTGGGATGAGTGATGGAAGCAAATCCCAAAATCCTGCAGTGAGTCCCAGGTCGCTGCTGGCTCACAGGGCTCGGATTCTGTGCCTCAGGGGAAGCAATCAGGGTGGGTTTTCCAGGCTGCTGACTGCAGTGGAAGTGGGAAGGTTCCAAATGGGTGTGGATGAAGCAGATCAGGACCTGCTTTGAGAGGTTTTGTGCTGGGAATTGGGAATTCTCAGGGGTGCTAGCCCAGCCAAGGGTGTGACATGCAGCTCCAGTGGCTGATCAGAGGAAGGACAAATCAGCATTTCATCCCTCAAATGAGACCACAATTAAACAGCTGACCCTTCCCCGTGCTCCAGTACGTGCACAGGAGGGAATTTGACCTGTGAATTATCTCTGCATAGATCTGAGAATTCCGCAGTGCAACAGGAGGGAATTTGACCCCTGAGCTATCTCTGCATAAATCTGAGTATTCCGTAGTTAATTGGGGAACTGGAAACCAGACAAAGTGAATCAAAGCCTTCCTCTTATCTCTTCTGCCTCCTATTGCATCTTCCATCTTTTCTGAACTTTCCAAAGTACAAGGGACAAGCAGGTCGAAAATGAGGAGAAAATTAGAAGCACTTGGCCCGGTGCCTGCCTTTACACTGTGTTGATTAGGTTTTAATTGGCAATTCTTGCCTGTAATATTGGATAATTGCAGAGATTTTCAGGAATAGTTGTACAATAGGAAGAAAAGACGCATCTGAGTTCTACTGGAGGGGTTTAATTGAAGATTTTAAAAGTGCAAAAGTGCTTTGCTGGGTGGGAAGAGAGGTGTGAGGCCTCTCTGTGGACTTGATGTGATGGTCAGAGCTTCTCCTCCCTCCTGCCTCGAAATGTTCTCCATCACCTGCATGAGGGGACTTGGACAATTCAAGGATAATGCACAGTTCATGTTTTGGTCCAAATCCTAAAGGTCTTTGTTCAGGAAGGGAATTCAGGCAGCCCTGGAGTGAAATTCCTTCTGTGTGTGGCAGGGCTGCCCTTCCCAGCTTTTTGCTGTCACTGAAGTTGTCCTCAGCTCCCTTCCAGAAGTCACCAGACAATGGGGGGAATGGCTTCAGCCTGGAAAGGAGAAGTTTTAGATGGGATATTGAGAAGAAATCCCTCCCTGTAAGTGTGGTGAGGGGTTGGGCTGGAATTCCCAGAGAAGCTGTGGATCCCTGGCAGTGTCCAAGGCCAGGTTGGACACTGGGGCTTGGAGCAGCCTGGGGCAGTGGGAGATCATGGCAGGGAGTGGAACTGATCTTTAATTTCCATTCCAACCCAAACCGTTCTGGGATTCTGTGAAATTTGGAAGAGCTTCTTCCTCCCCAGTGCCCAGCATCATCGAGGAGTTACATTGGAAAGGGAAAAATGAGTGGATAGTGAGCATTCCAAGGGAGAATCCTGCTCTGATAGGAGCTCATCCAGGCCTTCAGCTTCCAGGAAAAACCTCAAACTGCAGAACAAACAGCTGGAAAACAGGGAATGCTTCACCTGAAATGTGTCACCTGCAATGCTTCACTTGCAATGTTTCACCCTGGAATGCTTCACCTGGAATGTTTCACCTTGGAATGTTTCACCTGCAGTGCTTCACCTGGAATGTTTCACCTGCAATGTTTCACCAGGAATGCCTCACCTGGAATGTGTCACCTTGGAATGTTTCGCCAGGAATGCCTCACCTGGAATGTTTCACCTGCAGTGTTTCACCTTGGAATGCTTCACCTGCAATGCTTCACCTGCAATGCTTCACCTGGAATGCTTCACCTTGGAATGTTTCACCTGGAATGCTTCACCTGGAATGCTTCACCTTGGAATGCTTCACCTGCAATGCTTCACCTGCAATGCTTCACCTGGAATGCTTCACCTTGGAATGTTTCACCTGGAATAGTTCACCTGGAATGCTTCACCTGCAATGTTTCACTTTGGAATGTTTCACCTCCAATGCTTCACCTGGAATGTTTCACCTCCAATGCTTCACCTGGAATGTTTCACCTGTAATGCCTCACCTGGAATATTTCACCCAGAATATTTCACCTGGAATGTTTCACCTGGAATATTTCACCTGGAATACTTCACCTGGATTGTTTCATCTGTCTGTGGAAGGAAAATAAGATATTTGTGACCCTGCAGGGCCCTTTCCTGGGGGTGATTTGGGACAGCCCCACAGACCTGTGAGATGGTGACAAGCGTGCTTCCAGTTTTCCTTGTGCTGCTCCAAGGGTGTTTATTCTATCCCATTTAAAGGAGTTTTCTCACGTTTCAGCCTCAGCAGGGCTGCAGGGAGCTCCCCTGGGATGAACTCTTTGTGCAGCTCCTCTTTCTGCAGCTCGGTTTCCATTTCACTCGGGCTGGGCTGGAAAGTGATTACCTGGAAGGGCTTGGGTTACCCTGAGCCTCAACAAAGGCTCAAGGAACATTTGAATCAGAAGCTCTGAGCTTTTCTTCTTGCTGGGAGCTGCTCACAAGCTCCCATGGCTCAGGCTTTGAGCTGGCTGGTTCTGTTCTGCAGCCTAAGGACCTTCCTCAGAGGTGAGTGGGTGACTTTTGTGCAAGCAAACTTCATTTTGGATTTTTCTTTTTTTTAGGTTTTTTGGGGTTTTCCAAAATTTTTTTTTTTTTGCATTTTGGGGTTGTTTGTTTTTGTGTGCATGAGGTTTTGTTTGGGTTTTTTTGTATTTTTGTTTTTCTTTTGTCTTTGTTTTTAATTGCCGCTGATGCTGTTTCCTTATCAAAGCTAGACAGCATTAAAGATGGCAGCTTTTACCTCATTTTGCTCATAAAGTGCGGCTGCAAAATCTCTTCAGGAATTCATTCAGGAGAGAAGACACTTCAGCTTTCACCAAAGAGCTTCAATTTTCTAAATAGAGAAAAAAACCCATGTAAATGCCAGTGTGCTGTGATAAGAACAATCCCAAGGTGCTTATTTGAGTATGAACAAAGGGGGAAAATTCCTGGAACTTTCCTCCCCACCCTGCACACTCAAGTTTGATTCCTTGTGAGGAACTTCCTCTGAAATCCTCATGGTGAAACTCACTTTTAAAATCCAAAGTAATTCATTGGGACAGAGGCATGAGAAAATCTAAATCTGATTGTAAGAAAAAAGGGAGATATTCAAATTAGCTCGTTGTTATTTAAATAATAATAATAATTTATTATAATAATATTATAATAATTTGAATAATATTATTTAAATAATAATATCGTTAATTAGATATTCAAATTAGATAGTTGAAATTTTTAAGTTCGGCTTTCAGGTGTCTTCCTCTTTGTGAAGAATTTATCACCTTCCTCTCATAGAATGTCAGGAGATTTCTTGAAGAGAGATGGGTAAATTTGCCTTTACTGTGTGGACTGAACAGCTGAAATAGAGAAGAAAAATCAGCATTTGGCTGAAATTACGAAATTCTGAAATTACAAAACACAGAGCAGCTCCTTTATCCCTTGGCTCTTTCCATCTAAAAACAGGGTTTCAACTTCCTGGCAAACAAAACAAAACCTTTCCTAAAGCTGAGAAAGGCATGGAAAAGGTTCCCTGCTGCCTTTTCCAGAGGTGATTGGTTTAATTTGATAAACCATCTGAAACTGGGGTTTCCCCCAGGATTTTGTGCCTAGAAAATTTACTTAGAAATCCTAAGGGAGCAGATTTGAAACTTTCCTTAATTTTAGCCCTCGACACTTCAGGCTGAGTGTGATAACAGGCAGAGATATTGCATCATGGTGTAATAATAAGTGGCTGTTTAGCTTGGAATCTTAAATATTTGTTAATTGCACCTTAAATTTATTTGATTTTTTTTTTCTTTCAGGGGTCTCTTCCCTCTCAGCTGACTGCAGCCTGGACTGCCAGAGCCACTGCCTCATAGACTGCAGGCAGGGCCATTATTACACAGCTGGCAACTGCCTGGAGTGCCCAGCAGGCTTCTAGTAAGTCCCCTGACAAAAGAGAGTTAAACACTCAGGGCATCTGACATTCTGAATATTCTGAGGGTTAGAATGCAGGGTTGGAGGTGAGGCACAATAAAAATCCCCACATAATGTAATTTTTTTTATATGTGAATAATCAGCTCAGCAGGAAAACCTATATTTGGGTTAAAATCCATGGTTCTGTGGCCAAAACCCACTTTTTTTTTGGAGCAGTGGGCAAAGGGGGATGTTCCTGTATTTACACAATGGTTGACTGGGGATGGAATTCCAAAGGAATTAAAGAATTTAATTTTATAACTTCATTCTTTTTGAACCAGCTGCCCTGGAGGCCGAGCAGCTCCAAGGAAATGCCCACTGGGAACTGCCAACGAACTGACTGCCCAGGGAAACCTCTCAGCCTGCCAGGTGAGCTGGAGACAGCAAGGAAGTCAAGGTCTTTCTGCCTCTGCACCCATTTATTTTGAACCATCCAGTCTCAGGCTTCTCCTCAGATTTTTGCAGGCTGCTTTGAAGTTTTTCAGGAAGTGCTTGCAGTTTTGGGCTCAGAGAAAGCAGGTTGTCCTTCCAAGTACCCAGCAAGGTGCAGATGGAAAAGGCTCCTGTGGGAGTGCAAAGAGGCTGAGAATGATCCAAGATCCTTTCTGGTACCAGGGATCGCTGGAGCTGCTGGTTTGCATTATTTGTGTGTCCTGCTTTGAACAGACAGGTGTCTGCTGAGGAAGGCAGGAGCCTCCCTTGAAACGGAGAATGTAAACCCTCTCCCTCTGAAGGATTATAATTTTGAAATTAAGGGGCTCTTAGGCAAAGATATGGGAGCAGGAATAACAGTTCTTTATTAAGGAAAAATTAAAAGAAAATAAAATGCAGTGATACAAAACAGCAGTGACAGAGTGAGAGCAGTCCCTGTCCCCTGTGTGTCAGGGGTGGCACAGCCCCATCCCATGGGGGCTCAGCCCTCCTGCAGTGCCAGCTGTGGCTCTGCTGCAGCAGGGATCCTGCACAAGGGGGGAGTTTTCCTCTGCAGCTCCAGGGCTGCTGCAGATGGGCCTGGGCTCCCTCTGGCAATGCAGGGCAGCAGAAAGCTGCTCCTCTGGCAATGCAGGGGGCAAAGGCTGCTGTGCTGTGCCAGGCTCAGATTGGATCCAGGTAGGAATGCTTGGCTCCTGCCCTGGGCGCAGCATCTCCCCATGGGATGCTGGAATTGGATTAGCCCTGCAGGGACACTCAGTGGCCATGGACAGAAGGTAATTAATGATTAATGGCCCACGAACTGAAGATAATTAATAATTAATAGCCCATTAACAACGGAGATCTCCTGGAGGGAGGATTGGGTGTGGGAGTGATAAAGAAAACTGCCCCATGAACAGCAGAGAACTGCCCCAGCTCTGACAGATGGGAACAGAATAAACACCCCCAGGTACGTCTTGCTAAGACATTGTGTAAAAAATCAACATTTCTGTGGCTGTGCTGTGTCCCTGCAGGTTTGTCCCCAGGGCTACCTCAGCCTGGAGAGCAGGGCTGGCTGCCGGCCGTGTCCCCAGGGCCACTCGTGTGACCCGGCCACGGGCACCCAGAGGAGCTGTGGGCCCGGCCAGCACTCACCTGAGGGCCAGCTGGGCTGCAGGGACTGCCCCGAGGGACTGGTCTGCCCCGACGGACAGAGCACACAGGTACAGCGGGACAAACTGCCCCTCCAGCAGGACAAACTGCCCCTCCAAGCACGCTGGCCTGCCTCTGCACACGCAGGAAGGCCTTGGCAGCAAAGAGATTTCCCTGGTTTAACAGTAGGATGTGGGTCTTGATTCATCACAGGAAAACATTCAGAGCACTTGGTGATGGGGATCAGAGAGTCACAGAATATCCTGAGCTGGAATAGAGCCATCAGGATCATCAGTTCAACCCTTGCCCTGCCCAGACACCCCAAATCCCACCTTGAGCATCCCTGGAGTGGTGTCCAACCTTCCTGGAGCTCTGGGATCCACAGGGATCATCAGTTCAACCCTTGGCCCTACCCAGACACCCCAAATCCCACCCTGAGCATCCCTGGAGCGGTGTCCACCCCTTCCTGGAGCTCTGGGATCCACAGGGATCATCAATTCAGCTCCTGGCCCTCACAGACACCCCAAATCTCACCTTGAGCATCCCTGGAGCGGTGTCCAACCACTCCTGGAGCTCTGGGACCTATGAGGATCATCAGATCCAGCTCCTGGCCCTGAGAGACACCCCAAATCCCACCCTGAGCATCCCTGGGAGCACTGTTCAACCCCTGCTGGATCTCTGGGACCCATCAGGATCATCAATCCAGCTCCTGGCCCTGTACAGGATGCCCCAAATCCCACCCTGGGCATCCCTGGAATGGTGTCCAAAGGCTCCTGGAGCTCTGGGACCCACAGGGATCATCAGTCCAGCTCCTGGCCCTGCACAAACACCCCCAATCCCAGCCTGGTTATCCCTAGAGCAGTGTCCAACCCCTCCTGGAGCTCTGGCAGCCTCAGGACAGTGCCCAGCTCCCTCTTTTCCTGACACAAACATCCCTCTATTAAAAGAAAGAAGTATTTTCATCTAAATTCTGGCAGTGTTTAGAGCTCAGCTTTTCTGCCACCATGAAAACCCTCAGCTGAGCACTCAGACTTGGAGGCTGAGGTTCCATTTTTGCATCTAGAAATTGTAATCACAGAATAGAGTCAAAGCAGTGCAAGGCAGAGAAGAAAGAATGCAGTAACGGGGTTTTTTTCTCACTCAGGCCTCTCTGGGACACTGCTTTTGGGCCGAAATTAGACCTTTTGGGCCCAAATTATATTTTTTTTCTGCTGTGAATTTGTGTTTTTTTCTCCTCAGCACTGTGCAGCAGGTCAGCAGCCCAACCCCACTCACACCCTCTGTGTCCCCTGCACTCCTGCTTCCCTCCCAGCTGAGGACACCAGGCCCTGCCAGCCCTGCCCAGCAGGTAAATACATCTCACAGGGCTCTTCTGTGCTCATTAAAACGCAGAATTTAAGGAGGCTGGAGTGGTATTTTGCTCTGGTAATACTTATCTGACTTAGAGGAACAGAGAGAGGGTCCTTGTGTTACGGTAAAACTGGAGGTTAAAATTATGTAATAATTTAAAATAATATAAAATAATAATAATAATCATTAAAAATAGAAAATAATTCTATTAAATTAAAAATATTGTATCAAATAATAAAATAAGAATTCCTGAGACAAAGCAGCTGCTGCTGCAAAGAGCTCACGAAGGGCAGAAATGAAAGTGAGAGGGCACCAAGGATCACAGCTGGGTTTGGGAGTTTATGGGAGAGGTGCAGCTGAGGCAGCCCCGGGATGGAAACCAGAGTGTGCAAATGTTGCTGAGCAACGAGGGAAGCCTCTGGGTTTTCTTCTCACACAGAAAGCAGAAAGCTCTCACTCTCTGATTCTTAACTGATCATCTGTAAAATTGATTTAGGTACAGTCAGAGCTCCCTCCACTCCAGGCCTTGATTCACTGGCTATCACAAGTGCCATTTACTGTGAGAGCTGTAGGCATTAGGAACCAAAGAGGGGAACACTGATTTTCTTACCTAATTTCCCTTTCTGCTTGACACTCAAAGAAACCCAAACAAGCCATGTTTAGGAAATTGCTGTGGGTTGTTGAGGGTGTCACTGAGATGCAGAATGAGGCAGCAGGGGAATAGGCTGAGAAGGTTTTGTTACAAAACCATTGCCTTTGGAAATTCTGACTCTTCAGTGAGAGGGAGGGAGAAAAAACCTTCCAGCACTGAATGGCCATGGGCCACAGTGTGGCATTCACATTTTCTAAACAGAGAGAGAGAGACATCATTCTCTCTCCCAGGATTTTTACTGGGGAAGGCAGTGAGAAAGCTCAGAGAAGGGAAGGAAAACACGTCTCATCTCTACTTGCTGCTCCTGTTGTTTGGCGCCTGTGGAATGTGTTATGGAGACTGTTTCTCAAAAGTGATTTGTTAGTTGGACCCTGGTGATGGTTGCTTGGATTGATTGACCAATTAGGTCAAAGCTGTGTTGTGACTGTCTGGAAAGTGTCGTGGGTTTTTCTTTAGTACAGCTAATATATGATATATAATGCAATATAATATAATGCAATATAATATAATATATCGTGATGTAATATAATGTAATATAATATATAGTGATGTAATATAAGGTAATATATATGTGATATAAGATAATATATAATATATCATATTATATATTATATAATATATAATATAGCAATTGTTCAGCCTTCTGAATCATGGAGTCATTGCACATTATTCCCTGGCTGGGGGCTGTCCTGCCTCAATACCACAGTTTCCTTATAAAAACAGAATTAAACTCCTGGCATGTCCCAGACAATGAGCATAAGCCCAGAGAGGATTTGCTAGTCCAAGATGAGCTTGTTCTTTGTGTTTGTTTTTTTGTGAATTATCCCTCCAAGCCCTCCACATTAACCCTCTCCTATCCTTCAGTACAGCCTCTGGCAAGGGCAGTTTGGGGCTAAAGGGAGCAGCAGCATCACCAACCATTCCCTGCACACACCCTCAGCCTCAGTCCCATTTCCCAGCCCTCCTGAACCCTTGGGGACAATGCCTGGTGGGCACTGGGGTGCAGCTGGCAGCTTGTGGAAGGATCAGCAGTTTCAGTCCAAGGCCCTTCCATGGTTTCTCCTCTCCTCCAAGCCCTGGCTTGATTCCATCAGCAGCTCCAGGTGCCTCCTGCAGAGAAACCAAGCTCAGTAATTCAATTCTGATGTAACTGCATCCCTCCTATTAAATGATGAGTTCCTGTGCTCCTCCCCTGCTGTCCAGGAGAAGGGTGAATGGGAGGGATAAAGAGATCAGGATCTCAGTCGTTCAGCTATAAATCACAGGGGAGGGAAGAGAAACAGGAATTCTGTTATTTCCAGTGTCTGGGGTTCAGTACAAACACAGACTATCCCATGCTGGAATTCAGTGTTCATAAATCCAAGCTCTCCAAAGCCCTGAGGTGATAAGGAGTTGGGATTCCATCAGCAGCCTGAGATTCCCATGTTCTTTTCCCTGCTTTGACTGATTTTTAATGACACATAATCTGTGTATTTAGTGTTGCCTGCATGAGAGAAGTGCACAGCAATGGATTTCAGCAGAGCAGCGGCTCAGTTAATCCTGCTTTCTTTTTCTTTCTGCTCTTCAAATATCCAGCTGGAGTTTGGGAAACCATTTGATGATCAGGTTCTGCAAAACCTTAATTGGGAAGAGCAGTTAATTCCAGGGAGATGACAGCTTTTTGTCTCAGTGTACAACTGGAATGTGGTGCTTGGGAAAGTATTAGGAACACCTTAGCTGATCTTTAATCTCCATGGTCTTGGAGACAGCAGAAGAATTGGAGTAGAAAGAGACAACAATTAACTCTAACCATGCTAATAAAACTAATTTAGCCAGAAATGCCATTGTCTGTTTTGAATTTAAAAAACATTGTTTTGTGTTAGATGTTTGAATTTCCTCTGCCAGCTCAGGAAGAAACATTTTTAAGCAGGTGGAGCCAGACCAGCTTGGAATGTTGGAGTTTTTTTTAATTCTCTCCAGGTCACTTCTGTCCTGATGGCCTCGAGGTCCCTCCATGCCCAGCTGGGAGCTTCAAGTCCAAGGAGGGAGTTCCCAACACCAGCTCCTCGTGCTTGCCAGGTCTGTGTCCTCAGATTTTAATTTTGGGCCTGCTGAGCTCACCCAGCAGGTCAGTTGTGATGAAAAACTCAGAAAATTTCTGTTTTAAAACTTATTTAACAGCAGCTTTGCACAGGAGGCACTTTTTAAACACATTGAGAGAACTTTTCCAGCACAGCCTCCTCATTCAAACTCCTTTCCAAGTTCTCTCCTGAGTGGGATCAGAGGAGGGGCACAATGAAAGCTGAGCATCCCCCTTTCCTTTGGGAAAGGTTTTTAAATTTGTCTTTGAATACTCACAACAGTCCTCATCCCATTCTTGCATCCAGGGGAAATGAGGTTGCAGATCAGGGAAAAATTTATATTTTAACAGCCAAAACAGCACAGGAATTTCTGCCTTCAGAAGCTGCTGAGGCCCTGCCCTTAAATTTAAAATTGCCAAGCAGATGAAGGAGTTAGAAATGTTTCTGATGTTCTAAGAGCTGCAAGGCAGCAGCACAAGGCTTCCCCAGATTTCCAGCTGTGCTGCTTCCTTCTAAATATTTTTGTTTGGCTTTGGTTTTCTAAGCCAGTAGAACTTTGTTTTGTACACACAGCACTGAGTCACCCTAATGACTGGGAAACGTGGGGAAAGCAATGAGATTTCAGTTTAGTTCTGGTGAAATTACGTTTCAAAGGCAGAATAATAGAGGTTTGTTGGTCTTTTCTGGTATCAAATCTTTGCTTAGGCATGGAAAGGGAGACGTGGATTTATAACCACACGTGGCTGAGGCTCTCTCTGCCCAGGTTTGAGCATTTCAGTGTCTCTCACAAAGGTATAAAAATCCCTTTCTGTCCTTAAAAGCACTGTACAAATAGGAAAATAGAGGGACATTCAGGGAATGAGCTCAGTCCATCAAAGTAAACCTTGGCCCAAGCCCAGAATGTTTTATTCAGGGTCACAAATCCCAGCCAGGAGCACAAACCCGGAGTTCAGGTGCTCGGTCTCCCTTTGCATCTCCTGAGTTCTTCCCCTCATGTGCTAAGAAAATAATTATCTCCCTCAGATCAAGGCATTTCTTTGTCTATCTGAGCATTTCTCTTCCAGCAAATGACTCAGTTGCTAAACTGTCTTGACTGCTGAATGATTTTTCTTCGCTCAAAAGGCAAGTCCAGGAAATTGCTGCCTTCCACCCACTCCTGGAATTAAAACCAGGAGTGCATTTCCGTGGTGCAGCAAGGAGCAAACCTCACATCTCATCAGGACAGCCAAATTCAACAGACAGGGCCGGTGGCATCTGAAAACAAAATCATTGTAGGAGCTGCAGAGTAAATTAGAGTTTAAAAACTCTTTGGGTTTAATAATGTAAGCTGCTGTGCTGTGCTTTATATAATGTGTTGCAGACATCTTTTATGAAAAATCCTTTCCTTAGGATTTTTCCTCCTGAGAAGCTGAGAGGCCTCAGGAACAAAATGTAACCAATGGTTATCTGCTGCTGTGCAATGCAACAGGTGCATCTGGGATTGGTCTCATGTGGATGTTTCTAATTAATGGCCAATCACAGCCCAGCTGGCTTGGACTTTCTGTCCGAGCCACAAGACTGTTATCATTCCTTTCTATTCTATCCTTAGCCAGCCTTCTGATTAAATCCTTTCTTCTATTCTTTTAGTATAGTTTTAATGCAATATATATCATTATATAATAAATCAAGACTTCTAAACATGGAGTCAGATCCTCATCTCTTCCCTCATCTAAAAACCCCTGTGAGCACCGTCACAATAATGATGTTGTCGTCTCTCCTAAGGAACACTTGGGAAGGCAGGATAACTCCTGATGCCACAGGACACAGGGATAAACTCTGAGAAACCTCAGGATATTCCAAATATTGCCCTGATGGTCTTGCTGTGCTCACCCCCTGCACTGTGTGTCAAGTGTGTCAAGTGTCAAGTGTGACAAACTTGTTTTCCACTTTGAATGTTTCATTTGACATTTATTGCACAGCAACAGGTCCAGCCTGGTCCTGCAGAAGAGATAACAGCTGAGATTATCAGAGATAACAGGCTTGGATTGGTCAGAGGAGCTGTGTCCAGGGTCAGGCTGGAGCAGCCTGGGTTGGTGGAAATGTCCCTGCCCATGGAAGGGTGGCTGGGCTGGGCTTTAGGGTCACAGAATCACAGAATGACCAGGTTGGAAGAGACCCTAAAGATCGAGTCCAACCCAGCCCCAACCCCTCAACTAAACCCTGGCACCCAGTGCCACATCCAGGCTTTGTTAAACACACCCAGGGATGGGGACTCCACCACCTCCCCGGGCAGAACATTCCAGAACTTTACCACCTTTTCTGTAAAAAACCTTTTTCTGATATCCAGCCTATATTTCCATTGGTGCAACTTGGTCCTTTGCAGCCACAACCATGCTGGGATTCTCTGCTGTAAGTCTGCTCCCTCACTGATCTCACATGAAATGCCCAGGCAGCCACACTGTTCAATCTGTTCTGAACTCCACCATCTCTAGAAAGTCAGGCAAGAATTGGGAATTTTCTGCCCCTATACCCACAGGGTTCTGTAAAATCCCTGTTTGCTGGAGGTGCAGATCCACATCAGGAAGCTTTTGTCAGCTGAAGGCTGAGTTTTGAGTGGCTCCCACATCTCCATGGGTTTGCAGCCCCCTCAGGTGTGTTGGTTCAGCTGGGGAGTTTTACAGTCTGGAGAAATTCAGATTTCATCCTGCTGAGGTGTTCCCACCTGTGTGGTGTAAATGTGAGGAGGAAACAATGAGATTTCTCTGAGGGGTGACAGGGTGGAAGCCAGAAGGGGGAGATGACCCCAAAACTGACTTTGCACCCTGAGGAATCCCAGCCTGGCCCTGTGCCTTCAATCTGTGGAGGTGGAACCTGGATTTTAATAAATCCTGATATTTCTGGGGGGCTGTAAGGCTCTATTGCAGCCTCCAGAGGCACATACCCACACCAGGGCATGACTGAGTCTTGACAAACTCAGGTTTGGAGCAGTGTCCACCCTGGCAGTTCTCCATCCTCAGGCAGCATTTTCCCTTCCCTGGAATTGCTGTTTGCTTCAGAAAGGCCTGGCTCAGGGGGAGAGCAGCCACTCCTGGGCTGAATTTGTGTTTCCTGTATTTGGGGAGGTTTTGTAACAAAATGCACTTTCTAAACAGGCTAACAGCAGCCAGGGATCGTTGTTTTATTACGTATCGATCTTGCTTTAGGTTGCAACACGAGCATCTTTTGTTTAACACGCGGGATTTTAGGGATGATCACAGCTCAGGCTGCTTGTCATCCCAGCAGCTTTGCACTGAGTTTATCTCCAGCCTGCAAAACCCCTGAATTCAGACTGGAATCAGCCCGGTTTTCCTGGAAACCCCAGGCTCTCTCGCAGCAGAGCCCCAGGCACGGTGATTATTATCTGTACCTGCACCAGAGGCTGTGTGCAGGCTGCTGGCTCTGTGTGTGTTTTAACACCTCTGTTCTTATCAGAGCAGGGGTTTAGTGCTTCCAGGACTAAATTCAGCTAATCCAACACCACCACCTCCTGGCTTTGCAGGAATTTTATTCCCAGCGTGGAAGAACCTCCATCAAATTTCTGTGGAAGCAGAGGTGAAATATGTCACCCTGATTTTTTAAGATTCTCTAAGCCTTCTGATGTTGACATTCTTGTAGGGAACTTTCTCACACACTTTCTGTAAACAGCTCATTGTTTTTCATTCCTTTATGGAGGAGGAGAGAGTTGATGAACTGTTGGTTTGACCAGTGTCATTGGAGAGGTGTCACTGTCACCCTCCAATCCACTGTCACTTTTGGAGAACTATAAAGGTTGGAGTCAGAAAAATAAACTTCCCTTTTTGTCTTTCACCTTGAGAACGGTGGTGAGTTTGCGTTCTTTCGTGTCCTATAGCGACAAAATATTTCTACCTCAGCAGGTCATAATCCCTTTCTGACCCCAAACGTCTCTCTCTTTAGGAGCTGGCTTGTGTTTGAAGTGCCCTGCTGGTTACTTCTGCCCTGCTGGAGCCGGTTTCCCCGTGCCCTGCCAGCCAGGGACACACAACCCTCTGCCAGGACAGGACGAGGCCGCGGACTGCAGGGCCTGCCCGGCAGGGAGGGCTTGCACCCAGCCGGGCCTGGCCCAGCCTGACGCTGAGTGCTCGGCAGGGTAAACTCGGATTATTTCCTGCCCGCTTCATGCCTCCATAGCTTTTGCTTTCAGCAGTTTTTTCTGCTTTTTCCTGCTCTCCTTTCCCTCAGCTCGCACAGCATGGAGGTGTTGCTGTCTCCGTGCAGCAGGGGTGTTTTGGAAGCCTTCAGAGCTGTTTGCCCTTTGTGGTGGCCTCCAAAACCTCCTTCAGGCCCTGCTGGTGGGTCTGCTCACAAAGGGAATTGTTCTGTCCTCCTGTTCCTGTTTCCTCCTTCTGATGCTTACTTTTTTGTAATGGAGTTTCTCACGCACTTTTCATGTGAATAATGATTGGTTTGCATTCCTTTCTGAAGGAGGAGAGAATTGATGGGCTGTTGGTTTGACCAGTGTGGTGGAGAGGTGGCAATTTCATCCTCCAATCCATGGTCACTTTTAGAATTCTATAAATATCAAAGTCCAGAAATAAACATACTCTTTTTAGCCTTGGACATCTCAACGTGTGAGTGTTGTTCATTTCATGTCAGATTATGACACCAGGTGTGTCACTGTCATATTTTCTGGAAAAATCCCTTCACCAGGATTTCTCTCCTGGGAAGCTGAGAAGCCTCAGAGAAAAATGAAAACAATAATTATCTGATTTGCTTCTCCTGTGTTTTGCTGCTTTGGAATGTGTTTGGAGATTGTTTACCCAGCATGTGAGTTGTTTTGACTTAATGACCAATCATGGTCAGGCTGTGCCAGGACTCTGGAAGGAGTCATGAGTTTTTCATTATTATCTTTTTAGCATTCTGTCTGTATCCTTTCTGTATTCTTTAGTATGTTTTAGTGTAGCATTCTAAATATAATATGATATAATATATCAAATTATCTTCTAAGAGCATGGAGTCAGATTCACCATTCCTCCCTTCGTTGGGGGACCCTGCAAACCCCACACAGGTGCTGTGCTGTGTTTCAGGTACGTGTGCCCCACGGGCTCTGCCAGCCCCCATGCCCCCAGCAATGCCTGTCCTCCAGGAACTGTTGGCAACCACGTGGACCTCTTTGACAAGTCCCAGTGTGAGCCCTGCCCTGCGGGGTTTGTCTGTGCCAGAGGTACGTGGCTGTGACAAAGACGATGCTCACTTCTGTCATATTTTCTGGAAAGAATCCCTTTGCCCAGGATTTCTCTCCTGGGAAGCTGAGAAGCCTCAGAGAAAAAAGAAAACAATAATTATCTCATTTGCTTCTCCTGTGTTTTGCTGCTTTGGAATGTGTTTGGAGATTGTTTACCAACAGGAGATTGTTTCATTGGTTTCATGTGAATTGTTTTGACTCAATGGCCAATCACAGCCAAGCTGTGTTGGGACTCTAAAAGGAGTCACGAGTTTTCATTATTATCTTTTTAGCCTTCTGTAAGTATCCTTTCTGTATTCTTTAGTATAGTTTAGTATAGTATTCTTTAGTACAATATAGTATCAAAAATAATAAATTAGCCTTCTGAGAACGTGGAGTCACATTCATCGTTCCTCCCATCGCCTGGGAATCCTGCAAATACGACACACTTCCAAGAATTTCAAGGGATTTATTAAACCTTTATTCAAAGGTTTATTATTAAATTATCTAATAATAATATTTATATTTACATTTATATTTGTATTTATACTTTACTTATATCTATA
Source organism: Calcarius lapponicus (assembly GCA_039654755.1). Lineage (NCBI taxonomy): Eukaryota > Metazoa > Chordata > Aves > Passeriformes > Fringillidae > Calcarius > Calcarius lapponicus. Next base: position 23,067,024 of record JBBFKN010000012.1, on the reverse strand, counting down.
TTTATAGTTATATTATTTATATTTATATTTATTATCTAAAATAGAGAAAAGGCCCAAAACGAGGGGAAAATTTAACTCAGGGCTGCCCACAAAGAGCTGAAAACCCTGAGAATCGAGTTCTGCAAAGCCACCACACTGCCCTTTACTGCTCTTACATGTCCTTTCTTGTTTCCACAGGAACTGGGGGGCAGCAGAAGCCTCCCAGCCCGTGCCCAGTTGGCCACTACTGCCCAGCTGGCACCCGGCCCCTGGCCCAGCTCAGGTGTGCCCCGGGCACCTGGAGCAACAGGAGCAGCCTGGCCTCGGCCCGGGAGTGCTCCCCGTGCCCCCCGGGCTGGTTCTGCCTGGGGGGAGCCTCTGGACCCAGCGGGAGATGCAGCTCAGGGCACTACTGCCCCCAGGGTAGGCAGCTCCTCGGGCAGTCAGGGAGAGAGCATTCATTTCTGGGAGGTTTCATTCAATTTTGGGAGATTTCATTCAGTTTTGGGAGATTTCATTCAATTTTGGGATACTTCATTCATTTTTGGGAGGTTTCATTTATTTTTCGGAGGTTTTGGTAATTTATGGGAGATTTCATTCATTTTTGGGAGATGACATTCATTTTCAGGATATTTCATTCATTTTTGGGAGATTTTGTTAATTTTTGTCAGGTTTCGGTAATTTTTGGGAGGTTTTGGTCATTTTTGGGAGTTTTCATTCATTTTTGAGAAATTTCATTCATTTTTGGGAGGTTTTGGTAATTTATGGGAGGTATCATTCATTTCTGGGAGATTCCATTCATTTTTGGGAGGTTTTGGTAATTTTTGGGAGGTATCATTAATTTTTGAGAGATTTCATTCCTTTTTGCCTTTGTGAATTGTGATAATTTATCATTTGATTTATCAGCGTCTTTTTTGCACCACGGATAGCATGGTTCAAAATTTGCAGGATTGTCCCTTCTGTGTAGTCACTATTTTATATTCTTTGAATAGAGCATGTTTGTCCTGCTATTTTTTCACCCCCCATTAATTTGCAAAGAATTAAAATGCCCAGTGAAGCACCTGGTGCAAGCAACCATTCTAAATTTGAGTCTTCCTGCAAAGATTCTGCAATTACTGTGAAATGCTGATTTTTTTTGTTAATATCAGACAAATGAAACAGACAAAAATGCTGAATTTTTTGTTCTTATCACACAAATCAAACAGACAATCGGAAATGCTGATTGTCAAAAAATCAGCATTTTTTATGTTGTTATCGCCACAAGCAGTGATTTTTAATATGAATTTATGAGTTAACAATTAATAGCCACAAAAAAACCCTTCCTGCCTCTGGTGTTTGAAGCTGTATTAAGATTTGGGGTGGGTCTCTGCTCTCTCTCTCTCTCGCGCAGGCAGCTGGAGGAGCACGCAGTTCCCCTGCCCTGCAGGGACCTTCAGCACCAGGCTGGGCAGGGCTGGGCTGCAGGATTGCTCTGCCTGCCCTGCCGGAGCCTTCTGCCCCCCTGGCACCTCCAAACCTGTGCTGTGCCCACTGTAAGTGCAGGACAAGGGAAAATGGGGCGGGTTTGTGTTTGTTTGTGGCATTTCATGGCTCTTCTGGGTTAAATTATTATTTTGCTGCTCTTGGAGTGATAGAAGTTCCCTTTGCCTTGTGTGTTACCGAGGTCCAGGCAAGTTTTGTCAGAATTGGGTTGGGTTTGCTGCAGAAAGAGAACATTTCCTCTAATCAGAACATCAGGAACTCAGGATAGAGGTGCGCTGCTGATGCCTTAGGATTTGAGCTTTTCTATTTTCCATGTATTTGTAACCCTGCAGTTCTTCAGTGTAGAACTCACAAACAGTGGGAGCTGCTGCTTCCCCATTCTGGGCAGACACACCAATTCCTCTCCAGGCCTGGCACTCAAGGACACCTCACTGCCTCAGGCCCCAGAGATGGAAACAAAAGGGAGTTGGGGGCAGCAAACTTGGGGTCAATGACTTCATTAGCTGAAGCTGGAATTGGCAGACCCCCAAAAATAATTGTAATTGGAATAACCCTAAAATGCAAATGGACCAAACTTATAAAAGTCTGAATCCTGCGACCCATTGTCCATTTTGGGTGGGTTTTGTCTGCCCTAAATGTACCTGAAGGCCCTTCAATAACTAGAACTGCTTTTTACTCCCCGTCCTGGTTTGAAAAGGAAGTGAGTTTTTTGGGAGAATATATTTTCATGGGGGCACTGGCATTGTGCCAGCATGAAACCATGACATTCCCTTAATCTTGTCTGATGTTCGGGTATCCCAAAAAGGCATCACTGTATTTCCTTTTCTTGCCTGGCTGCTGTCTGGAGAGTCTCTGTGCTGTTTTCTCCCCAGAGGATCCTTTCGCTCGGCCCCTGGAGCGGAGCTGGCTGCAGACTGCACCCCCTGTCCTGGGGGCCAGCACTGCCCCGAGCTGGGCACGGTCACCCCCCGAGCCTGTGGGGCTGGCAGCTTCTCTGTGAGTAGCCATCCTTCTGTCCTGCCTTCCCTTCACACAAAGCTGGTTTGGCACAAGGGGGGCTCCCCGGGGAGGATGAGGCTGGGAGTGCCCCCAGGGAGTTGTCACAGACATCTTTCATGAAAAATCCTTTCCTTAGGATTCTTCCTCCTGAGAAGCTGAGAGGCCTCAGGAACAAAATGTAACCAATGGTTATCTGCTGCTGTGGGATGCAACAGGTGCATCTGGGATTGGGCTCATGTGGTTGTTTCTAATGAATGGCCAATCACAGAGAGCTGGCTCGGACTCTCGGAGTCAGGAGCTTTTGTTATCATTCCTTTTTCTATTCTTAGCTAGCCTTCTGATGAAATCCTTTCTTCTATTCTTTTAGTATAGTTTTAATATAATATATATCATAAAATAATAAATCAAGACTTCTGAAACATGGAGTCAACATTCTCATCTCTTCCCTCATTCTCAGACCGCTTTGAACACCACCACAGACCTCAGGGACATTGGCATTGCCATTTTCGTGGCACATTTGGCCCTGGCAGGGAGCAGACAGCTCTGTTTGCTTCCTTCAGAAGGAGGTGCTGAATGGGCTGGGATTAAACTCTCAGCTGGCTTGGGGAGGGAAAGCAGCAGGGTGGAGTCGCAGAAGGGGACAGTGATGGCACAACTATTCCCACAAAAGGTTCTAAGGTTAGATTCATATTTATCTGCCCCAAATCTCTAATTAATCGCTGTACTGATAATTGCCACTGTTGGCTCACACGGCTGTGGAGGGTGGTTCAGTGCCCCAGCAGGGACTCAGGGTCCTTTCTGTTCCAGGAGCCGGGCTCAGCCTCCTGCTCGCCCTGCAGGGTCGGGCACTTCTGTGCCAGGGAGAACACCAGCCTGGAGGTGATGCTGGCCATGGTGTGCCCAGCAGGGCTCCTGTGCCCGCGGGGACAGGCGCACGTCCCAGATGCCACCACCAACGCCTGCCCACAGGGACACTTCTGTCCCCAGGGGGATGCTGTGAGTGACTGTGCTCTGGGGACTCTCCCTTCTCTCTGACTGGGGTCACTGCTGTGGGAAAACCTTGCCTGATAAGGTTCTGTTACTGATTTCTGCCCTTTTTGTGTTCACAGTTCACAGACTTGAGCAGTATTTGCCCCATATAAAACAGATAATAAAATAATAATTAATATAATAATATAATATATTATAATATATTAATATATAATTTTATATAAAATATATAATTATATATTATATAATATTATATTATAATACAATATAATAAAACTCTTAATTATATAATATTAATTAATATAACAAAGCATAAACATAACATAACACTTATATAATAACAACAATAATAATAATAGCTGTCAATAATATTAGAATAAATGATAATTAATAATAATATTACAAGGATAACTCCCTCTGAGAAGCTGTACACAGTTATTCTGAGCTTCCTTTACAGCTTAAACTGTTCTACCTTGGCCTTGTGGGCTGCAGGACTCGCTTTAGGGTGTCAAAACCCCTTTTTCTGTTCCAATTCCAGGCTCAGCCTTGCCCCAATGGCACCTACAGTGAGCAGCGGGGGCTCAGCAGTGCTGCTGGATGCTCCCCCTGCCCTGCAGGGAAGTTCTGCTACACTGATGGGACAGAGAATTCCTCAGGAATTCCTCACCCTGTAAGTACAGCCCAGCTTCTCCCAGATTTTTACCCCAAAATTCTTACCCCAGGCTGCTTCTGTTAATGGAGCCAACTTTGTGCTTGGTGCATGTTTTCTGTCTTTATTTTGCCTTCTGCCTGTCAGTGCAGGCTGGGACGGAAGGTTCAGAGGTGAGGAATTGCTGCTGCTCCTCATCTAATGAGTTTTGGGATTTTTCATTGCATTGTTTTGTCCCAGGGAAGAATGAACCTGTCAAATATTAATAGCTGTTAAAAAAAAAAAAGGAATAAAAAATGCAGATGGATTCTCTTCCACATGGATGAATCCATGGGTTTATTGAAGAGCAAGGTGATAATTCTGTCCCAGTTACAGCTTTTCTCCAAGTGTGGAAGAGCAGCTTCCTCACAACAGGCAAAACTTGCAGGGCTTGTCTTGATGCTAAGATTTTACCCTAAACCCACTTTTCCTACAGTAATTATCCCACATGGTCAGAATTTGACTGGTCAATTCCCTTTCTTCCCTTCTTCCCTACCCCATCTGCTTGCAGTGAGGAAACAGCAGTGAGGAATTGCTGCTGCTCCTCATCTAATGAGCTTTGGGGATTTTTCATTGCATTGTTTTGTCCCAGGGAAGAACGAACCTGTCAAATATTGGATTCTCTTCCACATGGATGAATCCATGGGTTTATTGAAGAGCAAGGTGATAATTCTGTCCCAGCTACAGCTTTTCTCCAAGTGTGGAAGAGCATCTTCCTCACAACAGGCAAACCTTGCAGGCTTGCCTCAATGCTAAGATTTTACCCCAAACCCACTTTTCCTACAGTTATTATCCCACATGGTCAGAATTTGACTGGTCAATTCCCTTTCTTCCCTTCTTCCCTACCTCATCTGCTTGCAGTGAGGAGACAGCAGTGAGGAACTGCTGCTGCTCCTCATCTAATGAATTTTGGGGTTAATCATTGCATTGTTTTGTCCCAGGGAAGAACGAACCTGTCAAATATTGGATTCTCTTCCACATGGATGAATCCATGGGTTTATTGAAGAGCAAGGTGATAATTCTGTCCCTGTTACAGCTTTTTTCCAAGTGTGGAAGAGCAGCTTCCTCACAACAGGCAAAACTTGCAGGCTTGCCTCAATGCCAACCCCAAACCTACTTTCCCTACAGTAATTATCCCACATGGTCAGAATTTGACTGGTCAATTCCCTTTCTTCCCTTCTTCCCCACCCCATCTGCTCGCAGTGAGGAAACAGCAGGTTGTTCTGTTGGAATATTTGTTACTGAAGACTGGAAAAGTACTGGACCCAGCCTAGTCTGAGTTTTTGCACCCGCAAGATCTCGTGTCCTTGGGCATAGCTGGGTATGATAACAAGTCGACAGAGAGACGTGAGAAAAGGGAATGTAAGCCCAAAAGAATGAGAAAGAACTGATGTCGTGGGGTAGCCAATAGATTGCAGAATATTCATGAGCTCATTACTGCTGTGGATAAATGTCTGGCACTCTGATCAATAAACGAAGCTTGCCGTTCACTCATGTTGAGTGCCTCACGTCTTCCCTGCACCGAGACAAATGGCACTGTTCAAATTGCAGGTGGAGCTGAGCAGACTCTGGGCAGCAGCAGCCAAGGCTCAGTGTGTGTTTTGTGTTCTGTTCCCAGACAGGGGATTGCCCAGCTGGTTACCTGTGCCCTCCAGGGACTGGGTTCCCCTTCTCTTTCCCCTGCAAGCCAGGCAGCTTCTGGGACAACTCCAGCACGGCGGGACAAGGGGTTTGCAAGCCAAGCCCAGCTGGGCACTTCTGTGACTCCCCTGCCTTGACACAGCCCAAGCTCTGCCCAGCAGTGAGTGGTTTTCCTTGCTTTTGAGAGAAATGAGGGATTTGTCTTTAGAAACAAGCTGGTAGATTAAACCAGCACTGAGAAATAAAAAAACATCAATGGGAAGGATTTCACTGACTGATGAATGGAAAAAAGATATTTGCTTTTACAAATAAAATGTAGGTTTGCTAGTAGAAGAAATTGGATATTGAAGGGTGAAAGAAACAATGGGGAAAACCTCTAAATTCCATAAGAATTAAAAATTAAAAAGAGGGTTATACATTAGAGGAGAACCTTTGGTATCAGGCACATCAGGGAATCTGAACCTCTCAAGTACCTTAGCCAATAGGTAAAAAACCCCTAAATTCCATAAGAATTTAAAATTAAAAGGGAAGGTTATACATTAGAGGGAAATCTCTGGTATCAGGTGTTCTGGGAAGTCTGAACCTCTCAAGTTCCTCAGAAATGGGGAAACAGAGAGGGGAAATGTGGCTGGGAAATTGGGATAAAAGGAGGCTGAGTGCTCCAAAAATTGGAGAGACCCCAGGGGATGCCTCATGGCCTCTCCCTTGATTGGAATAAAGCTCCAGGACTGCTCTGCCTCCTTTTTGGACACCTCTAGTGTTTGTGGATGAATTTTCATGGAAGAAGCTGCTCTGGGGGATTTATTTCATAGAAAAGCCTTGATTGTAGAAACCTGGCTTTGTTTTGTAGGGTTTTTACTGCACTGAAGGCAGCTCCAAGCCTGAGCCCTGCCCGGAGGGGACATTTGGTGACAGGCAGGGGCTGTCTGGACCCTCGGGGTGCAGCCCCTGTGCTCGGGGTTCCTTCTGTGCTGCCCCAGGACAGACTGGCCCCAGTGGGCCCTGTCAGGCTGGATTTTACTGCCAGGGCAGGGCTCTGACTCCAGTAAGTCCCACTGATGAGTTTTGCTCCTCTTCCTCTTCTTTTTTGTGTTGTTTTATTTTCCGGTGCCTTTTTTGAACCCAGTGATTTGGACAGTCACAATTTTGTGCTGCTCACGCTCAAGTTTATGGCAAAAGGATCCTCAAAGGGAGTGTGGCCACGTCGTATTTTTCCCCTCTCTACACTTAACTAAAAGGTCACCAGGTAAAAAGTCCAATGGGTGTGAATCACTGTAAAATCTCATCTCTATTCTCTTTGAATTTCCTTCAGTCAGTGTTTTCTGTTCTCTGCACAAGAGCATGTCTTTATTTTTTTTTTCCTTTATCATCTACATCACTTTAATGCCTTAAACACTTAACCTAATTTTCTCCCTTTTTTTATGATCCTTTTCCCAATTTCAGTGGCCCACGGATGGTGTGACAGGAGCTGTGTGTCCTGCTGGCTCCTACTGCCCCCCTGGCTCTGCCTTCCCCATCCCCTGCCCTGCAGGGACTTTCAGCAACACCAGTGGGCTGAGGAGCCTCCAGGAGTGCTTGGATTGCCCACCTGGGTGAGTGTCCTCCAGCTCTGGAAGCAAACAGGAATCAGGTCTCTAAAATTCTGAGAATTTTATTTGTATTGGGATTGAGCTATCCGCCGGGGGGAAAAAAAACAACAAAAAACAAAACAAAACAAAAAAAAACCCCAAAAAACCAAACAAACAAAGAAAAAAAGGCATTATTGCTACCCAAGTTTATTTTTTCCCCAACTTAGCTTATATTGTGATGGGACAAACAACCGGGCCCCCTCAGGACCTTGTGAACCTGGGTACTTCTGCACAGGAGGGGCCAAAAACGCTCTCCAGCACGTGGTGATGGAGGGACATTACTCCTTAGCAGGAGCTTTCAAACCAGAGCCGTGTCCCCTCGGCACCTTCCAGCCTGTGAGTACTCAGGGTTCCAGCCTGGGGGGTCTGCAGAGCCCTTGGAAACTGTGAAAATGTGTAAAAAGAAATTCCTGAGGTGTTTGGAAGCTTGAAAATAAAGGGGGTTTGGGTCATTTCTGCTTATTTGGGCATTCACCGCCTGCTTTGCTTTTACCCTGCAACAGAGGAAGAACCAAAAGCCTTTGGGTGAAGACACCAGATCCATCAGTCCAGGGCTGTTCCCTGCACCTCATCTGGCACTTTTTGTTGAGTTTTCTTGCACAGTGCAAATTTGGAAGGGCTGCTGAGTCTTTGTCCTGGCAGGGGTGAATTAACTTGTGCATTTCCCTCACTTCTGCGATGATCAGGGCTGTGCCTGCCACTGCTTTAGTGATGCAGGTACCCCAAATTTGTGGCTTTTGGACTGCAGGTCATTCCCTGCAGTGTTTATTTGGCAGCAGGGACTTCCTGGGAGTTGGTAGAACACACAAAGTTTATTTATTCTTGTGGTAACAGCAATACCCCACCCCTGGGTAAGCAGCAATACCCCACCCCTGGGTAAGTGTCACAGATGTATTTTATGAAAAATCCTTTCCTTAGGATCTTTTCCTCCTGAGAAGCTGAGAAACAAAATGTAAATAATTATCTGCTGCTGTGGAATGCAACAGGTGGATCTGTGATTGGTCTCATGTGGTTGTTTTTAATTAATGGCCAATCACAGCCCAGCTGTCTTGGACTCTCTGGTCAGTCACAAGATTTTATTATCATTCCATTCCTTTCTTTTCTATTCCTTTCAAGCCTTCTGATGAAATCATTTTCTCTCTAGTCTTTCAGTATAGTTTTAGTATATAATTTTCTTATAATATATATCATAAATTAATAAATCAGCCTTCTGAATCATGGAGTCAACATTCTCATCTCTTCCCTCGTCCTGGGACTCCTGCAAACACCACCCCAGGTAAGCAGCAATACCCACCCCTGCCAGGCTCTGTGTTCTCTTTCAGGGCCGTGCTCAGTCTCTCTGTAGGGGCTGCCCTGAGGGGACTTTCTGCAGTGAGCCAGGCCTGGCTGTCCCCCAGGATTGTCCCAAAGGCCATTTCTGCCTGGCTGGCAGCTCCGTGCCTCTCCCATGCCCCATGGTAAGAGTCAAACGTGGATTTATTTCCCAAGCAGCAACTTCCAGGAGGGTTCCCTCCCTGGGCAGGTGTCCCCAGGACGTAGGGGAAGCCTGTGGGACAAGAGGGACTCCTCTCTTCTTGATGAACTGAGAGTCGATTATCTGAGGGGTGGTGATGAACTGAGAGTCGACTATCTGAGGGGTGTAACTGGATTGAGAATCCAAGGTTCTGTTTTGTGTGGTGGTGGAAATTGGGAGGAAGAGGAATGTTTTTTGGGAGCTTCTCATCCTGAGTTCTGTGAGTTCCTCTTTTTTCATATTGTAAATTAATCTAGTTCTTTTCCTTTATTCCTAAGCTGGAGCCTTGCTCTATTTCTGGTCTATAAGCTTTGCTCTATTTCTGGTGGCATCTCACAGCAGACACTGGGGAGAATTTATTCTCATGGGGGCCCTGGCATTGTGCCAGTGTCAAACCACGCCAGCAGGGCATGCGGTGGCTGTCTCTGTGCAGGGAAGTTTCTCGGATGTGGAGAGGGCAGGTTCCTGCAAGCCCTGCCCTGCAGGGATGTTCTGCAGCAGGGCTGGGCTGCCTGAGCCAGAGGGGCACTGCCAGCCTGGGCATTACTGCACTCAAGGCTCCAGCACCTCCTCACCCGTGAGTGATGAACATTTCACGTTGCTCAGCACCTTCTAGCTCTACCAGAGCTCCCACAAACCATAATAAATTTAATTTCGATTCCCTTCAGGTGGGGCTGCCATTTGGAGATCTTTGCCCACGAGGACATTACTGCCCAGCTGGCACTGGGCACCCCAAAGAGATGCCGTGTCCTGCTGGCACCTGGAATGGCCAGAGAGGAGCCCAGGATGTCACTTGGTGCCTGCCCTGTGCCCCTGGGTTCTTCTGCAACGTGTCTGGCCAAGATGCTCCTGGGGGACTTTGTGCACGAGGTGAGACAAAGACAGAATTCACAGAATGACCAGGCTGGAAGAGACCCTAAATATCATCAAGTCCAACCCAGCCCCAACACCTCAACTCAACCCTGGCACCCAGTGCCACATCCAGGCTTTGTTAAACACACCCAGGGATGGGGACTCCACCACCTCCCTGGGCAGCCATTCCAGAACTTTGTCACCCTTTCTGTCAAAAACCTTTTCCTGATATCCAACCTGTATTTCCCTTGGTGCAGCTTCTTAGAAATGAGTTTTGACTTGGGAGAAGAGCTCCAGTGTTTTCTGTTTTTAGGCTATTACTGCACGGGGAGGACCAAGACTGCAAAGCCAGAGGATGGTGTCACTGGAGATCTCTGTCCTCGAGGACATTTCTGCCCTGCAGGCTCAGCAGCACCTTCCCCCTGCCCCAGTGGGGAATACAGCAATGCCACAGGTCAGGAACTACAGAAATGGAACAGTTCCAGGTCAGCAACTACAGAAATGCAGCAGGTCAGGAGCTGCAGCAATGGAATAGGTCAGGAACTACAGAAATGTGACAGCTCAGGAGCTGCAGCTTTGCAACAGGAGCTGCAGCAGCAGAACTGATCAGGAGCTGCAACAGTGCCACGGGTCAGGAGCTACAGAAATATCACAGGTCAGGAACTGCAGAAATGCCCCAGGTCAGGAGCTGCAGCTTTGCAACTCCAGTGTGACTCAGGGGAGATGGAAACACTGCTTGAAGCTTTTGTTGGTATCCAAGAAGGTCCTGAAAGCTGCTGGCCGCTGGGAATATTCAGTATTTCAGGGAGTGGGGTAGAGAAGGGGTCGAGCAGGGATGTTTTGTTATTTTTTCCCGTGGTGTCACACGAGGAATGTGTTTCCCCCTGCAGCAGCCCATGAGGTTTTGGGTTTGTGGCAGTGGTACTCAGTGCACCAGGGCTGGCAGCAGTTTGCAGCTTTCCCTCTGCTCCTCCTGCCACCTAATGGGGACACGTGGAGTTTGCTGACTAAATGCTCCTAGGAGAAATCCATACTTGAGGCCATTTACAGAGGGAGAGCATAAAAAATAAAAAAGCTTTATTTTAATTTCTGCTTCTTTAAGTGCACAACCAGGCAGAGGGAAGCTGCGTACGTGGTATTTCCCTTCCATTTCATTCCATGCTTCCCTTTAATTCCTATTTTCCCCTCACAGGTCAAGACAAATGCCTTCCTTGTCCTGCTGGGTTTCACTGTTCAAAGGGGCTCCGGCGCCGCTGCCCTCCCGGGTTCTACTGCCCTCAGAAAACTGGGATCAGTTTTTATCCTTGTCCTCCTGGCACTTACAACCCCTCCTATGGCCTGAGCCATGCTGAGAGGTGCCAGCAGTGCCCTGCAGGTGAGGGAAGGCTCTCTTGGGACCTAAGAGGGTGGTGATCTCTCTGCAGCTCTCTCTTCCCCATCCTCTGATGGGTTTTGGCCTCCAGGAAATGCAAACATAAAAAATCCACAGTCAGAGGAGGATCCTGGTCCCACAGGTGGTGTCCCCGCAGGGTTTTGGAGGCTCTGCAGTGTCACTGTCATATTTTCTGAAAAATCCCCTTGCCCAGGATTCTTCTCCTGGGAAGCTGAGAAGCCTTAGAAGAAAAACAATAATTATCTCATTTGCTTCTCCTGCGTTTTGCTGCTTTGGAATGTGGTTGGACATTGTTTACCAACTGGTCCTTGTTTGATTGGTTCCATGTAAATTGTTTTTACTTAATGACCAATTACAGTCCAGCTGTGTTGAGACTCTGGAGAAAGTCATGAGTTTTCATTATCAATCTTGTTAAGCCTTCTGTCTGTATCCTTTCTCTATTCTTTAGTATAGTTATAATATAATATAATTCATATAATATAATAATATCGTCTCGTCTCTCATGTCATCTCATCTCTCATGCCATATCTCATATCTCATATTTCATATCTCACCTCAATCTCAAATATAAAATATAAAATAATATCTTCCTAATTACGTGGAATCAGATTTCTCAATTCCTCCTTCATCCTGGAGACCCCACAAATACCACACTACAGAAGGGTTTGGTTCACACTCAGGGCTTCCCAGAGGAGCATGAGCTGAATTAGGATGGGGTTCTGTCCCAGTTGTGCTGATGCTGAGGGATTTGAACTCTCAAAGTCTTCCCTTTGCCTTCCAAAAGTGCAGGCAGCACAGCAGCTCTCCAGGGTTTTTTTTTGGTTTTTATTCTCCCAGTTTGCTGATTCTCTTTTCCGTCTGTGTTCTTCCAGGAATGTTCTGTGGAGAATGGGGATTATCCTCTCCCAGTGGGCCCTGCTGGCCAGGATTCTTCTGCACAGCAGGTACAGAATTTGGGATTCAGAGGGCAGAAAGAGTAAAAAGGTGGGGAGCTGTGGCCCTTATGGCCCTTGCTGTTATTTTTTCCATTCTACTATAGATTTCTGGATTTATTCTCATGGGCTACAACCAGCTCCTCTCTTCTTTCACCTATAGAAATGATTCTCTGCCCCTTATGGTCCTTGCTGTTGTTTATTCCATTCCACCATGGATTTCTGGCTTTGTTGCCATGAGCTGCCACCAGCTCCTCTCTTCTCTCACCTCTGGAAATGGTTCTTTAGTCTTGGGGAGCAAATTTGCCTATGAGAAACAACCTAAATAATTCAGGATACTTTTTCTTTATCTTCCTCGTGCAGGAGCAAGTGTCCCAAACCCCAGTGGAGCCACAAACACGAGCAGTGGTGGCCCCTGCCCTCCTGGACACTTCTGCCCAGCTGGCACCAGTATCCCCCAGCCATGCCCTGTGGGCACTTACTCAGACAGGTGAAGCTCTGTGGATCTACTGATGCTCATTTTATTTTCTTTTCATTTTTGTCTGTCTATCACTCCTCTAAGCAATGAAGTGCAGCTCAATGAGGCTCATTAGACACATCCTTGATCAGAAAAGTTTTGTGATTGCTTTCCCTTCACCAGGGCTGTGACCCCCGTGCTGAATTTACCACTCACCAGCTGAAACCCTGCTTCTGTCCCTCTCAGGCTCCACAACGGGCAGGATTCCAGCTGCACAGAGTGCCCACCTGGCCAGTTCTGTGGCTCCCCTGGCCTCACAGCCCCCTCAGGACCCTGCTCACCTGGGTACTTCTGCCAGCCTGGCGCTTCCTCACCGTCACCTCCTGGTGAGCAGCACTGGGTGATCTGGGGCTCTGGCAACAGGCAGCTTTAAAAATGCCACCTTTCCTGCCAGTATTCCACCCTTCCTCCCAGTATTCCACCTTTTCTCCCAGTGTTCCATCTTTCCTCCCAGTATTCCACCTTTCCTCCCAGTATTCCTGGCCCTGCCTCATGTCAGTCATCCAGATGTGAATTTTCTTTGAGGGGTTTGCCTCAAATGATGTCCAGATGTGAATTTTCTTTGAGGGGTTTGCCTCAAATGATGCCTCAGGTTTTGGCTTTTCTATTTTTCATGTTCTGTGCTGCTTTAGTGTGTAGTTCTGAGCTTTACATTAGGGGGTGGTGAGCTCTGTGCACAGAGCAGGGAGACAAAACAATTCCTGCTCCAGCTGGGCACCAAGGACAAATGATCCAAACCTCAGCCCAAGAGCACAAACACCGTGGGCTGGAGAGAGAAAAACAAGCAGGGTGGGACAGCAGGGGCTAAAGCTGGAATGGGACAATGAACTGCAAGGTGCAAATGGAGCAGAACTGATCCAAGGGAGAGACCCCGGGAACGCTCGTGCATTTTGGGGCTATTTTGCTTCCACCTTGGGTTCATTTTGTGACCATTTTGGTTCATCTTGGGTTCATTTTGTGACCATTTTGATTCATCTTGGGTTCATTTTGGGACCATTTTGGTTCACCTTGGGCTCATTTTGTGACTATTTTGATTCACCTTGGGTTCATTTTGTGACCATTTTGGTTCACCTTGGGTGCAGCCCTGGCTGGGCTCTTGTGCTACCCAAGGTGCATCCATGGAGGCCCTTTAATAAATCCCTGTTTTATTCTTTAGCTCTGCCCAGCCTCTGTTCTAGGGCAGTCTGCACAAGGCATCACCCACATGCCAGTGTTACCAAAGGAAATGCCTGCATGGAGCACTGGGGCAGTCCTGGGGTCTGCCTGTTATCAAATTGCCATTTGATTGTCTCAAATAATCATTTCCAGAGGAGATTCCCAACCCTGCTTCTCCTGTCTGTGTCCCAGGTGTGTGGCAGAGAGGAGGCCCTTGCCCTGTGAGCCACTTCTGCCCAGAAGGGACCAGCTCTCCCTTGCCCTGCCGTGCGGGGACTTACAACAACCTCTCCAGACAAGCTGCCTGCTTCCTCTGTGCTGCAGGCTACTTCTGCCCAGAAAACACCACCAGCTACAGCACAAACCCCTGCCCAGCTGGATTTTACTGCCCCAAAGGTGAGATGGGCCCAGAGAACCCAGGATGTTTTAGCCAGGCTGAAACATCCTCCTTAAAGACAAGAAATTATCTTTGTGAATAAAATTTATAAGTGTCAGCCTGGTTCTTCACAGAAAAATACACCCAAAAATATTTTTTACATGTTTGAATGTCGTTTTTTGTGCAAGTGTATTTTTGGACATGTTTAAGTGGTTGTTCACAGAAAAAAAAACAACAAAAAACAAAGCAAAACAATATTTTAAGCTGTAGATGTGGCCGTTGCTTAACAGCTTCACAAATTAAACAGCACCCAAACACAATTTTGGCCATGAAGGGCCGTGGGGATCAGCAGTGGGATAAACTGGCAAAGAGGGCATGAAATGATGCAGCAGAATTCAGAGCCAGGATGGTGTTCACATCCCATTAATGCCTCCTGCTCTCTTTATCCCACAGGCACCAGGTTTGCCACGGAGTTTCCCTGTCCCAGGGGCTACTACAACCCCGACCCCATGAGCCAGAGCTTGGACAGCTGCCTGCCCTGCCCTCCTGGGCACTACTGCGGGCAGGAGGGGCTGACAGCAGCCTCAGGCAGGTGTGACCCAGGTGAGCGTGGGGCTGCTGGGGTCAGCCTGTGGGGACTGAGTTTGTAACCTTTGTTATTTTTGGGTTTTATAAGTAACACTTTCTTGAGCCTTGAGAAAAGCCCTGCTGAAATAAACAGGGCAGGAGACTTTTTCTCCTTTTAATGCCTTTATTAAAAGTGATCAGCTCAAGGTTGGGAAGCTCGAGGGATCTGCAGTCTCCGTCCTCTCTCCCAGGGTTACTCAGAAGAGGAGGAATGTGCAGCTTTGTCCACTTAAGGGCAGAGCTGGGGGTTCCATCACCCCGCCACATTTCCCCACTTTTGAGTGGCTCCAGGCTTGACCTCTTGGTTCCAGCTGAGGTCTCTGCTCAGGGCGAGGGGCGACAAAGGTTCTCAGCATCTCTGCAGGCTCAGCACTCTGTTCCTCACGTCTCCAGACATCACTCTAATTTCTTAATTCTCTATTGGCTTGTGGTTTTTGGGGTCTTTTCGCTAAGTTTGATGAGGTTTTTTCCCATGGCATGCTGGTCTCGAGGCTGTTTTGCATCTTCTCGGATGCCCCCCCCCATGTCCCCTCCACCCCTCATCTGGGGAGAAGGACAATTTAGCCCCAGGCAGGGCCATACCCATACAAAAGGAGCAATTTACGAGAATGGCCGGTGATTACAATAACAGGTAGAACTTCACTTTAGCAGCAACTGGTTTAACTAGTTTTGCAACTCTTTTTTTTTTTCCCCCCAAAAAAATTGGCAGATTTTTTATTTATAACACCTTCCAGTTTGTTTGCTGGGTTCTCTGGAGGGTATCCAGTGGGATTGAACTCACCTCTGCTGGGCCCCAGGCTGTGCCTGGTAGGCAGGAGCATCTCTGCCCTCTGAGCCTGCTCAGGAGGCTGAGCTGAGCCCTGTGACCATATAGCAAAAGTGCTGAACTTGATGTTGCAAGATCTCTTTGTTAATATGGTATTAAATTGGACTTATTTCTGCTTGGGAGATTCTGGCCTGGTGGAGTTGGGATGAACCTGTCCCATACCCTGTGCCGTGCCCTCCTCACACCCAAAGCCACCCCAGCTGGTTCATTTGTGATGTTTTTTGGGGCTCTGTCACTGCCAGAGCTCCTCAGCCCCGTTTCCTGTTCCCAGGCTGGTTTTGCGTCTCGGCAGCCTGGACCTCGCAGCCCTTTGACCTGGACAACTACACCAGTGCCAACTGCCTGTGCCCAGCCACTGCCACGGGGGGCAAGTGCACAGCTGGCTTCTACTGCCCCCAGGGCAGCCCAGAGCCTCTTCCTTGTCCCCCTGGGCTCTTCTGCAATGCCTCAGGTCAGTGTGGGTGAGGATGAGTGTGACCGTGTTCACAGGGGTCCGAGGATGAGGGAAGAGACGAGGATCTGACTCCATGGTTCAGAAGGCTGATTTATTATTTTATGATATATATTACATTAAAACTATACTAAAAGAATAGAAGAAAGGATTTCATCAGAAGGCTGGCTAAGAATAGAAAAAGAAAGAATGATAACAAAGGCTTGTGGCTCAGAGAGTCTGAGCCAGCTGGGCTGTGATTGGCCATTAATTAGAAACAACCACATGAGACCAATCCCAGATGCACCTGTTGCATTCCACAGCAGCAGATAACCATTGTTTCCATTTTGTTCCTGAGGCCTCTCAGTGTCTCAGGAGGAAAAGTCCTAAGGAGAGGATTTTCCATAAAAGGTGTCTGTGACAGATGAGGAGTTTTGAGGAGATATTCCTGCCATTTCCATGGGATGTAGCAGCGCTTGCCCGATGCCCGTGGTGTGTCCCAGAGGGAGGCTGTGAGGAGATGCTTTCCCTGGTTCTCCCCCTTTGTCTCAGTGCTCTGAGTGCCACCATCCTCTATTGGTATATTACCAATATTGTTGGACTGGACATGCCTGAGCTTGTCTGGCCCTTGGTGCTGAACCAAACAGGAGCAACTGTGGTGTTTCACCCACGGACACTTTTGGCTGGTGGGTGTGTGGTGTTTCACCCCACAGACACTTTGGGCTGGTGGGTGTGTGGTGTTTCACCCACAGACACTCTTGGCTGGCTGGGTGTGTGGTGTTTCACCCCACAGACACTTTTGGCTGGCTGGGTGTGTGGTGTTTCACCCACAGACACTTTGGGCTGGCTGGGTGTGTGGTGTTTCACCCCACAGACACTTTTGGCTGGCTGGGTGCTGCAGTTGGCACGTGGGGACAAGTCCAGGCCTGCAGGAGCTCTGGTGGTGCTGGGATGGAGCTTCCCCCATAACAGGGGCTGCTCCTCAGGTTTCCCTCTGTGGAGAAGCTTTCAGGCGATGGTGAAGGAAAGGAATCAGTTCTGATGGAGGGTTTGGATCCAGAGCTTTATTCTGGCCCACAGCCTCTGAATGCAGCAGCAGCTCCAACAGAGCTCCCTGAGCCCGTGGCTGCTGCTCCTTTGAACCCCGGGAGAGGGGCAGGGAAGGGGCAGGGAGCCACCAAGCAGGGACAGGAGGGGAGGGACAAAGGGACAAAGGACACCTGGATGGCCCAATGCCCCCAGGGGTAGAGGGCATCCTTTGAATCTGCCAATCACTCTGTGCCCTTCGGGAATGCCAGGACTGACAGACAGTGCTGGGAGGGGAAAGGAGAGGGGACTGACACACCTGGGAGGGAGTTATCAGGGGAGGGAACCCGGCTTCTGAGGTAAATCCTGAAATCACAACGCAGCAATCCTCTCTGTCTTGCAGGGCTGCCTGTGCCCAGTGGGGAATGTGCTGCTGGCTTTTACTGTGCAGGGGGAGCTGCTGGCCCCAAACCCACGGATGGTGTCACCGGGAACATCTGCCCCACGGGCTCCTACTGCAGTGGGTATCCAGCACTGAGGGTTCCGTGGCACAGAACTCCTGAAACAATCACAGCCAGCTGGCTGGGCTCTGACCATGGTGCCAAAACCCCTCATTCTTCCCCTTCCTTTCAAAGTGGGAGGTGACATCTTTGTCTCAATATCTGAACTTTAATTGGCTTCACCTGGGGGTAAAAATAAAGCCAATAATTTCTGTCCCACCCTGTTGGATTTGTGGGGTGCTCTTCTGGCAGGAAGGAATGACGAATTTGACTTTATGTTCTTAGAAGGTTAATTTATTATTTTATGGTACTATATTATATAAAGGAATATTAAACTAAACTATACTAAAGAATACAGAAAGGATGCTTACAGAAAGTTAAAAAGATAATAATGAAAATTCGTGATTCCTTCCAGAGTCCCAACACAGCTTGGCCCTGATTGGCCAATGAGCAAAAATAATTCAATGAGCGAAAATAATTCACAGAAAACCAATGAAATAACCACCAGTTGGTAAACAACGTCCAAACACATTCCAAAGAAGCAAAACACAGGAGAAGCAAATCAGATAATTATTGTTTTCCTTTTTCTCTGAGGCTTCTTAGCTTCCCAAGAGAAAAATCCTGAGCAAAAATCCTGATTTTTCAGAAAATATGAATGTAACACCACCCCACGCAGCACTGTTGGATCTCTGAGTGGAAAAGACTTCCCTGCTGCTGTTTTGTGCTCGTCCAACCCCTGAGTGCAGCCATCTCACCCATTCTTTCATTTTCCATTTCTCTCTTGCTCCTCCGCAGCCGCAGCATCTGCAATGCCCCAGCCCTGCCCAGCGGGCACCTTCTCCAGCCTGCCAGGGAGGAGAGCCCTGCCCGAGTGCCAGCCCTGCCCCTCTGGCTTCTACTGCGAGGAGCCTGGCCTCAGTGCCCCCTCTGGGGAGTGCAGGGAAGGTGAGAGGGGAGCGCAGTGTCCTGCAGGCTGTCACAGACCCTGGGGAAACGCTCAGAGGGCTGTGGGTGACAAATCCAACATAAATGTCTTGCTGGTCGGGGTCTGTGTACAAATCACAAACGGGACGGGGCTGCTGTGGAACACATCTCAAGCTGGTTTATTTTCCAGCATCAGTCTCATTCCATGGTTATGACAATGGGAAGATGCCCCCAGCTCACATCCCAGGCAGCAGACCCAGAACTTAATGTTACAACTTACTTTATAATTTTTTTGACCAATCACACCAAGCAAAAGCACATTGACAGTAGTTCTAGCCAATCACTATAAGCACATGTACCTTTGGTTAAACAATGCTTGCTTATTTCAAATAAAATACCTGCTTGTAAGCCTTAAAACACAATGCACAGAGCTCCATTATTAAGCTTCAACCTTCCTAATATCTTGCTAGATAAACTTTTCTGTAGCTTAGGGAGTTTTTCTAGACAAACATTAATACACAGACCATTGTTCTATTTGTCCTTGCTTTTCTGCTGTTTAAATAATTTTTCTGCTGATCTATCTCATGGCTGCTGCTTAGCTCTAATCACAGTTCTGCTGTCTCTGGGGCCTGCAGTTTGCAGCTTCCCCAAAACCTTCTAATTTTGTGGATTCCCACACCATTCCCTTGCTGGGAGATCTGACAGAGGTGCTGCACATCCAGAAAAAAAAAAAAAAAAAAAAAAAAAAGAAGTTTGTTTTACAAACAAACAGATCCAGGTGTTGTTTTGTTCTTCTCTCAGTCAAGAGATGACAGCTTGTTGTCCTTTGAGCCTTCCCATTTTCAGAGATCTGCGTCCCACATGGTTTCTTCTCTGTACTGGAGGAGAACCTTTTCTGTCTCTCTGAAAAGCCCATTAGAGGCTGAAGCAGCTCAGATGCGAAAGCAGAAGTAGCAACATCTGTGTATTCTGAGCAATTTGAACACTGACAGGGAAAAACTCTGATGTTCAGAGGGAAAACTTTACTTGAAGTGCTTCAGTGACTGCAGGGAAGCAGAGAGATCAATGTTGGGTCATTAAGTGTTTTCCTGTGTCAGCTGTGAGTCTCATCCTGCTTTTTGGGGACCACTGGGTGTTAAATTTCCTGTTAAGAAAATTAAATTTCCTGTGAAGGCTGCAGTGTGTTTGTGCAGCAGCAGTGGCTCACATCAATACCATTTAATGCCAGCAGCAGGTTCATCCTGTGAGCAGCCAGTGAGACCTTTGTGTGCCTGCAGAAGCTGTTCCTCCCTAATGAGCAGCTAAATCCAGCTCTTCCCTGTGTCCCTGCAGGGTTTTACTGTGACAGCCAGCAAGGGCCACTCATCGATGTCACCCTGTACCCCTGCCCACGGGGCTTTTACTGCCCAGCAGGGACCAGCAGCAGCTCCCAGCACAGCTGCCCCGCAGGCACCTTCGGAGCCAGGCAGAAACTGAAATCCCTGCAGGAATGCCAGAGATGCCCAGCAGGAAAATACTGTGAATTTCCTGGCCTGGCTGCCCCAACAGGTAAATTGCTGCTCTGCTGAGCTCCCTCCTTCCTGCTGAGATCATCAGTGCAGAGGGTGGAGTTGGGCTTCTCACCTCCTCTAAGGTGAAATATTCCATTTTACCTGTCTGGGACTTCTTAAGGAAGGAAAAACCCCTCATTTTTCTAAGCAAGGACTGTGAAAACCAGAATTCTATGTGTGGTGTTTCTTTAAAAAAATAATTCACTGTGAAGTTTTTCTGTGTAAGAATTAGTTTGGGTTTTTAGCCTGGTTCCCAAAGAACTAGTCCTTCCATGTAATTGATGTGCACATGGTTAGGTTTAGCAGAGAAACAGAGGGCAAAACACGCAGCAATGACATCTCTCCATTTTTTTTTTCGATATTTTTTCCCACATCTGATGATTTTTCATTGATCCTTATCCTGAAAGGCCCTATTTCAGCAAAACACTTGGACAGAATTCTTAATATTTCAGTTTCCCCTCAAGGACGTGTGGAATGTGATTCTGAAAGGAAATGTGTGCTGGAATATTTATTGGAGTGTGGGATATTTTTTGGAATATGGGATAATTATTGGAATGTGGGATATTTATTGGAATATGGGATATTTATTGGAGTGTGGGATATTTATTGGAATGTGGAGGCAGTGCCCAGGCATTGAAAGGTTTCCCTGTCTCTGTCACCTCCTGGCAGGTGCAGCAGCTCCTCTGCTGACCATTCCATCAGGGATTCCCAGGTGGCAAATGGCTGGCTGTGAAATCTGTATTTGTGTGGTTTTATTTCCCCGTCATTCTGTTTTCCCAGGAGATTGTGCCGAGGGGTTTTGGTGCAGAAGTGGTGCCCGAGTGAGGAACCCCCAGGATGGGGAGTCAGGGCTGCCCTGTCCTGCTGGCCACTACTGCCCTGAAGGTAAGGGAGCTTTGGAGCAGCACTTTCCTCCATTCCTAAAATCCTAGGAGGAATTTCCTCACCTTGCTGTCACCTCACCAGGTGCCCCAGTGCCGCTGCAGTGCCCTCCTGGCACATGGTCCAGCAGGGAGGGCAGGAGGAGTGTGCAGGAGTGCCAGCCCTGTCCTGGGGGACATTTCTGCAGTGGCTCGGGGCAGAGGGCACCCTCGGGGCAGTGCAGCCCTGGGTGAGTAGCAGAACAACCCCATTTGCATGGTCCTAAAATGCCTGGGTGTGCCACTGGGTAAGGGGTTGGATTGGGCTGGACTTGAGAGGAAAATCAGATTTGTCTTTCCAAACCAGCTGTGGGGCTGCTGGGAGGTAAAACCAGCACT
Organism: Calcarius lapponicus; assembly: GCA_039654755.1. Lineage (NCBI taxonomy): Eukaryota > Metazoa > Chordata > Aves > Passeriformes > Fringillidae > Calcarius > Calcarius lapponicus. Next base: position 23,045,737 of record JBBFKN010000012.1, on the reverse strand, counting down.
GGGAGAGAAAAGAAACAATGGGAAGGATTCTACTGAGTGATGAATGGAAAAAGAGATTTGCTTTTACAAATAAAATGTAGGTTTGCTGATAAACGAAATTAGACTTTGAAAGATGAAAGAAACAATGGGGAAGAAAACCCCCTAAATTCCATAAGAATTAAAAATGAAAAGGGAGGGTTGTACATTAGAGGGGAACCTCTGGTATCAGGAGTTTTGGGAAGCTTGAACCTCTCAAGTACCTCTGAAATGGGGAAAAACCCCTAAATTCCATAAGAATTCAAAATTAAAAGGGAGTGTTATACATTAGAGGGAAATCTTTGGTATCAGGCATATTGGGGAGTCTGAACCTCTCAAGTACCTCAGAAATGGGGAAAAACCCCTAAATTCAGTAACAATTAAAAATTAAAAGACAGGGTTATACATTAGAGGGGAATCTCTGGTATCAGGGATTTTGGGAAGTCAGAACCTCTAAAGTACTTCAGCCAATGGGGAAGGAGAGAATGGAAATGTGGCTGGGAAATTGGGATAAAAAGGAGGCTGAGTGCTCCAAAAATTGGAGAGACCCCAGGGGATGCCCCATGGCCTCTCCCTTGATCGGGATAAATTTATAAAAAAATTAATGGTAAAATTAAAATTAATAATAAAAGTAAAATTAATAATAAAATAAAATAAATAAATTTATTTATTGGAATAAAGCAAAAAAGGACCCCTCTGTCTCCTTTTTGGACATAAACCTCTGGTGTTTGTGGATTAATTTTCCTAACAGACTCTATGATCTTTAGGGCCTTTTCCAACCTGATGATTTTGTAAATTCTGTGAACTCCCTGCCATGAGCAGGGATGGTCTCCTGGGTTATTTTTCCCGTTGGAATCCCAGAGTCGTGTCCTGCTGCAGGTTCTACTGTGCCAGCGGTGCCCAGAGCCCGACGCCCCGCGATGGCCTCTCAGGAGCTCCGTGTCCCCTGGGTCACTTCTGTCCCCAGGGCTCCAGCAGCCCGGTGCCGTGTCCCCCTGGCTCCCACCTGCCCCATGCCCAGGGGCAGCAGTGCCAGCCTTGCCCTGAGGGTCACTACTGTGTCCCTGGTGAGGAGCCCCAGCCGTGTCCCCAGGGTGAGTTAAAGTCATGCAGAAATGCCTGGTTTGACTTTAACTCTCCCAGCTCTGCTGATTCTGAGCTGCTCTGTGTTTTCCAGGGTATTTCTGTCCCCAGGGCGCAGCTGTTCCCATTGCCTGCCCAGCAGGATCCTACAACCCTTCGCTGAGCCAAAGCAGCTGCCTGCCCTGTCCTGAAGGGTGAGACACAGAGGGCTTGGAAATGCTGAAATAATTGTTTATCCAGGCATGCTGGAGCAGTGTGAGTGGGCAAAATTGCAATGGGATAGAAAATAAGAAAATAAAGATAGTGTAGAAAGTAATCTTAGCCCTAAGGAGATGCAGCTGGGCCGATTATCAAAGATGAGGAACAGGCCTGACTTTAACAGTACCCAGTGAGAAGAAGAGTGCCATGAAAGAGTGGGGTGGCCCCTTGAGAAGGGAACTGGAGTCATTTGGCTGCTTTGTGAAGAAGAAGGAGTCAGTGCTCTGAGGAGCTGCCCACGAGAAACACCAAGAAGATATGGCACCTTTGTGATAAGGAGGTAACAGCATGGCACCCCTGCAGTAAGATGACAACAGAAAATGAGATATTTTACCACTGAAAAGCACTTGAGGAAGTGCTGTGAGGCAGCAGAGCAGCTGCTGAGCTGTTTCACACTACCACAAAGTGATTTTGGGACCAGGAAAAGCCCCAGCCCCACACACAGCCCCGCTGGAAGGGAATTTAGGCTGTGCAGAGCACAGAAACCATTGGCACCATCAGCTTATTCCATGTCTGGAGTAAAAGCTGGTTCCCTTGGCAACAGGCTGGCACCAGCCTGCTGAAGTGGAAGAGGATCTTGGAAATCACCTGATGCTGAGCCTGGCTTTTCCTTGGGGGATTTAGCTCCAATTACTGCCTGGGTTTGAACTTGATTAACTTTTACAAGTTGATGAATCACAGCTTGGATGTGTTGTGATTCAAGTTAAGAAAATTACGTCTCTGTGGCTTTTGCAATTATGCCATCAATTTGGCATTTGAGGAATCCACTCAGAGTGCAGTGAAAGGCACTCTTAGGTCCCTTTTCTGCACAAGAGGCAAAATCCTCATTTTTTTTTATCCTCTCTTTTCCCCCCAGGTTCTTCTGCCCCAAGAATTCCTCTTCCATTTTGGAGAACGAGTGTCCCCCTGGCCACTTCTGCCCTGCAGGCACTGCCTCTGCAGCTCAGTGTCCCAGGGGCACCTACAACCCCCAGCCTGGCAGCAGCCTGAGCTCCCACTGCAGCCCCTGTGAGCCAGGTGAGGCACAGGAGCCTCTCCCCACGCGGTGACAGCAGGGACAGAGCGTCCCTGATGTTCACAGGGTGTTCTGATCCCTGCAATGTCTCCTCTGGTGCAAAGCAGGTTGTGGGGAAGCACTGACAAGGGTTTTCAGGAGAGTTTCATGTATCCCTGATTTCCCCATCCCAGCACCATTTCCCCCCTCCTATTCCAGGCCCGTTTTCCCCCATGCTGACCCAATTTTCCCACATTTTCCCCCCAGCCCCTTTGATTCCCATTTTCCTGATCCCATCCCATTCCTCCCCCCCCCCCCCCATTCCAGCCCCATTTTCCCAAATTTTTGCCCATTCCGACCCATTTTTCCCACATTTTCCCCTCCCCAGCCCCTTTTATTCCCATTTTCCTGATCTCATCCCATTTCCCCCAATTCCAGCCCCGTGTTTCCCATTTGTCCCAGTTTTTCACCCCTCCCAGACCCTTTTAATCCAGTTTTCCTAATCCCATCCCATTTCCCCTCCACCATTCCAGCCCCATTTTCCCAAAATTTCCCTCATTCTGACCCCTTTTCCCCACATTTTCCCCCTCTCAGTCCCCTTCTTTTTTCCAATCCCTATCCCATTTTCCCTCATTCCAGCCCTGTTTTTTCCCCATTTTCCCAGATTTCCCCCTTTCCAGACCCTTTCTCTCCCATTTCCACCCTCTCAGCCCCTTTCTCTCCATTTTTTCCCAATTCTAGCCCTATTTTCCCCCATTCCAGCCCTGTTTTTCCCATTTCAGCCCTGTTTCCTCCCCCTTTCCCCAGTTTTCACCCATCCCATTCCCTTTTTATCCCATTTCTCCTGATCCCAGTCCCATTTTCCCAGTTTTCCACCCCTTTTTATCCCATTTCCCCCCATTTCAGCTGTTTCCTCCCATTTTTCCCAGTTTTTCACCCCTTCCAGTCCCTTTTTGTCCCATTTTCTTGATCCCATCTCATTTTCCCCCATTCCAGCCCTGGTTTTCCCCCTTTGTCCCCAGTTTTCACCCATCCCATTCCCTTTTTATCCCATTTTCCTGATCCCAGCCCCGTTTTCCCCCATTCCAGCCCCATTTTTCCCATTCCAGCCCTGTTTTTTTTTTTCCCATTTTTCCCCAGTTTTTCACCTCTTTTAATCCCATTTTCCTCCATCCCAGCCCCGTTTATCTCATTCCAGCCCTGCTTTTTCCCATTTTCCCCAGTTTTTCACCCCTTTTTATCCCATTTTGCCCCATTCCAGCCCTGTTTTTCCTATTCCAGCCCCATTTTTCCCATTCCAGCCCCATTTTCCCCCATTCCAGCCCCGTTTCCCCCCATTTTCCCATTTTGCCCCATTCCAGCCCTGTTTTTCCCATTCCAGCCCCGTTTTCCCCCGTTCCAGCCCTGTTTCCCCCCATTTTTCCCATTTTTTTACCCCTTTTTATCCCATTTTCCCCCATTCCAGCCCTGTTTTTCCTATTCCAGCCCCATTTTTCCCATTCCAGCCCCATTTTCCCCCATTCCAGCCCCATTTCCCCCCATTTTTCCCATTTTTTTACCCCTTTTTATCCCATTTTGCCCCATTCTATCCCCGTTTTCCCCATTCCAGCCCCGTTTTCCCCCGTTCCAGCCCTTTTCCCTGCCTGTGCTGATGGCATTGTTTGCTCTCTCAGGGCACTTCTGTGCCCTCCCTGGGCAGTCCCAGGTGACAGGACCCTGCCTGGCCGGGTTTTACTGCTTGGGAGGAGCTGCCAGCCCCACGCCCAGGGATGCTGTGGCGGGGAACGCGTGTCCCCAAGGCTCCTACTGCCCTCTGGGCTCGGCCTCCCCGCTGCCCTGCCCTCCTGGCCACTACAGCAGCTCGGCTGGGAACACCGGCATCCAGGACTGCCTCCCGTGCGATGCAGGTAAAACACTGGGAAATCCTGATAAATGGAATTTCAGACACTAAATCTGCCAGTTTCCACCTCGGAGGATGCTCACAATGAAGTGTAGATGGAGAGGTTCCCTTTCCTTTCCACCCTTTCTCTGGATGTTCTCACATCCAGAGGTGACACGAGTGTGTTGTGTTTTTGGGGTTCCCAGATGAGGGAAGGAATGATGAATCTGACTCCATGTTCTTTATTATTTTATGATACTACGTTATATTAAAAAAGACTTTACTAGACTATACTAGGGAATACAGAAAGGATACTTACAGAAGGCTAAAAAGATAATAATGAAAACTCGTGACTCTTTTCAGAGCCCTGATTGGCCAATAAGTCAAAACAATTCACATGAAACCAATGGAACAGTCGCTTGTGGGTAAACAATCTCCAAACACATTCCAAAGGAGCAAAACACAGGAGAAGCAAATCAGATAATTATTGTTTTCCTTTTTCTCTGAGGCTTCTCAACTTTCCAGGAGAAGAATCCTGGGCAAAGGGATTTTTCCAGAAAACATGACTGCCACACAAGGGCTATTTGTTCTCTGTAGCTGAATCAAACAGGATGAATATTTTGAATATTAGTATGAATATTTCCCTATCCCAAATTTGCTGTTGTCTGTCTGGAGTGACCAACATCATTCTCTTCATTTAATTTCAGGGTATTTCTGCAATGGGACTGGACTTGTGTCCCCCACTGGCTTGTGTGAGGCTGGCTTCTACTGCACTGGAGGAAGCCTTTCCCCCAGACCTCCCAGGGTAAGCTGAGGTGTGCTGGGAATAGTGTAAAATAGATAAAAAAGCTATTTTATCTATTTTCTTTATCGTGGAACTGAGAGCCACAAGGTCACCTGAGTCCTCCTGCCCTGGATTAAACTCTCCCTTTGAACATTTCCTCCTTTGTCAGGTTCATCTGGTTGATTGATAGTGAAAGGGGAGCAGAGATAACAAAACACATCTGGCTTTGCGTGAGCTTTACATTTAAAATCTGAGCAAAAGCAGCTCTGTCTTTGCATGTTGATGCTGCAAAGCAGCCTGGAATGCCACATCCCATTAAAATTCCAGAGGTTAATAGTTCATGGGTTTGATTAGAATGCTGCATCTGCCAGCCTTCCTCTGAGGCAGAATTCAGCAGGAATTTTAAAAGATGATGACAAGACTCAGCCCTGGCTTTGTGCAGCCTTCAGGAGTGAGGGTGAGAGCAGGATTTCACAGGGAATTTCTGCTTCTCTTCAGCTTCACAGATCTTTTTGCACACGAGGAGATTTTATCTGGTAATCACATATCCTCTGAACAGAGAGAGACATAGCTGTCCCAGGAAAATCCTGGGAAGCTGTGGGAAACTTAGAGAAAAGAATTCAAACAATTGTTATCTCTCTTTCTGTAACTGTTGTTTAAAGATATGATTCTCCAGAGTGTGCTATTCGTTGTTCACCAACGGGTGAGAGAAAATTCCTAAAAGCCAATCAAGTCTTATATTGTATTTGCAGGGACCCTCGTGGCAGGGGGGAATGATGAATCTGACTCCATGTTCTCAGAAGGCTGATTATTGCTTTATAATACTATATTATATTAAAGAATACTAAACTAAACTATACTAAAGAATACAGAAAGGATACTTACAAAAGGCTAAAAAGATAATAATGAAAACTCCTGACTCTTTCTAGAGTCCTGACACAGCTTGGCCAAAGAGTGAAAACAACTCTCACCAAAATCCAGTGAAACAATCACCTGTGGGTAAACAATCTCCAAACACATTCCACATGAGCACAACACAGGAGAAGCAAATGAGATAAGAATTGTTTTCCTTTTTCTCTGCGGCTTCTCAGCTTCCCAGGAGAAAAATCCTGGGCAAAGGGATTTTTCAGAGAATGTGAATGCCACAGTCTTAAGTCCACCATTGTTTCCAGAAGAACTGTAGATTTCTAAATAAAGTTCCTTTTCATGCCTCCTGATGATGGAGCCTCTGTATCACCTTTGGCTGTCCCTGATGCCCCTTCAGTGATATTTTTGGGCTCTAATTGTGGTGTTTTCCTTCCAAGCCAACCGCCAGTGGAGGTCCCTGCCCCCCTGGGCACTTCTGTGAGGAGGGGAGCAGCAGAGCCCAGCCCTGCCCTGCAGGGACCTACAGCCCCTCCTGGAGTGGGAGCCGCTGCCTGGAGTGCCCAGAGGGTTTTTACTGCACCTCTGCCTCCAGCAACAGCACAGACTGTCCTCAAGGTGGGTCTGGCTGCGCCCACCTGGGCCATGGGACACACCTGATGGGATGTCCTTGTCAGAATAGTGACAGGACATCCCATCAGGTGCAGGATGGGCCCACACTCATGGCTTGGGATCAGTCTTTCTGAAGCCTTAGGATTTCAGCTTTTATATTTTCCATCTATTTGTAACCCTGCAGTTCTTTAGTGTGTAACTCCAAACTCCACACACATGGGAGCTGCTGCTTCCCCATTCTGGGCAGACACAACAATTCCTCTCCAGGCCTGGCACTCAAGGACACCTCACTGCCTCAGGCCCAGAGATGGAAACAAAAGGGAGTTGGGGGAGCAAACCTGGGGTCAATGACTTCATTGGCTGAAGCTGGAATTGGCAGATTCACCCCCAAAATGCAAATGGACCAAACTTATAAAAGTGTGAAACCTGTGACCCATTGTCCATTTTTGGGTGGGTTTTGTCTGCCCTAAATGTACCTGAAGGCCCTTCAATAAACAGAACTGCTGAGGTTTTTAGTGGGAAGTCTTTGTTTTCCTTTTAATTCAGGACTGACTCATCTGTGTGGTAAAATGCTCTTTTCTTGAGGCTGAACTTCAGAGAACTGGCACTTTCTGATGCTTTGTAGACGGGTATGAGGAAGGAGACCATTATTTTGGGTTTCCTTTGTCTCTGATCTGGGCAAGAGCAGTTCTGAAGGACCATGTTCTGTCTCATCACCTGCCAGACCCCAATGCTGTCCATGGGGATCCTCCTGCCCATGGGATCTGCTCTCCCTGGATCCTCCTGCCCATGGGATCTGCTTTCCCTGGATCCTCCTGCCCATGGGATCTGCTCTCCTTGGATCCTCCTGCCCATGGGATCTGCTTTCCCTGGATCTTCCTGCTCTACAGGATCTGCTCTCCCTGTATCTTCCTGCCCATGGGATCTGCTCTCCCTGGATCCTCCTGTCCATGGGATCTGCTCTCCTTGGATCCTCCTACCCATGGGATCTGCTCTCCCTGGATCCTCCTGCCCATGGGATCTGCTCTCCTTGGATCCTCCTACCCATGGGATCTGCTTTCCCTGGATCCTCCTGCCCATGGGATCTGCTCTCCCTGGATCCTCCTGCCCTACAGGATCTGCTTTCCCTGGATCCTCCTGCCCTACAGGATCTGCTTTCCCTGGATCCTCCTGCCCATGGGATCTGCTCTCCCTGGATCCTCCTGCCCATGGGATCTGCTCTCCCTGGATCCTCCTGCCCATGGGATCTGCTCTCCCTGGATCCTCCTGCCCCATGGGATCTGCTTTCCCTGGATCCTCCTGCCCATGGGATCTGCTCTCCCTGGATCCTCCTGCCCCATGGGATCTGCTTTCCCTGGATCCTCCTGCCCATGGGATCTGCTCTCCTTGGATCCTCCTGCCCTACAGGATCTGCTTTCCCTGGATCCTCCTACCCATGGGATCTCCTCCCTGTGCCCTGGGTCTGGCTGGACAGGCAGGGCAGGGAGGCTGGTGCTGCTGATGGACAATGTCATTACCTGTGCCCATCCTCCTGAGCAAGGTTCTCCCCTCATCTCCCAGGTCCTGGAGCACAAACTCCTGAGCTGTGCCCTGCTGGCCACTTCTGTCTGCCAGGGACCACCTTCAGCACGGAGCACCCGTGTCCCAAGGGCACCTTTGGCCCCAGGCCTGGTGCCACCAGTGAGTCTGACTGTGAGCCCTGCCCAGCAGGTGAGAGGGGACTGGGCACGGGAAATGTGCAAATTTCTCTTTTCATGTGATTGTAAAGAGATCGTGTGCTGTTCTCTGTTTGTTTCAGGGATGTATTGCTCAGCTCCAGGGCTATCCCAGCCCTCTGGATTTTGTTACCCAGGTTATCACTGTGCCAAGGGAGCCACCAGCCCAGCCCCTTTCAAGCACAGGGTGAGTGCCAGGCAGACAGCACAGTGATCTGGGCACCAGGACTGCCCTGTGACACCCTCCTGGCTGCTGGTGCCACCAGGACTGGCCTGTCACATCTCCTGGCTGCTGGTGAGATGTTTCCCAAGCATTTCTACTCCCTCAGCTGCAGGGACATGCTGCTCCTGATGTCTGCTGGCATTCCTGGCCGCCCATGGATAAATTCTGGCCAGGATTTCATTCCTACATTGCACTGGAGCATGGGCTCTGACATCTCCTCCAAAATATACACCTGGGCCCTGTGTTTTGAAGTAAAAATTCAGAATATATTTTCATATTTTCAGGGACAGGAAAATATTTTCAGGGACAGGATAACCCCCCTTCAGGAGCCAGGACCCTTTTTATGCCAGTGGTCTTTGTTTAGCTTCAAATCTGCAGGACTCAGCCTCTGTGCCCCTGCCCAGCTCCTCTCTCTGCACCCACTGTGCCAAATCCCCCCCTGCTAACCCTTTCCCCTGTCTTTTCCTCACCCAGGTGGACTCCTCCAGCCCTGCCCTGCCTGGCAATGACATCTGCCCCGTGGGCCACTTCTGTCCCCGTGGCACCGGGCACCCCGTGCCGTGTCCCCCCGGCTCCCTGTCCAGCGCCCTGGGGCTGGGGGCAGAGGGGCAGTGCCAGCCCTGCCCTGCTGGGAGGGTCTGCAGCGCCCCAGGGCTGGCTGAGCTGGCCCAGACATCGCTGTGTGACCCAGGGTGAGTGGCACTGTCACAGCCTCGCTGTGTGTTTCCATCAATTTCATCCAAATTTCCACCTCCTGGGCTTGTTCCATGCCCTGGGGGGCAGACGGGCAGTGCCAGCCCTGCCCTGCTGGGAGGGTCTGCAGCGCCCCAGGGCTGGCTAAGCTGGCCCAGACATCTCTGTGCGACCCAGGGTGAGTGGCACTGTCACTGGGCAGTGACCAAACACAGCCTTTCTGTGTGTTTCAATCAATTTAATCCAAATTTCCACCTCCTGGGCTTGTTCCATGCTCTAGGGGCAGAGGGGCAGTGCCAGCTTTGCCCACCTGGGAGGGTCTGCAGTGCCCCAGGGCTGGCTGAGCTGGCACAGACATCACTATGTGACCCAGGGTGAGTGGCCCTGTCACTGGACAGTGACCAAACACAGCCTTGCTGTGTGTTTTAATCAATTTAATCCAAATTTCCAGCTCCTGGGCTCGTTCTCAGCCCTTTGGTTGGGGTGTGCTGTGGTATTTTCTGGGTCCTCAGGATGAAGGAGGAATTTAGAATTTGACTCCATATTCTTAGAAGGCTAACTTATTTAATGTTATTATACTATATTATTATATGCTATTAAATTATATTATTATATGTTCTTATAATATATTAAAGAATCCTATACTAAACTTGTACTAAAGAATAAAGGATATTTACAGAAGGTTTAACAAGATATTAATGAAAAACCTGTGACTCCTTCCAGAGTCCTGACACAGCCTGACTGTGATTGGTTATTAAGTAAAAAACGATTCACATGTTGGATAAACAATCTCCAAACCACATTCCAGAGCAGCAAAACACAGGAGAAGCAATCAGATAATTATTGTTTTCATTTTTCTCTGAGGCTTCTCAGCTTCCCAGGAGAAGAAACCTGGGCAAGGGGATTTTTCAGAAAATGTGACAGTGACAATGTGACATCTCCCTGCAGGTGTTTCAGAGACTTTCCTGTTCCCTTCACATTTGCTTGGAATTCTTATAAATATTTTCCTCTGTTTCAGTGGGGAAAAATCATTATTATAAATAAATTGCTGCTGCAAATCCCTTATTTAGCACCATCATCACACTTGCTGGGAATTTAACTTTTTTTTTTCCCCTCTGTGTCCTCTTCTTCCACAAGGTGGTGCAAGAACCAGGGACAAGGCACAATTCCAGGCTGTGCACAGCGCCCTGAGCAGTGTCTGTCCGTCTCATGAGCCTCAGAGCAAGAGGCTACAGAAATTTGATTTATTTTATAAGTGTAAGAGAGTCTTAGAAGCGATTTCAGTGCAGTGTAATGAGATTTCATGAGATTTCTGATAGCAGCTGGCTCTCAAATGGAGCAGAGAAAATCACAATGAAATTTGTTTCGAAGTTGAAGCTAAGCTGGGAATACATTGAGAAGGACTGAAAATAATTATTTTTCAGGAATATGAGGGATTTTACCTGTACTAGTTGAACTTTTCCCGAATCTCCTATAACTCTAAAAGTTAAGCCTTCCCAAAATTTGCTTTAGTTAATAAATATACTATACTATACTATACTATAATATACTATACTATACTATACTATACTATACTATTATATTATATTATATTATATTATAATAATATGATAATAAATTAGCCTTCTAAGAACACGGAGTCAGCTTCATCATTCCCTTCCTACCACAGCGGACCCTGAAAATACCCCAGGGCTCCTTGTTCCAGGTGGATTTTCTCTCTCCCTCTCCCCCCAGGTACGTTTGCCTGGAAGGAAACTCTGCTCCCTGCCCTGTGGATGGCATCCATGGGTACAGATGTCCAAGGGGCTCCTACTGCCCGGCGGGCTCGGGGCTGGAGCTGCCCTGTGAGCCTGGCACCTTCAGCCCCGTGCCCGGGGCCAGCTCCTGCCTGCCCTGCCCGCCTGGCATGGCCTGTGGCAGTGCTGGCACCGTGCAGCCCCTCACCTGCCCCAGAGGTGAGAATGGGTATGGGGGGTTCCTCTCTCTGCTCAGGGAATGGGGGATTTGCTGCTGCTGGAGCAGCCCAGCATTTCCCTTCTCCCCTGGTTGTCTCCTTGTTGCTGTAAGGATGGATAAGATAATTATTTCTTCATGCACAACGGCCCCTTTTATTCTTCACAGCTCGTATTTATATGGTTTTCTAAAGGCATAATTTTTATTTGGTTATTGCAGCTCAGTTCATTGGTTAATTGTTGCTAGAGTATGGGTCTGTTCAAAAGCTTTCCTCTCTAACCATGTTTACATTGATGTTTCACACAGGTAGAAGTCTTTCTTGACACAGATGCAGATTCTTTTCTCACAGGAGCTTACCGGGCTAGCTGTTAGCTGTACTTAGCCAAAAGAGCAGGCCTGAGCCATTATTTAATGGTTGGATGTCTGGGCAGAGTCCAGTAGGATGGAGTTTAATTAATTCAAGTACCAAGTCATGTATTTGGCCACAATAACCCCTGCAACACTCTAGGCTGGGGATGGTGTGGCTGGGCAGTGCCCAGGCACAGAGGGACCTGATGGGCAGCAGGCTGGACAGGAGCCAGCAGAGTGCCAAGGAGGCCAAACTCCTGGCCTGGGTCAGGAATGGAGAGGCAGCAGGAGCAGGGAGCTCATTGTGCCCTGCCCTGGGCACTGGGGAGGGCACACCTGAGTGCTGTGCCCAGCTCTGGGCCCTCAGCTTGGGAAGGACCCTGGGACACTGAGCACATCCAGAGGGGCTGGGAACACAAACCCTGAGAGGAACCCCTGAGGGAGCTGGGGGTGCTCAGCCTGGAGAAAAGGAGACTCAGGGCTGCCCCCATCACTCTCTGCAGCTCCTGAAAGGTGCCTGTGGGAACTGACGGAACCAGAGCACACAGCCTTAAGTTCCACCGAGGGAAATAGAGGTTGAATATCAGGAAAAGGTTTTTTACAGAAAGGTGATAAAGTTCTGGAATGTTCTGCCCAGGGAGGTGGTGCAGTCCCCATCCCTGGGTGTGTTTAACAAAGCCTGGATGTGGCACTGGGTGCCAGGGTTGAGTTGAGGCGTTGGGGCTGGGTTGGACTCGATGATCTTGAAGGTCTCTTCCAACCTGGTCATTCTGTGATTCTCCGTGATTTTACAAGGGTAACAAGGCCATTATTTTATAAGGCTGTACCTCAATGTGACATGTCCTGGCCCTCTCCATCACAGGGTACTTCTGTCCAGGCCGCACTGCTGTCCCTGTGCCCTGTCCCGAGGGGACGCTCAGCCCCTTGGAGGGGGCGCTGGCACCCACAGCCTGCAGGCAGTGCCCCGTGGGCAGGTACTGCAGGGGAGAGGCCAACTGGGAGCCTGACGGTGAGTTTGTCCTGTGGGGACTCCAGTGGTGACCACACTGGTTTGGGTGCTGCCAGACCTGCCCCAGCACAGGGGGGACGCTGGGGCTGGAGGATGTGGGGAAATGGGAAACATCACCCGAACGGGGTAAAGGCTATTGCAGAACACCCTGTGGCTGTGCTTATCAGCTCCTCTTTTTCTCTGTTTCACTCTTCTCACTGAGCATTTAGTTTGGTTTTACTATTATTTGATTTGGTTTTATTGCTATTATTTATTGTTATTTAAATATTATATTTATAATTATAAGGGTTGATGGGAGTAGGAAAGGCAAGGAAAGGTGACCAGCCCAGGCTATCGGCAGAGATAACCCAGGACAAGGATGGGTCTGGCCTCTCTCTGCTGTGGGTGAGGTGGAGGAGCTGCTGTGGGTGGTGTTTGCCCCCTCCCTGTGTGCCCCTCAGGGCTGTGCTCGGCCGGGTACTTCTGTCATGGAGGAGCCACCGACGCCACCCCCCCGAGGGACAGCCGGCTTCCCCCTGAGCGGGCCCTGCCCTCCGGGGCACTACTGCCCTCAGGGAACCCCCTTCCCTGTGCCCTGCCCAGCTGGGACCCTCAACAACGCCTCTGGTGAGTGGGACCTCCCCTGAGGGCTTGTCCTGGGGGGGCTTCAGTGGTGACCACACTGGGGAGTGTGACCTCCCCATGGGTTTGTCCAGTGACCACACCAATGAGTGTGACCTCCCTAAGGGTTTGTCCACTTCAGTGGTGACCAGCTGAGGTCAGTGGCCATGTTATCTGTTTTGGTGGCCACGTGCTACCAGTGAGGGTAGGCACGTGTTACCAGTGATGGTGGCCAGGTGTTACCAGTGTTGGTGGCCACGTGTTGCCAGTGTTGGTGGCCACATTACCACTGTTGGTGGCCACGTTACCAGTGTTGGTGGCCATGTGTTACCAGTGATGGTGGCCACATTACCAGTGTTGGTGGCCACATGTTACCAGTGATGGTGGCCACATGTTACCAGTGATGGTGGCCACGTTACCAGTGTTGGTGGCCACATGTTACCAGTGATGGTGGCCACATGTTACCAGTGATGGTGGCCACGTTACCAGTGTTGGTGGCCACATGTTACCAGTGATGGTGGCCACGTTACCAGTGTTGGTGGCCACATGTTACCAGTGATGGTGGCCACATGTTACCAGTGATGGTGGCCACATTACCAGTGATGGTGGCCACGTGTTACCAGTGTTGGTGGCCACATTACCAGTGATGGTGGCCACGTTACCAGTGATGGTGGCCACATGTTACCAGTGATGGTGGCCACATTACCAGTGTTGGTGGCAACATTACCAGTGATGGTGGCCACGTGTTACCAGTGATGGTGGCCACGTTACCAGTGATGGTGGCCACATGTTACCAGTGATGGTGGCCACGTGTTACCAGTGATGGTGGCCACGTTACCAGTGATGGTGGCCACATGTTACCAGTGCTGGTGGCCACGTTACCAGTGTTGGTGGCCACGTTACCAGTGATGGTGGCCACGTTACCAGTGATGGTGGTCACATGTTACCAGTGATGGTGGTCACATTACCGGTGTTGGTGGCCAGGTGTTACCAGTGATGGTGGCGAGGTGTCACCAGTGATGGTGGCCACACGTTACCAGTGTTGGTGGCCACGTTACCAATGATGGTGGCCACACGTTACCAGTGTTGGTGGCCACGTTACCAGTGATGGTGGCCACGTTACCAGCTCAAGCAAGCGTTGCTGAAGCTGGGAGTGCTCCGGGTGCTGTCCCAGCTGCCGTGTCTGTGTCCCCTCAGGAGGTGGCTCCCAGGACAGCTGTGTGCCCTGCTCCCCTGGAGCTTTCTGTGCCAGCGTGGGGCTGAGCTCTCCCACAGGACCTTGTTCTGAGGGCTTCTACTGCCCAGCCAACTTCAGCTCCGTCAGCCCCACGGCGTTCCTGTGCCCCAAGGTACTGCTCAGGGCTGGGCAGGGCTGGTTGGGATCTGAAATGAGGGAATTCTCAGAACTTTGGGCCTGTAAGCCAAAGCTTAGAATTAAACACAGGATTTGATCTGAGACCTTAGAGAAGGCTTCCAAACTTAGATGCTAGAAGTGTTTATAGTTTAAAGCAGAGACATGTTAAACTGAGTAAAAGTAAACAAGGAGTTTAGAATTATAGGTTTGTGTATCATAACATGATTGGCTAAGAAAACTTACAAAATATTTAAGGATCAGGTCAAAAACATAAATATCCTGGTTGGCAGTGTTTTATTGGTCAATAAATCCTTAAAAGGCCTTGTAACTAAAGGTCTTGTGACCTTCTGAACCATGCAGTGAAGATGTGAGCCAAACTCACCCTTCCTGCCTATGTAGAAGATAAGAAAATTGAATCACATAATCTAAAAACTCAGAGGTCCCAGGTCTTACTCATTCAAAACTCCTTCAAAAATCCCCATACTCTGAGTGTCCCACAGTGGCAAAGGGTCACCCGCAGCTGACTGCAACATTGGGCACATCCACACAGAAGTTTGGGTGATTTTGGGATTTATATAGCCCCTAACTTTGGCAGATATTTACTGTTGTTCATGTTTAGTGCTGTTAGATACACACTATTAGCAGATATCTTGAATAGAGACATGACAATGTAGAGGCCTTGTCAGGGGGAATGATGCCTTAGGATTTTAGCTTTTCTATTTTTCACATATTTGTAACCCTGCAGTTCTTTAGTGTGTACCTCCAAACTCCACACACAGTGGGAGCTGCTGCTTCCCCATTCTGGGCAGACACAACAATTCCTCTCCAGGCCTGGCACTCAAGGACACCTCACTGCCTCAGGCCCCAGAGATGGAAACAAAAGGGAGTTGGGGGAGCAAACTTGGGGTCAATGACTTCATTGGCTGAAGCTGGAATTGGCAGATTGACCCCCAGTGTGCAAATGGACCAAACTCATAAAAGTGTGAAACCCATTGTCCATTTTGGGTGGGTTTTGTCTGCCCTAAATGTACCTGAAGGACCTTCAATAAACAGAACCGCTTTTTATTCCCCTAATTTTGCCTGGCCTCTGTTTCTAGGCAGCCCAAAAGGCATCACCCTCTCCATGAAATGCTCTCTCTCCTGTGTCCTGCCAGGGTCACTTCTGTGGGTCGGGCTCAGCCCTGCCCAGGCCGTGCCCAGCCGGGCAGTACCAGCCAGCCCCGGGCTCTGCCTCCTGCATCCCATGCCACAGAGGATTCTACTGCCAGGAGAAGGTGGCAGGGGACCCCAGGCGCTGCCCACCTCATTCCTACTGCCCCCCAGGTACTCTGGCACCTGCCAAGGGCTCAGGTGTGCTGTGCCTGCCTGTGACCCAGAGATGGGCAATCCTGAGTGACTCCCCCAGCCCAGGCGGGGAGGAGGTGGCAATGAGCCAGTGTGGCACAGTGGCCACCTGAGAGTCACTTGTTAGATTTTGAGAGCCTTTTCACACCTCAGCACTCTTAATGAAGTTTATTTTTGTGTCTGTGCTCTCCCTTTTAGGGACACGAGTTCCTCTCACCTGTCCTGGGGGCACCTTCACTCCTGAAAACGTGACTGGCCTCTGGAATGAGAGGGAATGCCTGCCTTGCCTCCCTGGCCACTACTGCAGGTTAGGATTCAGCTCACCCTGGCATTTTTTCCCTTCCTCTGGGGCAGTTTGACATCCTTGTTTCGTGCTGGGAAAGTTCTTCCCGGATCCTCTCCTGCATTTCTCCCACTCAAAGAAAAGAAATACAAGTTTAGCCACAGAGCTGGGTACAGAGGCATTGGATCTGGGAATCCTGGGAGGCAAAAGCAGTCTGGCATCGTTGTTGTGGTACAAAGAGGCACCTGAAAGAGGTGTGGGTGGCATTTATTCTCTCAGTTCTGAGTTTTCAAATTGATGAAATCATGGGAGTAATGCAGAAAGTCCAGCCCAGTGGAAAGTCACCCACACTTCCATCTGCAGCCATGTGCCTTGTTCATGGAATTGGAACTGGCTCACTTTAGTCAGCTGTTGCAACTCTAGTTACTGAGAATACTGAGAATTTTGTGCTCACAAACACTAACCCTCAAGAGAAAACTACATTTATCCTGAAACCATAGAAAGAGCTTTTAAAATCGAATAATAGAACTAAAAGGATGAGTGTATCATTTGAATAGAAGTGTGTAATATTGCATAGTAGAAAACTTTAAATCCTAAATTTTAGAATATAGTAATATCTTTAAAGCAAAATAGAAGTTTTAAAGCAGAAGCTAGTCCATCTATATGATTTTTAAAGTAGAAAAATGTGCCTATTTTCTCTCTCATATCAGAATTTATTTTTCACTGCAAACCTCCCAGAGTTCCCAGTCAATACTCTGCTTTTGCACCAAACCAGCAGCAGCAGCAGCTCAGAATACACAAATTCTTGCTTTCCTCTCTGCTCCAGGCACGGCAAGCTGGAAGGGAAATGTGCTGCAGGATATTTCTGCCTGGCTGGGAGCTCTCAGGCTGCTCCCCAAGGCCTCCCCTTCTCCTGGCGCTTCCTGGCCGGGTGCCGCTGGGGCCAGGTGTGTGCAGGGCTGTGTCCTGCAGGTAGGTGAGGGTGTCTTGGTTTGAAAAGGTGGCTGCTAAGAAAGGCAGAAGCCCCCCTGAAATGGAAAATGTAAACCCCCTCCCTCCAAATTATTATAATTTTGAAATTAAGGAGCTCTTGGGCAAAGATATGGAGGCAGGAATAACAGTTCTTTACTAGGGAAGAAAATAATAATGAGAAAAAACCAAAATAAGCAGGTGTGTGCCGGGCTGTGTCCTGCAGGTAGGTGAGGGTGTCTTGGTTTGAACAGACTGCTAAGGAAGGCAGGAGCCTCCCCTGAAATGGAAAATGTAAACCTTCTCCATCTGAATTACTGTAATTTTGGAATTAAAGGGCTGTCACGCAAAGATATGGGGGCAGGAATTACTAGTTCTTTACTAGGGAAGAACATAATCGTAATCATTAAAAAACCCAAAACAAACAGGTGTGTGCATGGCTGTGTCCTGCAGGTGGGTGAGGGTCTTGTTTGAACAGACAGGTGCCTGCTAAGAAAGGCAGAAGCCCCCCTGAAATGGAAAATGTAAACCCTCTCCCTCTAAATTATTATAATTTTGAAATTAAGGAGCTCTCGGGCAAAGATATGGAGGCAGGAATAACAGTTCTTTACTAGGGAAGAAAATAATAATAAAAAAAGAAAATAAATGTGAGTGTGCAGGGCTGTGTCCTGCAGGTAGGTGAGGGTCTTGCTTTGAAAAGGTGGCTGCTAAGGAAGCATGAGCCCCTCTGAAATGGAAAATGTAAACCCCTTCCATCTGAATTATTATAATTTTGAAATTAAAAGGCTCACAAGCACAGATATGGGAGTAGGAATAACAGTTCTTTATTAGGGAAAAAAAAAAACAAAAACAAAAACAAAAAAAAAAAAAAAAAAAAAAAAAAAAACAGAATAAACAGGTGTGTTCAAGGCTGTGTCCTGCAGGTAGGTGAGGGTCTTGGAAAGCCCTCCTGAAATGGAAAATGCAAACTCTCTCCCCCCCAAATTCTTGCAATTTTGAAATTGAGAGGCTCTCAGGAAAAGATATGGGAGCAGGAATAATAGTTCTTTACTAGGGAAACAAAAAACTACAAATTTAATAGTACAAACAAACAATAAAAAACCCCTGCCAGAGTGAGAGCAGTCCCTGTCCCCTGTGTGTCAGGGGGTGGCACAGCCCCATCCCATGGGGGCTCAGCCCTCCTGCAGTGCCAGCTGTGGCTCTGCTGCAGCAGGGATCCTGCACAAGGGGGGAGTTTTCCTCTGCAGCTCCAGGGCTGCTGCAGATGGGCCTGGGCTCCCTCTGGCAATGCAGGGCAGCAGAAAGCCAAAAGGCCTCCTGGAATTTGCCGCCAATCCAGAAGGATTTGAAGGCTCCTGGCTTCCCAACACCTGGAAAAATTCATTCCACAGCAACAGCAGACTCTGGCTCGGTTGTTTTTGCCACCGGAGGATTTACATGTTTTACTTTTCTCTATTTTCCATCCATTTTTGTAGGTCACTACTGCCTGGAGGGCTCTGAGGTGCCCACCCCGTGCCCTGCCAACACTCTGAGGGCTCTTCCCGGGGCCGGCAGCAGGGAGGATTGCCTGCCCTGCCCTCCAGGCCAGTGGTGCAAAGCAGGTTTGGGTGATGGCAGCTGCTTTTTGGGACAGTTTTGTGTATCTCTGATTTCCCCTTTTCCTCCATTCTGATGCCTCAGGTTTAGCTTTTCTATTTTCAGATTCTGGGCTGCTTTAGTGTGTGGGGCTGGGTTCACATCAGGGGATGGTGAGCTCTGTGCACAGAGCAGGGAGACAAAACAATTCCTGCTCCAGCTGGGCACCAAGGACAAATGATCCAAACCTCAGCCCAAGAGCACAAACACCGTGGGCTGGAGAGAGAAAAACAAGCAGGGTGGGACTGCAGGGGCTAAAGCTGGAATGGGACACTGAACTGCAAGATGCAAATGGAGCAGAACTGATCCCAGGGAGAGACCCCGGGAGTGCTCGTGCATTTTGGGGCCATTTTGGGTCATCTTGGGTTCATTTTGGGACCATTTTGATTCATCTTGGGTGCAGCCCTGGCTGGGCTCTTGTGCTGCCCAAGGTACATCCATTGAGGCCTTTTAATAAATCCCTGCTTTATTCTGTAACTCCATTCCGCCTCTGTTCTAGGCCAGCCTTCAAAAGGCATCAATTCCAGCCCCCTTTCCCCTCATTTTTCCCAATTTTCACCCATCCCAGACCCTTTTTATCCCATTTTTCCTGATCCTATCCCATTCCCCCCCCATTCCCGCCCCATTTTCCCAAATTTTCCCCAATTCTGATTCATTTTTCCCCCATCCCATCCCATCCCATCCCATCCCATCCCATCCCATCCCATCCCATCCCATCCCATCCCATCCCATCCCATCCCATCCCATCCCCTTTCTCTCCCATTTTCCCAATCCCATTCCATTTTCCCCCATTCCAGCTCCATGTTTCCCACATCCTCTTTCCCAGCCCCTTTCCCCCCCATTTTACCCAATCCCATCCCATTTTCCACCCGTTTCCCCCCCCATCCCAGAGCATGGCTTGGATGTCAGACATGGAATTGTGAGAGAGAAGAGGCAGTGACCTGTTCATGCAGTGACATCCCTGGGTGCCACCTGGCAGAGGAGGGGCTGGGATGACACAGAGCTGTGTTCCAGTGGCACTGGGGACACTCCTTAAATCCTCTTTTTTTCTGTTTTTCAGGGGATTCTGAGGCCCATCCGTGCCCTTTGGGCCACTACTGCTTCGGGAGCAATGGCAGTGCCCAGAGCAGTGTCCTGGCCCCTCAGGAGTGCCCTCCACACACCTTCCGTGGGCACCTGGGGGCACGGAGCCTGGCAGAGTGCCAGCCCTGCCCACCTGGGTACCACTGCCCCCTGCCAGGTGAGAGTCCCCAGGTTCCACTGTCCCTCCTGCCAGGTGAGTGTCCCCAGGTATCACTGTCCCTGCCAGGTGAGTGTCCCCATGTACCACTGCCAGGTCAGTGTCCCCAGGGTGTCACTGTCCCCTGCCAGGTGAGTGTCCCTGAGTACCACTGTCCCTGCCAGGTGAGTGTCCCCATGTACCACTGCCAGGTCAGTGTCCCCAGGGTGTCACTGTCCCCTGCCAGGTGAGTGTCCCCAGGTATCACTGTCCCCTGTTAGGTCAGTGTCCCCTGGCTATCACTGTCCCCTGCCAAGTGAGTGTGGGGCAAAGCCAGCCCTTTTCCCTCCTCTGGGTGACAAAATTCCATCCCTTTCCTGCTCCTCTGTGACAAAATTCCCTCCTTTTCCCTCCTCTGGGTGACAAAATTTCCTCCTTTTCTCACTCCTTTGTGCCAAAATTCCTTCCCTTTCCCACCTCTGGGTGACAAAATTCTCTCCCTTTCCCTCCTCTGATTGACAGAATTCCTTCCTTTTCCCGACTCTGGATTACATAATTCCCTCCCTTTCAGTCCTCTGGGTGACAAAATTCCTTCCCTTTCCCACCTCTGGGTGACAAAATTCCCCCTGACGAGGTAGGGAGAATTCCTGCTCGCAGCCACCCAAGAGCCTTGCTCCAAATGTCCCCCTGGCCACCCAGCTCCTTTTCCTTTTTCCTTTTCCTTTTCCTTTTCCTTTTCCTTTTCCTTTTCCTTTTCCTTTTCCTTTTCCTTTTCCTTTCCCTTTCCCTTTTCCTTTCCCTTTTCCTTTTCCTTTCCCTTTTCTCACTGCCTTCTCTTTCCCCACAGGCCTGACCAGCTTTGAGGATTATCCCTGTCCCCCTGGCTACTGGTGCCCTGGCAAAGGGGAGACTTTCCTCTGCCCAGCTGGCACTTCCAGGACCCAGCCTGGTGCCAAATCCTTGGCAGAGTGTGACCCCTGCTCTCCTGGATATCACTGCCCGGATCCAGCCCAGACTGGGCTCCCCAACACCCAGGGAATCCCTTGCAAACCTGGCTATGAGTGCCCAGCAGGTGACACCTCCTTTGTTTGCCTTATTTCCTTATTTCCTGAGCCTAAATGAGGGATCAGCAGGGAATTTGTGGTGTTTGCTGGGTCTTCAGGACGATGGAGGAACTGAGAATCTGACTCCATGTTCTTAGAAGGCTAATTTATTATTTTATGATAATGTATATTATATTATATTATATTATATTATATTATATTATATTATATTATATTATATTATATTATATTATATTATATTATATTATATTATATTATATTATATTATATTATATTATATTATATTATATTATATTATATTATATTATATTGCTAAGCTAAAACTATACTAAACAATAGAGAAAGGATACAGACATAAGGCTTAACAAGAATGATAATGAACACTCATGACTGCTTCCAGAGTCCCAACACAGCTGGACTGTGATTGGTCATTAAGTCAAAACAATTCACATGAAACCAATCAAACAAGCACCTGTTGGTAAATGATCTCCAGACCACATTCCAAAGCAGCAAAACACAGGAGAGAAAAATGAGATAATATTCTTTTTCTTTTTTCTCTGAGGCCTCTCATGTTCCCAGGAGAAGAAATCCTGGCAAAGGGATTTTTTCCAGAAAATGTGACAGTGACAGGAATTAGAGGGACTCTTATCCCATTCTCCCAGGCCATGATCTCTCCAAGCCCTCCCTGATTTTTTTTTTAACTGAGGCTGCCAAGGAAGTGGTCTGGGCTTGGAAAAGGAGGAGATATTTTCATGCAGAGCTGGGCATTGAGGTGCCAGCATCCCATGCTAAATAATAAACTGGTTCCTAAAAGTTCTGTGCCCTTTTGGGAGCTGTAGAAAACACAGAGAGTTTATGGAAAAGCCTCCTTGTCGCAGACACCTTTTATGAAAAATCCTTTCCTTAGGATTTTTCCTCCTGAGAAGCTGAGAGGCCTCAGGAACAAAATGTAACCAATGGTTATCTGCTGCTGTGGGATGCAACAGGTGCATCTGGGATTGGTCTCATGTGGCTGTTTCTAATTAATGGCCAATCACAGTCCAGCTGGCTTGGACTCTCTGTGCCACAAACCTTTGTTATCATTCCATTCCTTTTCTATCCTTAGCCAGCCTTCTGATGAAATCCTTTCTTTTATTCTTTTAGTATAGTTTTAATGTAATATATATCATAAAATAATAAATCAGCCTTCTGAACCATGGAGTCAGATCCTCATCTCCTCCCTCAACCTGAGACCCTGTGAACCCTCCTTGCCTCCCAAACACAGATCTTCCTTGTTGGGGATGTCACACCAATGCCATTCCCTGTTTCTCCCCCAGGGTCAGTAAATCCCAAGCCCTGCAGGCCTGGCTCTTACTGTGCTGCTGTGACAGGAGAGCCCCCCGTGTGTCCTGCTGGCTACCACTGTCCTGAGGGATCCTGGACTTACAGCAGCCCCGAGCAGCTGTGAGTACCTGGGCCTTGGGGCTGCCAGCCTCCAGTTTCTGGAAACCACAATATTGGGAATTGTGCCTGGGATCCAACCTAAACCACATTCTTTGTACATGGAAGTCTTTATGGCTGCAGTCACGGATTTGGTGACTGGGATTGGGATTTTGGGGACTGGAAGAGGGATTTTAGTTTCTGCTCAGCTTGGAATTCTTGGGATTTCTGCTGGTCAGAGTGACCCTGAGATATGTACAAGTCTCTTTTCCCAGCCCGGCAGTCGAAGAAGGAGTCAGGATTCCTCAGCTGTGGTTTTCAAGGTTGTTTATTATTTGTTATCTATAACATTCTTTCTCTGGCCTGCCAAGGTCTGTCCAGCCGGTCAGGCAGAGGCACACTGACCACCCTCAGGGTGGTGTTGTCCTTTATACTAAAAACTACGTGTACATTATTTACCACAACTTCCCAATACCTATCACCTATGTTAGACAGTGAGCTTCTGCTCTAGACCAATCCAAAAGTGCCAACATCACCCAGAACATGGAGGCTAGGAACAAGAAAGAAGAAGGACAGGGCACACCCAAGTTCCTCCATCTTGGGACCCCAAGCCCCCATTCTAAAACCCCCAAAATTTACTTTTCATCCTGTGACAAAATAGCTATTATTCTGTTTAGACTCTCTTGACTTGTAATTCTTCATATAAAGGTGGTAATTTGCTCCATGGGTCAAAATCAAAGTCTCAGGTGTCTTGGGCCCTGTGCCAAGGTCTCTGAGCCCCCTGGCTGGGGCTCGAGCCCTCCAGGACACCCAGAGAGATGTCCTGGCTTCCAGCATGGAATCAGATAAGAACCACTTTTAGTTTTGCCTCCTGTTTTCACTGATCATTAATTTTGTAATTTTTTCCATGGGTCAAAATCAAAGGCACCTTGGGCTCTGTGCCAAGGTCTCTGAGACCCCTGGCAGGGGCTCGAGCTCTCCCGGACAGCCAGACAGATGTCCTGGCTTCTGACATGGAATCAGATCAGAACCACTTTTAGTTTTGCCTCGTGTTTTCACTTATCATTGAATCCTGGAATAATTTTCAGAGATTTGTTTCTCCCCTTTCCCTGCTCTGTTTTGCCTGCCAGGTGTGCGTTCCCATTCTACTGCCCCCCGGGCAGTGCCCAGCCTGTGCCCTGTGCAGGAGGGCACATGGCCCTCAGCCTGCCTGGCCTGAGGGGCTCTGCTGAGAGATTCTGCAGAGTCTGTGCTGCAGGCACCTTCCGCAGTGAGCCCCTGATCTCAGAGCCCTGCCAGCCCTGCCCCGCTGGCTTCACCTGCCCACCAGGTAAATTCAGCTGCCACGAGGGGAGTGGGGCAAGAAATAGCAGCTTAAATTGGGAGCAGGGAGGTTTGAGTTCTGTGTGGGCAAAGCTCTCAATGCTCTGCACTTATAAAAGCCTGGTGTGGGCTGTCACGTGGGTTTGCCACTGGATTTAGCCAGTGGAAGAGCTGGGGGAAGGAAGAACTGAGATTTATATTTAAATATGAATTAGACTGAAAAAAGCTGCTCTGCACATGTGTGTATTTCTATAGACTCGTGTCTATATATAGAGAGACGTGTGTAGATGGATCATGGGGACAAGCAGGTGCTCTCTGCCTCTCTCCCAGCACTCTCTGGGGTCCCTAATGCCACCCCTTTCTCCAGGCAGTGACAGCTACCACCAGCAGCCTTGTCCCCGTGGCCACTACTGCCCTGCCCTGTCCCCCGCCCCGCTGCCCTGTCCCCCGGGCACCCACGGGAGCAGCAGCTCTGCCAAGCACCCAGGGGACTGCCAGGCCTGTCCTGCTGGCACCTTCAACCACCTCCCTGCCCAGGCTGCCTGCTTCCCCTGCGGCAGCTCCTCTTCCTCTCAGCCAGGTGAGTTTTTTTGTGTGGCAGTGGAGTTTTCCCCTCTGGTGTTTCCCGATGTTCCACAAGCCCTGGGATGCTCCTGGAGCTGGGGGTGCTGCCCATGCCCAGCTGCTCTTCCCCTGTGCCAGCCAGGAGGAGGATTCCCATTCCAGAGCTGTCTTTTTCCCACTCTTACACACTTTCCCAAGAGGATTTATTTCCTTAAAGGAAAGGAGAGCTGAGCAGCTCTACTAATTCTTGCTCTATCATTGCTTTGAAAGCAGTGGAGTTTCACCAAGATCACTTTAGCCAGGATTTGGGGGGGTTGTGTTAAATCTAGGGGTGCTTTTGAGCCAAAACTGGGCACTGAGGGCATGATAAATTGGGACAAGGCTGGATGGAAAGTGGAAAAGTAAGGAATGCTTATTCCTCACTTAGTGTATGTGCAGCACTGCCCAGTGGTTCAAATCAGGTGGATTTGAGGCTGTTGGGGCACCAGAGAGGGGCTTGGCAGCCCTGCCTGGCTGGGTCCTTACCCCATCCAGGGCTTCCAGCTACAAATCAGTGGAGGGCTTGTCAAAACCCCACTGCCAACGAGCAGCTGGGCCTTTCTGCATCTCTGGCTGAATGGGTGCTGCAGGAGATGCTCTGACACTGTGCTGGTGCAGGCTGGCCCCAGTGTTGGGGAAGGTGAAACAGGAAAGCCTTATCAATATGATTGCCTGGCAAAAGATTTTGAGAATATGGAAACTATAAGCGAGATTGAAATGAAAGCAAGCTTGGAGATACCTCAGTTACTCAACAACTGGAAAACAATGGTGTGGCTGGCTGAAGGTGATCCCCTTTTGATGGAACAACACCCTCTGCTTGCAGACAGCTCCAAGGGTCAGAGCAGACCCTACAGCTTGGCAGAAGGGCCCAAAGAGGAGGTTTTAGGGTTTAAAATGTAACACAGTATGGTAATGTAGTGATTCTTACAGGCTGTATGTAAATGCTATAGGATTTGTATATTGTTCTAGATTGGTTAGTGAGAATCAGAATATTCAACACAGAAGATTTATTGTATTGTAATGGGAACCTCACTCTCTTACTCTCTCATCCTTTTTCTCTCTCTCACCCTCTCATCCTCTCTCCCCCTCTCTTCTCTCAGTCCTGCTCTGAGCTGTGCCTGGCAGCTCCCAGCAGGGCCCTGCACCCAGGCCCTTTGCAATAAACCACAGGTTCCAAGACCAGAAGAAGATTTATTGTGTTGTAATGGGAACCTCACCCTCTGATCCTCTCTTTTACTCTCTCATTCTCTCTTTACCTCTCTTCTCTCAGGCCTGCTCTGAGCTGTGGCTGGCAGCTCCCAGCAGGCCCCTGCACCCAGGCCCTTTGCAATAACCCACAAGTTCCAATACCAGAAGAAGATTTATTCTATTGTAATGGGAACCTTGCTCTCTCATCCTCTGTACCACTCTCTTTATCCCTCTCTCCTTCTCTCAGTCCTGCTCTGAGCAGTGCCTGGCAGCTCCCAGCAGGGCCCTGCACCCAGGCCCTTTGCAATAACCCCAAGTTCCTGACCTGGCTTCAGAGATCTCTCATCTCCGTCTGTCCTGACCATCCTACCCCCCATCACTCCTACACCCCAGCTGCCTGTCCTGTGGCTCAGCTCTGCCCTGGAAGAGGGGCACAGACCCCAGCGGTGTCACTGAAACGAGCAGTGGGATTTGATAAAGAGTTCTGAGCACAGGAGCTGCTCCTTCCCAGCCAGCATGGTTGTTCCAGGCTGTACTCCCTCTCTAAATCCAACCTCCTCTCCCAGGTGCCACCAGCTGTACCTGCCATGGGCTCAACAGGGCTTTCCAGCAGTCAGATGCCTCCTGCATCTGCCAGGCAGGTTATGTTTATTATGATGAAAGAGGCAAGAAAGACCCTGACAGCAACAGCGACCAGGATTGCCGACCTCAGGTAAAATCGGGCTCCAAACCAAAATTGCTGTGTGATGTGCAGGGGGAGTGTTCAGGCCTTAAGCTAAGCCAAACAAATATTTCAGATGTTTTATTGGCCTTTTGTTGTAGGAGGTTTTCTTTACCAGGATCTTGTGAGGTTAAATTTAAATTCACAAGGGATGGAAGTAAAGGATCCTTCCATGCCAGGGCTGTGGGAGCAGCACAGTGTCTCATATGGATGACAGATCCAGGAACTTAAACCTCATTTAATATGAAGTTCTTCTTTAGAACTGTCATGGGCAGGGAGACACTAAAACCAATCCCTTCTGAACCGTGCAGTGAAGATGTGAGCCCAACTCACCCTTCCTGCCTATGCAGAAGATAAGAAAAATAAATCACATCATCTAAAAACTCAGAGGTCCCAGCTCTAACTCATTCAAAACTCCTTCAAAAATCCCCACAGTGTGCGTTCTCGATGCTTTCCTGGTTGGATTGCCTTTATGCAGAATGTTGAGTTGCCTTTACATGGAATGTTGGATTACTTTTGTGTGGAATGTTGGATTGCCCTTACATGGAATGTTGGATTGCCTTGATGTGGAGTGTTGAGCTGCCTTTTTGTGGAATGTTGGATTGCTCTTACATGGAATGTTGGGTTGCCTTTATATGGAATGTTGGGTTGCCTTTATATGGAATGTTGGGTTTCCTTTACGTGGAATGTTGGATTGCCTTTGAGTGGAATGTTGAGTTGCCTTTACATGGAATGGTGGGTTGCCTTTATGTGGAATGTTGGATTGCCTTGATGTGGAATATTGGATTGCCTTTACGTGGACTATTGGATTGTCTTCACATGGAATGTTGGATTGCCTTTATGTGGAGTGTTGGATTGCCTTTATGTGGAATGTTGGGTCGCTTCTGTGTGAACGTTGGATTGCCTTTACGTTGGGCTGCCTTTATGTGGAATGTCCGAAGCGCAGCAGGGAGGACAAGGAGAACTTTAGGGATGCTGCAGCTGAGGTGCAGCCTGGAAGCTGCAGCCCTGGAGCCTGTCTGGGTGTGTTTTCCTGCAGGTGGACGAGCTGTGTGCCCCCGGGCAGGTCCGGCTGGCGTCCACGCGCCGCTGCGCCGCCCCCGAGCGCCACGACTGCGCTCCTGCCTGTGGGCCGGCCGGAGGGGAGCTCCATGCACAGCTGGGCATGTGAGTCACCACAGAACCACCACAGAACCACCCAGAATC
The DNA here is from genome assembly GCA_039654755.1 of Calcarius lapponicus. Lineage (NCBI taxonomy): Eukaryota > Metazoa > Chordata > Aves > Passeriformes > Fringillidae > Calcarius > Calcarius lapponicus. The sequence goes on along the minus strand of JBBFKN010000012.1, from coordinate 23,018,379 downwards.
ACCACAGAGCCACCACAGAACCACCCAGAACCACCACAGAGCCACCACAGAGCCACCACAGAGCCACCGCACAGCCACCACAGAACCACCCAGAACCACCACAGAGCCACCACAGAACCACCCAGAACCACCACAGAACCACCCAGAACCACCACAGAGCCACCTCAGAACACCACACAACAACCACAGAGCCACCAGGCTGGAAGGGACCTTCACCATCACCGAGTCCAACCCAGCACTGTGTCTTGGTTTAGGGAAAATCTGGGAGGAAACAGTGCCACATCCAGGTTTTGTTAAACACACTCAGGGATGGTGACTCCACCACCTCCCTGAGAACATTCCAGAACTTTATCACCTTTCTGTAAAAACTTTTCCTGCTATCCAACCTGTATTTCCCTTGGTGCAGCTGGAGGCTGTGTGCTCTGGTTGTGTCAGTGCTGCTGGAGAAAGAGCCCAGCCCCAGCTGAGCACAGGCACCTTTCAGGAGCTGCAGAGAGTGGTGAGGGCACCCCTGAGTCTCCTTTTTTCCAGGTTAAATCTGGTGTGTCAAAATCATACTCTGATTCTTTCAAGCATTTTCCTGGAGCTGAGCTTTGGGGAGGGGTGTAGTGCTCTGTCACAGGACTGGAGGTGGTCTCTGCTATCCAAGCAGTGCTAGTGGGGTCTCACATTTTGTCCCTGAAGGGCAGGCATGGTGCTGATGACATGGATAGAGAGTTTGCTCCATCCTTTTCCCCATGGATACAGAGTAGGATCATCCATGCTGTGGGCTGTGAGAGACTGGGGCTCTGTTTTAGCTCTTTGCTGAGGGATCAGGACTGACCAAGGATTTGTCCCTTTTTGCAGATGTCACTGCAAGCAGTACATCTCTGCTGAGGAGCTCTGTGACCAGCTGTGCCTGCTGAGAGCCCCACGGATCTCGCTGGGCTTTGGCACCCACAGGGAGCTGCTGCTGAGGGTGGACGAGGGCCAAGTGAGGGTAGGTGTGGAGGGAGGGATTGCTGTCTAAATGTGCAGGTCTGGGATAGCCCAGAAATCACAACAGGGTGAAAGAACTCCACCAGGGGAGGTTAAGGTTGCTGCATTACAGAGAAACAACAATTCCTGAATTACAGATGAAAAACTCCTTTTACAGCTGCACTGAAGGTTGACCACAAACCAGGGTTGGTTGAATCCGAGTTCCCTCTGCTTCTCACAGGAGGTTTCAAATGTTCTGGGCCCTGATGAGCACGTGCAGAGCAGCCAGAGGGTGCATTTGGTTCTGTTCAGTCCCCAGGGAGTGCTGGGTTTTATTGTCTCCAGCACAGAAGTTCTGGATGCATTTCTCATGGGTAAGGCTTGAGAGGGAACCCAAATTCCAGCCACACCAAGCCATCCATTTCCTCCCATGTTGGCACAGCCCCTGGACAATGGCACAGCCATTTCCTCCCATGTCAGCACAGAGAGAATTCATTATTAGATGCTCCAAACTATTTAGAAAAAATTCTTGCTCTGTCTGGGAGTAAACAGCAGGGAATTCACTGGCTGCATGGGTAACTCCCTGGGAGGGGGTCAGATAGAGATTGCAGGATTTTGGATTTCCAAGGAACTAGAAGGAAACTGTTTGGAGGTGAATCTGTTGGCAGGATTTTGGATTTCCAAGGAACTAGAAGGAAACTGTTTGGAGGCAAATCTGTTGGCAGGTGCATGGATTTGGCTTTGTGAGCTGAAACTGCCCACAGATAGAAAAGAAATAATTCTCCCTTGCCGAGGGTTGGGTGTTGTCACGTGCTGCTCACTTTGCAGGGTTCATTCTGGTTTCTTCTCTTGCCTGTGGCAGGAGGATTTTCCTCGGATCAGCTGCTGCAGAAAGGACGCAGAGCCCAGAGGAGTTCCCCCAGGGAGAGCCAGGCCTTGCCCCTCATCCCTAACCCAGTGCTGTGTCTGGAAGCAGGGGACACGATCCTTTTCCAGCTCAGCATCAATTCCCAGGGTGAGTGTGGCTGGGGCTGAGCACATTTGTGTGTCCAGACCCGTTCAGAGCAGTGGCTCCACGCTGGGCACCCTGCATGGATCCATCCCTTCTACTCCTGGCTCCCAGAACTGCAGTCTGGGCTCTGCCAGGGCCTTACCTCCAGGTTTTCACTTTTTGACTGGATTTCTGTAGAGTGAGATAAAATTGAGCCTGTGTTAGACAGCTGTGGTGGTGTTCATAGCTGTCTCAGGATGAGGGAAGAAATGAGGATCTGACTCCATGTTTAGAAGGCTTTATTTATTATTTTATGATCTATATTATATTAAAACTATACTAAAAGAATAGAAGAAAGGATTTCATCAGAAGGTTTGAAAAGAAAGGAGAGAATGGAATGATAATAAAATCCTGTGTCTGACCAGAGAGAGACAGTTGGACTGTGATTGGCCATCAATTAGAAACAACCACATGAGACCAATCCCAGATGCACCTGTTGCATTCCACAGCAGCAGATAACCATTGGTTACATTTTGTTCTTGGGGCCTCTCAGCTTCTCAGGAGGAAAAATCCTAAGGAAAGGATTTTTCATAAAAGATGTCTGTGACAGGCAGCATAAATCTTTGTGGGGCAGTAATTAAACTCAGTTAAATGAGCTGATTATGGAAATGAGCTGCTATAAAAGCAGTTCCACAGCTCTTTGCCAGCCCAGTGCCAGCTTTCCCAGCTGAGGTGGCTCAGAGCTGCTGTCCCTGTGCTGCCCCATCCCAGAGCGTGCCTCCAGCCATTACCCCGTGTACCAGAAGCAGCATCTCTACAACAACAACCCAGGCTGGGATTTCGGGCCCTTCCGAAGGCTGGACCACCTGATCCAGGAGACCCAGCTCAACATCTCCTGGTAAGACCTGCTGTGGGCAGCCTGAGAGTGAGTTTTTAACAGAATCAGCAGCTCCTTTGGGGTGAAAACGCCAAATTTTGCTGTGTTGAAGCATCGTCACAGATAGAGCCTGAAGGAGGCTTGGATCAGCTGGCACCTTCCTTGTGGCAGCAGCTCCCTGGTCAGAGGGAGAAGCTGGATAAGTTTTCCCAGAATCAGCCTGGGAAGCTTTAGGGAGCTGGAGAGAAAGAATTCTAAACAATCTGCACCTGCTGTTTTGTAATAAGCTGTTTTGCCCATAAGGTTGTTTACCAAAGGGTGGTTTCTCAATTAGTCAATGGTGTTTTAATTAAAGGACCATTCAGGTCTACCTGTAGCAAAATAAGAGTATAAAAAGCAATGGGCTTATTAATAAAGGGGAATTAACCTTGTGTGAATATCCTGAGAGTTTATGTCATTTATTATCCAGGCCTGACCAGCTGTGGTGACACTTCCTCACTTCTCCCTTCCAGGTTTGCCCATGTGTTCCTGGAGCCTGGCACATTTGTTTTCAGGGACAGCTCCATTCAGGAACGCTTCCTGATCGTGACAGTGAAGGAAGCCAACGTGAGCTGTGACCCCAGGGACGGCTCCTTCCAGCCCTCCTCCCTGTTCCAGCTGGCCAGACACGGCATTTTGAAGCAGCAGCATCTGAACTTGGCTCCCAACTGGGCTGCTATCACAGGTCCAGCCAAAGCTCTGAGATACCTTCAACCTCCATCCTCACCCATGACATTTCTTGTCCTCTTTAAGAGTGTTTAAACAAGAATTTTCTTTGGAAATGCCACCAAAGCACTGCTCTGTCAGCTTTAATTCCTTGCTGCTGTGGAGCTTCCCAAATTTCATTGCTGTCTGGCCCAGGGCCTGCCTGTGCAGGAGCTGAGCTGGGGAGAGAGGGAAGGAGCAGTCCTGCTTCTCCCCATGCCCTGTTTGAAGAGTTCAGGTAACCCAGGGCTTTGTTTTCTTTGGCTGGGAAGCAGAAAATGACAGTGTATTTCCATGATAAACCCAGCTGAAATGACATCCATCATTCCCAATCTGACTAAAAGCTAAACACGAGGTCAGGTAAGGTCTGTGCTCCAAGGCAGGTGTGGGTGTGAGAGCTGTGCACACGCCAATCCTTCAGTGAGAGGCCAGGAAACAACAGAAATGGAAGTGTGGTGTGCAAGCATGATCCTGACTCTATAAAATATATATTATTTATATTTATAGTCATATTTATACTTATCATCATATTCCTATTTCTATTATATTTATATTTGCATTTGTGATATATTTTACAGATATATAATCTAATTATATATTATATATTATATAAATAAATCATATAATATATAGAGAGCATATATTGTATATAAAGCATAATATAATATAACATAATATAAAATTTTATATATACTTTAATATATTTTATATTTTAAAATAGATTTAAAGTATACAATATATAGATATATAGATATAAATATGCTCGGTAATACATATTATTATGCTTATTATATAATACTATATTATATAATATATATAATAATATATACTTTATCTATAAAATTTATAAACTGGATCCTTCAGTCCTGAAAACACCTCCTAATCCACCTGGCCCAGCTTCTCCCAGAAGAAGCAGAAGTGAAATGAGTAGGAAAGGTGCTGAATGGTTTTTTTTGCGTTTCTCACTTCTTGCCCTCCCTCCTGTCTTCCCCAGCGATCCTCTTCATCCTGGGCTTCCTCGTGCTGGTCCTGGCCACCCTGGCCATCATGTTCCAGCCTGCTGGCCCCAAAATCAGCCCCCTGAAGAGCTGGAAGCCACGCTGGAGGAGCCTGGGGGAGCCACACGTCCCACCAGAGTACATCCTCCTTAAGGACAGGTAAAGACACAGCCTCTGCAGGCTCCTACAAAAAAAAAAATCTACCCATGAAATCCATCCTCTGCTTGGGCTGGGGTCTGATCTTCCTGAGAAAAATGAGATGTTCTTCACGTTCTTTGCCATTTTCCCCAGCCTCGAGTTCTATGAGATGCTTGGTCCTCGTGGATCTGGAGGAGATGCTGGCTCTGGAGAGAAAGGAGCAGTGCCCAGTGCAGGTGAAGTGCTGGACTAGCCATTGCTGTTCTCCCATTGGTTTTTTTCCCCATTTTCTTCTCTCAGGGGTGATATTTTGACACCTGCTCACCCGGAATGTCCTGCACTCTCAGGAGGCCACACAGGCACTTTGCTGTGTGCGTTTCCACAGGCACACACGCTTCCACCTGGGTTTATTCCAGGGAAGTTAACCCCTGTCATGGGGATGGGTTGGAGATTTTTTCCCTGGGGAACTGAGAGAGTGAATCCCCAGCCTTGGCAAGCCCATTAAAACAGCAGCCGGTTCAGGTGACAGGTGAAGAAAATAAAGATTTACAAGTGTTTTCCTTGGCTTCGTCTGCCGGTTATTCTGTTCCCTGAAGGCACGGGACTCCTCCTTTGCTTTCTGGGAATGAGCTGGGAATTTCGGGATGCTGACAGGGAGCAGAGCCCGGGCCCAGCAGATGGCAGCAGGTGGTGATGCTGGGAACAGCTCGGGAGCAGCTCTGCCAGCATCCCGGCAGATTTCGGGACAATTTAGGAGCTGATAGTAACGCTCTGTCATCCTCCCCCTCGCTGGGGAACGAGACCTTCTCTCACACCTCCTGCCTCATCCTCCTTCCTCACGGAACACAAAATTCCTCTGGCCAGGCAGCATCTTATGTGGGAAATAAACTGAAATAACCTTGTGTCCAGTGTTTGAGTGTGATCCTTCCCCTGGTGTTTCAGAAAACAGCTTCACCCCCAGGCTCCTGGAGGATTTCAGTGTCCGGACCCTCTATGACAAGCTGGAGGATCAGAATTTGCACTTGGCCTCTCAGCTGGCAAAGCACAGGATGGATGTGCTGGTGTTCCACAAGGGGATCAGCCAGAGGATCCAGAGCCTCATGGTCAGTGGGGAGAGGCATTTCAGGGAAGGGGGCCTTGGAACCATGAAAATCTTAAGAAAAATTGTTGCCCTAAAGGGAAAGTTCATCAAAAGATGGGTATTACGCCTTTCTGTAATTTATTTTAGCATAAAATAAATTTTTATATCATTTTATTGATTCCTCAGGTTTAGCTTTTATACTTTTCAGATTCTGTGCTGCTTTAGTGTGTGGGTCTGGGTTCCCATCAGGGGATGCTGAGCTCTGTGCACAGAGCAGGGAGACAAAACAATTCCTGCTCCAGCTGGGCACCAAGGACAAATGATCCAAACCTCAGCCCAGGAGCACAAACACCGTGGGCTGGAGAGAGAAAAACAAGCAGGGTGGGACTGCAGGGGCTGAAGCTGGAATGGGACAATGAACTGCAAGGTGCAAATGGAGCAGAACTGATCCAAGGGAGAGGCCTCATGACCTTGTGTCCATTTTGTGACCATTTTGGTTCATCTTGGGTTCATTTTGGGACCATTTTGATTCGTCTTGGGTTCATTTTGGGGACCATTTGGGTTCATCTTGGGTGCAGCCCTGGCTGGGCTCTTGTGCTGCCCAAGGTGCATCCATGGAGGCCTTTTAATAAATCCCAACTTTATTCTTCACCTCTCTCTAGCCACTGTTCTAACTCAGCCTACTCAAGGCATCATTATCGAGGGGCTGAATGTGGATTTTGGGGTTTGCAGAACATAACGTTGCTGCTTTCTGTGAACAGGACATGGTGCAAGCGCTGGACTGGGAAGCCCTGAAAACCTCCAGGCAAGGGATTTGTAGGAAGGAAGCTGCAGAGCAGAGCTGGGCAGGAGTGGGTGCAGAGCTGAAGGATGGACAGTGGAACAACAACTTCCAGCCAGGTGAGAGGAGCAGGGTGCAGAGCCAGGGACAGGTGCAGTGTGAGGGCAGCAGCAGCAGCAGGGAAAAGGCTAAAAAAGACCTGACTCATCCACATGAAAGAGCCCAAAAATTATTCTGTAAGAGCTGACAGCCTGTCTGCACCTGAGCTCAGTGAGAGGAGAGGTCTGGCAGCTCAGGGAGGGGTGTGATGCCTCACGTTTTAGCTTTTGTATTTTCACATTTTGTGCTGCTTTAGTGTGTGGGTCTGGGTTCACATCAGGGGATGCTGAGCTCTGTGCACAGAGCAGGGAGACAAAACAATTCCTGCTCCAGCTGGACACCAAGGACAAATGATCCAAACCTCAGCCCAAGAGCACAAACACCGTGGGCTGGAGAGAGAAAAACAAGCAGGGTGGGACTGCAGGGGCTAAAGCTGGAATGGGACAATGAACTGCAAGGTGCAAATGGAGCAGAACTGATCCCAGGGAGAGACCCCGGGAGCGGTCGAGCATTTTGGGGCCATTTTGGTTCATCTTGGGCTCATTTTGGGGCCATTTTGGTTCATCTTGGGTTCATTTTGTGACTATTTTGGTTCATCTTGGGTGCAGCCCTGGCTGGGCTCTTGTGCTGCCCAAGGTGCATCCATTGAGGCCTTTTAATACATCCCTGCTTTATTCTTTAGCTCCTTTAGCCTCTGTTCTAGGCCAGCCTTCTCAAGGCATCAGGTGAGCACGGAGTAATTTGGAAATGTTGTACAAAATGAGGCATCATAAGAAATTTCCAAAGAAAGGCTCCTGCTCTTCGTGCTGTTCTGGATTTAATCATGTTTTTTTCAAGTGGTTCTGGGGAATCCCATTGAGATTTTGTGTTGAGTTCCTCAGGTGCCCCATGGCAAGAGGTGGCAGAGTTAGTGAGAGCTCTGGAAGCTCTGCTTGGGAACCCTCCTGAGAGGAGCAGAGCTGCAAATCCAGAGGAGGAGCTCAAGATCCAAGCAGAGGCTGCAGTGGGAGCTGTGCCCCCCCTGCCCAGTGAGAAGAAACCACAAGGGCAGGTGAGCTGCAGGTGTCTGGTTCTGGGCCATCTCTCACCTTTCTGGGGGTTTTTCTATTTCTTTAACTTCTGAGCCCTTTCTATCCCACAGGATCCTGAGCTGACTCAGCTTTGGGAGCTGTTCAGCAGGAAAGATGCTTTTTCCAGCCTGCCTGGGCATGAAGAGCATGGTAAGGGCAGTGCCCCAGCTGTGAGGTGCTTTCAGGAGCTCATTCTGTGCTAAGAGGGTGAAAGGGGGTGTCTGTGTTTGCTAACACAGCAAATGCAGAATTACTTTTCCCCATTTATTCTATTTTTTACTTTCACATAGTTTTGGTTTTTTTTTTTTTTTTTGCTGAGGTGCCAGCTCAGGGCAGCACTTCTGCCTCCTCTATCCCTCTGTAGAGAGAGGTCAAGGAGTTTCCATCCTTTTACATCCTTCTCTGCAGGACAGAAGTCAAGGAATTTCCATCCCTACAGACCCTTCACACCTTTATATTAAGTGACCACCTGTAGGGAAGAGTCTGCATGTCATTATAATAATTAAATGCTAATTTGGGGAGGCCAGGCTAATTCTACACCATCATTTTTTGATCCTCTCAGCATTCCCTCTGCCCAGGACAACGTTTCCTTCTTGCAGCCATGTGGAGCCTCTTCCTTTAGGCTTAAAAATGCCCCAATTTGTTGCAGGTTTAGATCTCCCCTTGGCTTATCTGACTGAGCTGGAGGTGGAGGGTCTGGTGGCAGCTTCCCCCCTTGCCAAGACCCTGTGTGAGCTCAAGGGAGCTTTGGTGAATCTGCAGCAACCCTCAGCCCTTGGCAATTCAGGTATTCAGCTGGTTTTTCTTCATGGGCGCTGGTTTAGAGCAGTAAATGAAGTGTGACCGTGTTCACAGGGGTCCGAGGCTGAGGGAAGAGACGAGGATCTGATTCCATGTTTCAGAAGGCTGATTTATTATTTTATTATATATATTATATTAAAACTATACTAAAAGAATAGAAGAAGGGATTTCATCAGAAGGCTGGCTAAGAATAGAAAAAGAAAGAATGATAACAAAGGTTTGTGGCTCAGCTCTCTGTCCAAGCCAGCTGGGCTGTGATTGGCCATTCATTAGAAACAACCACATGAGACCAATCCCAGATGCACCTGTTGCACCCCACAGCAGCAGATAACCATTGTTTGCATTTTGTTCTTGAGGCCTCTCAGCTTCTCAGGAGGAAAAAATCCTAAAGAAAGGATTTTTCATAAAACATGTCTGTGACAAGAAAGCAGGAGTTAAAATAAGCAGGATTTCTTCTGAGCCGAACATTTTCCTCCAGCAGCTGCTGAATTTTTTAGGCTGTGACACTCAGAGTTTGAAACTAATAATGGTGTGGGGTTGGTGTAATTATGAGAGGATCATTTGCATTATTTTGAAATTCAGATGCAGAGACTTTGCAAAGGCCTGAAGCTGATCCTGCAGGTCCTATCCTGGATTATTCCTCTTGGATTTGGCTGTAGTGGCAGCTCTGGGTGTCCACTGAATCTCCACTCTGCTTTTATTCTGAATTTCTCTATCAGACAGCAAACATCAAGCCAGCCTGGGGAGCTCAGGCCTCTTCTGACTGCTGGATGCCTGGGATGAAGCCCTGCAGCTGGAATAAAGAGGAGCTGCACTCTCGGAGCAGTGAAGGGACAGGAGCTGGAGGAGTTCATGTTCTGCACAGTAGAACAGCCACCAACTCATTCCTGGAGGAGCTGAGCTTATCCTGGGCAATGGATGAGGTTGGACTCGGGAGGGAGGGGGTGTCTGGGACAGAGCAGCTTTACCTGAAGTACCAGAACAGACACAAATTTAATTAAGGATGTATTTGCTCAAATATGTGATGAGGAGTCCATATTCTTTTTGCTTAAGCTTAAAATATTTTCACATTTGCTGTGGATTATCAGTAAATTTTAGTCTGGAGAAGGGGGCTGAAGTCCTTGGTGTTGCTGATTTTGTGGTTTTTGTTGTTAAGTCAATAAAGCAATAAACAGGAGACCACATGTGGCATCAGAGCCTCATTTCACCAACGTGTTCTGTGCAGCCTTTCTGATCTCTGATGTGAAGGATATTTGTGAGTTTCCCAAGCATTTTAGAGCCACCCTTTTAAACCTTGCCCAGCACCCCTACATGGCCTGTGCATGTCTTAAATACACTCAGTACGTTCTGCTGGCAGAGACCTCAAAGGTCTCTACAAATGTGATTTTTCTGAGCAAAGATACACTGAAACTATTCCTGCAGGCAGAGCTGCTGGTGTCCAGTGCTCTGTGAGCCTGATTTTAATGGTTTAATATCCCTCCTGCCAGTCTGCAGGTCACCGTGGTTGCCTGTTGGGGAATGTGGCAGTGAAAAAAGCCCATCCTTGCTTTGTTTTTTAAGGTTTTCAGCAGATATGTTCATAACAGTCCTCCATGGAGGTAAGAATCTCTCTGACACCCAAGGGAAACCTGGTCCCCGGGAGGTGACAAAGTTATCTCTGTGCCTTGTGGCTCCAGATCCTATTTGTAAAAGGCAGGGTGGAAGGCAGCTGTAAATAAAATAAATCAAATTTTTATTGTCGCAATATTTCAATGAGTAAATTTGTTTGGTTTAAACCAAACCAAAGATACCCGTGGGGAATTTTGCTCTAAGGTTTTTTTTCCCCCCACTCTTGTTTTCTGAACTTCAGTTGTAAGCAAAAAAAAAAAAATCAGTTTCAACATATTTTGGGTCTTTTTTTTCCCCCACAAACCCAAAGGATATCAATGCAAAGACCAGAGTTTCTTTTAACAGTGTATTGGAAAGATCTAATAAAAAGAGGAGTGGCGCAACCACGGGGTTTATTGCATTTGTGAAGTATTTGCTGCTGAGTGCTCATTTTCCAGGGTGCTCTGGAAGCTCCTGAAGGCCCAGCACAGTCTGGAGTGGCAGTGAAGTATCAGGAGAGCTCCCTGGAACTGCTGATAAGGGAGATGGAGTGCAGGGTCAATTAATTTGGCATTTGGAGAGGGGTCATGGGTTTCCCTTGGGTTTCTTTGAGTTGTGCCTCTCTTGCCAGAGAACGAAAAGCTCTTTTCAACATCCTCTGCAAAGTTCAGCCTCTCCTGGAGAGCATCAGGTGCTGCTGTGAGGTTCTGGGTTCCCTGGGGTGTGAAATGAGCTGCTGCTGATTTTTTACCCTTTCAGTCTGAAGCTGTTGTCCCACCTGGCAGTGTCACCTCTGCCTCAGGGTGCTCCTGGTGCTGCTTGTGGCACTCAGACTGCCACTGGGTATTCCAGATGAAGAGTTTTAAATGCTGTGAGAAGAAAAAGCTTGGAACTGACCTCGGGGCCTGGTTGGTTCATTCTGTGGTGATACCCTGAATTTGTTGGGTAGAACCCTGAGACAGCCAATGCCTCCTTCCTCAGATCATGGGTGTTGGGGAAGGTGAAACAGGAAAGCCTTATCAATATGATTGACTGGCAAAAGATTTTGAGAATATAGAAACTATGAGTGAGATTGAAATGAAAGCAAGCTTGGAGATACCTCAGTTACTGAACAACTGGAAAACAATGGTGTGGCTGGCTGAAGGTGATCCCCTTTTGATGGAACAACACCCTCTGCTTGCAGACAGCTCCAAGGGTTAGAGCAGACCCTGCTGGCTTGGCAGAAGGGCCCAAAGAGGAGTTTTTAGGGTTTAAAATGTAACACAGGATGGTAATGTAATGATTCTTATAGGCTGTATGTAAATGCTGTAGGATTTGTATCTTGTAGTAGATTGGTGAGTGAGAATTAAAATATTCAGCACAGAAGATTTATGGTATTGTAATATCGCCAGCCAGGGGCTGTGTACAAATCACAAATGGGACAGGACTGCTGGGAACGTGCCTTGAGCTGTTTTATTTTCCAGCATCAGTCTCATTCCATGGTTGTGACAATGGGAAGATGCCACCAGCTCACATCACAGGCAGCAGACCCAGAACTTAATGTTACAACTTACTTTATAAGTTTTTTGATCAATCACACAAAGCAAAAGCACATTGACAGTAGTTCTATCCAATCACTATAACCACACGTACCTTTGGTTAAACAATGCTTGCTTATTTCAAATACAATACCTGCTTGTGAGCCTTAAAACACAATGCACAGAGCTCCATTATTAAGCTTCAACCTTCCTAATATCTTGCTAGATAAACTTTTCTGTAGCTTAGAGAGTTATTCTAGACAAGCGTTAATACACAGACCATTGTTCTATTTGTCCTTGCTTTTCTACTTTTTATATCATTTTTCTGCTGACCAATCTCATGGCTGCTGCTCAGCTCCAATCATAGTTCTGCTGTCTCTGAGGCCTGCCTTTTGCAGCTTTCCCAAAACCCTCTAATTTTATGGATTCCCATACTGTAATGGGAACTTCGCTTCTTTTCTCCTCTTGCTTTTATTCTTCTCTCTCTCTCTTTGGGGTTCCTCTTTGGGGCTGCTCTGAGCTGTGCCTGGCAGCTCCCAGCAGGGCCCTGCAGCCAGACCCTTTGCAATAAATGCAATTTCCAAGCCCTGCCTTCAAAGATCTCTCATCTCTGTCCATCTCAACTGTCCCAACCCCATCGCTCCTACAATGGTCCCACTGACCCAGTACAGCAGGAAACCAGTCTGGAGGCAGGAATATAATAATAAATGATAAATTCACTGTGATGCTCACAGACACAGGACCTGGCTGGTGAATCACAGCCTGGCACAAGGACGAGCTGCAGCCCCGAGCTGACTCATCTTTCACACAGTAACTCTATTTCTGGCACTGTTGAAGTGTTCAATTAACAGGTTCATAGTGCTTTTATCTTTTACTCCACCTGCTTCTCTCATTCACTTTATAACCCCTGAGATAGCTCCTATCTTCACGTGATGGACCCTGGCCCAGCACTCACAGACCTGTTGATTCACTGGTCCTGCTGATTTGCTGTGCTGAGCACCTGGATATCTACCACGATTAGAAACGTGTGCAAAACTGTAAAACCCATAGATAAACCTTTCTTCCTCAAGATTACTCCTGAGAAAATAAAACAGCTATAAAACCTAATTATCAAGGGCAGAGATTTTCTCTCTGCACCACCCAGGTGTTCATTGATCTCAGAAATACTCACAAGCAATTTTAAAGTTGCAGCACTTGGTTTTATGCAGCTTTTTTCTGTTGCTGTAAATATTTTGAATTGAGCAAAAACATATCCAAAATGTATTTTTTTTCACTGTGGTACCCAAAGGGCTGTTGGGATTTCCCAGTAAGATTCATGTGCGGGTGGCCATGGAGTGAGAATTCCCTGTGTTTATGTGAAAACTGCTTGACAATCTTGGAAGTTTTTGACTGTTCATGTCCTGGGAAAGTGGTGTCCACATTTTGTACAAGGAGAAGAAATTAAGCAGGACAAAAAATCTTGTCTTAAAGTAAATTAGGTTTCCAGTCCAGTCATTAGAAGGACTGGAAGAAATACAAACTAAGGAAGAAGAAACTTGGTTTTCCTTGTTGCCTTGTGCTGTTTGGGAGCATTAGACCCTGAAAAAGATAGACCTGGAAATTCCACTTTTATCCACCATAAGCAACAGGCCTCAACTCCCAATCTCCCCCTCACCCATCTGCCAGCCAGTGCAATTTCTGACAAACCAAAGCCCAAAAATACCTCCCAGTCTGCCCTGCTCCCTGGGAGGAATCTGCTGCAGCCGTCTCCTCCAGAACCGCAGAGCAAACAGCCCTTCCTGCCATCCTTCCCCAACCCACCCCTGCGGGAGCCAGACAGGCAGAAAAGCTGCCAATAAACCCATTTCTTGGCGAGGCAAACACAGATAAGGCTCAGGAGGTTCTCCTTGTGCCCAGCTCTTCCTGAATTCCCCTGCAGAGCCCGAAGTGTTGGGCTGACCTTTGCCAGCGGCGCCAGGGAGGTGCGAGCTGATAACGGGGCTGTGGTCAACAAGGAAATCAACGTGTGGGTCAAAGGCCTCCAGGAACCCGGGTCAGGCCCTGTTGGGAAGGATGAAAGTTTGACAAGAAAGTCTCACAGATGTGTATGCTTAGCAGAAAGACTTTTAAATGTAGAGTCTGATGAAGGAATAGAGATGTGTCGCAATTCAGTGCATCCCTCAGGGTGTCCAGAGTTGCTGAGGACCCCATCGGGGGGGCTCAGAGACCCTGGCACGCAGCCCAGAGCACCTGGGGATTGGATTTTGACCCCTGGAGCAAGTGACCAGCTTTGTACGAGGACCTGAAAGTCACAGATGTTCGGATAGTGTAGTAATAAAATGATCACAGGGTGAAAAGGTAGACTTTAGGATTTTTGGTATGGGGGTTATGGGGACAAGATGGAGCAACTTGGGCGTGTCTAGCCTTTCTTCTTCTTCTTCTTCTTCTTGTTCTTCATTTTCTGCAGTGATGTTGGCACTTTGGGATTGGTTTAGAGTAGAAGTGCACTGTATAACATGGGTGATGGGTATTGGGAATTAAGTGTAAATATGTTATAGTATAAAAGGACAACACAGAGTGCCTGTGGCTGCTCTGCTGAGCAGACCTCGGCTGGGCAGAAAGAAAATTTTATAGATAAGAATTAATAAACAACCTCAAGACGGAAAAGTGAAGAGTCCAGACTCGTTCTTCAGTTGCGCGGGCCGAAGCAGAGACATCCTGCACATCTTGGGGCAGCGATTATCAACAGCAACCCGAGAGAGATGGAAGCAAGTTTTGATATAGAAGAAAAGAATTGCTGAGCCAGTCTCACTGGATAACCAAGGAGGCAAAGGGTGTTTTAGTTAGAAGGGTTTTTTATGGCTTAGAGCAAAGGATAAACCCACCCCCAAACAAGAAGATATTTTGGGGCAAAAGAAGAAGCACAGGCAAACAAGTCAGCAAAGTTGCAAATAGAAAAAAGGTCTCAGAATTTTCCACTGCAAGAAAACTGAAAAACAGCTTCAAGCTTAAACTGTAACATGCAGGATGCTTCCCAGACCCAAGCTGGCACCAGTGGCAACTCGGGCTGTGTGACAGCGCCAAGTGGCTCCTGCAATCTGGCATCAGGAGCCTGGGCTGGTGAGTTTTGTTTCCCTGGGAAAAGAGCCAGTGTTGGTGTTCAGGGGCCTGTGGCACTGAGTGGCAGAGCGTCTGCCAGGGTACTGAAAACAGCAAAGCCCAGAGCTCCAGGCACACTGCTGCTGGAAATGGCACGACAAGGGGAACACAGAACTGCCACAACATGGCTCCCTTCACACCCGTCTGCTTTGCACCAGCCTCACACCCATGCCCCTTTTACTCCCTCACCTGGGCTTAGGGATAGCCCTAGTGTTATGGTTAAGCATAGGGTTAGGGTTTTGAAAGGCCAGAGCTCCAGGCACACAGGTGCAAAAGGCAAGGAGAACACAGAACTGCCACAACATGGCTCCCACCACAGCTTTTTCCTGGGAACCAGCCCTGGCCCAAGGCTGCTTTTACTACCTAGGATTAGGGTTAGGGTTTTGAAAAGCACAAAGGCCAGAGCTCCAGGCACACAAGTGCAAAAGGCATCCCAAGGGAAACACAGGACTGCCACAACACGGCTTCCACCACAGCTTTTTCCTTGGAACCAGCCTTAGCCCAGGGCTGCTTTCACTGTCCAGACTGGAGCTGGCACCAGTGCCAACTGGGGCTGCTTTAAGAGTCCCAAGTGCCTCCTGCAAACTGACACCAGGAGCCTGGGCTGGTGAGTTTTGGTTCCCAGGGAGAAGGGCCCGGCCTTGCTGCTCAGGGGCCCGTGGCCCTCCGAGGGCGGCCACCTCCTGAATTTCCAAATGGCACAGGAGGCCTCTCAGACCCAAGCTGCCTCTAGCTTGGGTGCTGTCTCACAGCTGGGGACTCGGAAGGGACGTGTGGGCTCAGCTCCAGGGGCAGCTCTGCTGGCCTGGATCGGGGATGGAGCAGTCAGCAGAGCAGCACATGGAGCTCCACGACTCTCCTGGATGCTCTGGTGGTTGGCAGGAGCACTCGCAGCCCTGCAAAAGTTTGCATCCCTCATAACCACACCAGGAGTTCCTCCAGCTTGTATGGATAGGAGAATTGGGACCTGGAGGAATTCTACAACTGACGTACAGGCAGCCTGTGGCAGATCTCAGAGTTTTATTCCAGCCCCTCCTAGGACTCAGAAGTTTAATTATGCCTGCATCCTTTCAGAGGTTACTTTTTGTCCTGCAGCTGAAGGAGGGTTGCGTGCTCATTAAACAGTCCTTGACCTCTTTCCTGGGCTAATAATTTTAGATTTAAGATGCAAATGTTATTGGATCCAGATTTAGTCCATCAGCAAATGTCTCCCATCAATGATTTACCACCCTAAGGAGCTTTCCTGCAGCGTATTTACCTGTGTTGTGTAGGTCAGCAGTAAGTAAGAACAAGGAAAACTTTGTAGTGTCATAAATCCTTTGCTTACATCGGCTTCTTCACCTGCTCTTAGCAAACTGCAGCTTCAAACCCCTCAGAAATAAAGTGTTTGGGCAGGGAATCACCTCTCTTGGGTTTTATTCTTTTGTGATCCTTTTTTTTAACTTTCTACCTTCTGCACTGGGAGGAAATCTGAGGCTGGCTTGAGGAGATCCTGCACTCAAGGAGAAATTCACCTTGTGGAGGGGTTTAATCTCAGAACAGGCTGGACCCAGCAGCTCCTTCCCCTCTGAGTTATTCTTCAACCTCGCTGGGTGGTGCTGGGGGGAGGAAAGAACACTGACAAGAAATCCCAGTTGCAGCTGGGCACTGGGAGGTTGGTTTGGGAACATTCTGTGTGCTCAGGAGGGAATGAACTTTCCTCCAAAGCAGCTCAGACCTGACAGAAACACGGGGTAAATTCAAACCTAACCTGGGAGAGCTGGTTTGGACCCTTGGGAATTTAGTGCAAAATTCCTTTCAGCCACCATGAAGGGACTGGTTTTGGCCAGGGCTGTGCTGCTCCCACCTTGGCAAAGATTTAAAGCACAGAGAGTTCCCCAGCTTTCCAGAACGACTGAGGTGGACACAGAAAATGCAATAATAATTTAACATCATTGCATTTCTGACCTCAACCCTGCACCTGAGCAGAGGGAAGCTGCTCCAAGCTGCTGCTTCCCTGGTTCTGCCCAGGTTTGTGCTATGGGAGCATCTGGAAAATTGGTGATGCCTTTTTAGGCTACCTAAAAACAGAGGCTGGGCTAAATTAAGGAATAAAAAGCAGTTCTGCTTATTGAAGGACCTTCAGGTACATTTAGGGCAGACAAAACCCACCCAAAATTGAGAACTGGTCATGGATTTTGACACTTTTATGTTTGGTCCATTTGCATTTTGGGGGTGAATCTGCCAATTCCAGCTTCAGCCAATGAAGTCATTGACCCCAAGTTTGCTGCCCCCAACTCCCTTTTGTTTCCATCTCTGGGGCCTGAGGCAGTGAGGTGTCCTTGAGTGCCAGGCCTGGAGAGGAATTGTTGTGTCTGCCCAGAATGGGGAAGCAGCAGCTCCCACTGTGTGTGGAGTTTGGAGTTTTGCACTAAAGAACTGCAGGGTTACAAATACGTGAAAAATATAATAATATACTATTATTAAATATAATTTATTATTATTGGTAGTAGTAGTAGTAGCAGTATTAGTATTAAATATAATATCATCTCTTTTAAGTAGATGAAAAAATAGAAAAGCTAAAATTCTGGAGAGGAATTGTTGTGTCTGCCCAAAATGGGGAAGCAGCAGCTCCCACTGTGTGTGGAGTTTGGAGTTACACACTAAAGAACTGCAGGGTTACAAATAGATGGAAAATAGAAAAGCTCAAATCCTAAAGCACCAGCCTCACTTCAGAACCTGCACCTGGGAGCAGGGAAGCTGCTCCTGGTTCTGCTCTCCCCGGTTCTGCTGCCAAAGCTGTCCCTGCTTGTGCTTTGGGAGCATCTGGAACTGGTGGGAAGTTGGAGCTGAGGTTGTTTGTGCTCTTGGCACAGGTTCACACCTGGTTTTTAGGTGAATGGAGCCCGGTTTACAGCATTACATCACTGGGCCTCCAAAGCTGGCAGGGGTTCAGTGCTGGAGCTGCTCAGAAGAAAGGCTCCGTGCAGGTGGATCTCTGTCACCAGTGTCCCTGCCAGCACACCCAGTGACCTCTGTCTTTGTGTGAGTCTTTGTGTGACAGCATTGTAACTCATTTAAAAAAGCTGTTTTAGCCCTTTCAGGTCACAGGCACCTCCTTTATCTAGCAGGCAGACACAGATTAATTTTCCTGCTATAAAATCCCTGTCTGGACTTCACTTATCACCTGTTACAATCCCATAGGAAATGACATTTAAAGTGTACTCTGCCCTTAAGTCGCTCATTCAGGAGGATTCTATTTGTGGGGGAAAAATAAAACACTGCACGGGGGAAAAGATGGTTTTTCTGGATAGATTTGGGCTGCTAGGGACAGTGAAAATGGTGGAAATGATCAAATTATATCTAAGGAAGCTCCTACATGTCTGAAATTTGGGAATTTACTGAAAATGGTTGAAATGATCAAATTATATCTAAGGAAGCTCCTAAATGTCCGAAATTTGGGAATTTATTGAAAATGGTGGAAATTATCAAATTGTATCTAAGGATGCTCCTAAATGGCTGAAATTTAGAAATTTAGAAATTGGAATAATCTGCTAGGATGCCACTGCACTGTCATTTTTGTGTTTAGTGTTTTTTGCTTCAAGCAGTGACCTGGCTCTCGTGCTCCTTGTGACCAGGGGAGTCTGCAAAAGCTTTTGCTGTCTCCAGTTTGCTTTCTGCAAGGTTTGGATGTGATTTCTGCGTTCTGGTGCCCTGCACCTCCTGGCCCTGGTCAGTGTTGTGCTCACATTTCTCGTCTCACTCACTGAAATTCTCGCTGAGCAGCCTCTTCTACAAAAAAAAAAAAAGAGAAGGCTGCAGGGATCCAGTGCTTCAAAAACAGCACTCTGTGTGCTTTTCCTCCTTGTTCTGCCACAGAAGCAGTGCTGTTCCAGCCCTCCCTGCAGGCAGAGCCCAGCTCAGACTCAGCTGCAAAGCTCTGCTGGAGTTAAACTCAGCTTTAACTCTCCCCTTCCCTCCTCTCTGGCTGCACTTTCCCCCCCCAGGAGAAGCAAGGGCAGCTCCCGGAGGTTATTGGGCTTCCTGCTTTGAAGGAATTCCCTGCTGTGGATCTGAAAATCCCTTCAAATGTTCTGGTTTTTGTTTGTGCAGCACTTGTGCTGAGCTGTTCCACAAGCGTTTGCTCCCACCCCTCTGGAATCCTCCCCCTGTCCCTCTTTCTCCCATCCCTGCTAAATGCATTTCAGACTTTATTCAGCATTCAAACTTCACTGTTGCTGTTTGAGCGCTCGCTCTGATTTACAACCCTCTCAGAAAATCATTGAGATTTTGAATTTACACCTGGAAAAGTTTCACTGCTCCACCAGAAACCCTGCTCTGGGAGAGGGGAGCAGCCTCACAGGGCTTCAGGCCTGGCCAGGGTAGGAATTTCTGCTTTAGAAGCAAGACTTGCACAGAACAATGTGGTTTTTCCTGTCATTTCACAGCCCCAAAAGTTGTCTTTTTTTTTTTTTTTCAGTTTTACAAGAGTGGTGGCTGGAGAAGCACGGAGAATATGCAGGGTTGGAATGGCTGAAGAAATCAGAGCTTGGAAAAATAAATAATGCAATCACTTCCAATATTTTTATAGTCAAGATAAGGAGATTAGGATGTTTCTTGCCTGCTGGCAGCAGGTGACTGATAAAATACTTTTTATTTTATCCCCCTGAGCCTGGAATGAGATTGGCTTGTTGATCTAACAGTGGGGTTCCACCATCATGTATAAAAGGGCAGTTATGGGGTTTTTTGGGGTGCAATTTGTAGGAAAAAAAAAAAATTGTATTGGCTTTGGTGCCTGGCAGGGCAGAGGTGTCACAGCTGCCCAAGCCACTTCCTTTGGCTGAGAAATCTGTTATTTTTTTATCATTTTTAATATTTTTGGCCTATTTTGCACCTCACTACACACTCCTTGTCCTGAAGAATATTTATTCCATTAACATTTATTCCATTCCCCTTGGCATCAGGAAAAGCTTCTCCTTTAGAGCTGCTGAGTCTTGCTGGTGCAAGAATTCTGATTTTGCCCTTGCAGGCAGCTCCGTGTTCTTGCAGGGAATTAAACAGAATTAGAGGTGAATTTGCTCAAAAAACACACACACAGAAAAACCTCAAAACCCCAAACAAACAAACAAACAAAAAAAACCACACAAAAACACCCCTACGTCCCCCCCCAAAAAACCCAAAACCACAATTATTTTTCTCATTCATTTTAGATTTTTCCTTGGAGTTTTCATGAAACAGAAGAAACTACTTCCAAATCTTTACCAAAAAAAGCCATCACCTGCTGCAATTCATTTTCCAGTGAGAAGAGTGTTAGTTAAAAACCACAATGCTGTTTTGGAGTAGGTTGTTAAATAAAACACACAGTTCTGGACTGGTTTTTTCTATGGGTGTTCTAGAAAAGATCGTGTTTGTCCTTAAGTGCAACATATTGCGCTGCTCTCCTTGAAAGTCCTCGGAAAACATCCCAAGGGTTTTTAGCAGCACCAAACCAGCTGAAGTTGATTCCAGCTGAGCTCCAGTTCCTAAACAGCGTTTGAGAAATGCGAGCATTTAAATGAGCTCTGAAGATAGCATCTCTCAGCTTCCAGAAGGAAACTGCTGCTCTGGGGATTGGGGTTCATCCGGGGAATCTGCTGGGGGTGAATATCTGGAATTTCTGTGCTCTTTTCATATTTTGCGCCTTCGGAGTGAAATTCGTTTTCAAGCTGAGAGGAGAGTTTTGTGTTGTGGGGTTGAAGGAATTGAGTGTTATCACAAATGCAGACTTGCTGCTGCCTGGAATTCGATGGGTTGGGTGATTAGGGGTGTGCAGAGCTGCCAGAAAATACCTGTTCCTGAGGGGAGGTGTTCCTGCTGCCGGGTCTGGGCCAGTTTTTCACTCATTGCAAAAGAATATTTTGGGAAAAGTTCATGAAGGGACTCAGCTGGAGCAGGTGAAAAGACTTTTTAATTATAAACAAATGCAGCAGCAGGATTTTTAGACTTTCATTTTAGACTTTCAGACTTTTTAGTCCTCCCAGCTGTTGCTTCAGTAGACTGTAACAAAGAGCTAATAATTTGAACTCTTACATTCAGTATTCCTGTCGTGATTTAACCCAAACCGCCCATCTTAGCCAAGCCTAAAACTCCAACTATTGTTTCATATCCTTGCTTGCTGTTCTATTGTGACTTTTTCTACCTTCACACTTTGCAGCTGATTCTAATTTCTCTGCTCTTTCTGTTTGTTAACCCTGCTTTCCCAGCTTTCTGAAAATCTTCTTACCTTTGCTATTCCCCACAAGACAGGGCACGACTGAGGAGAGGGGTCTGCCCTCTGGAATCACTTTACTCATTGATCACAAGAGACAAAGTGCTTATGGAATAGAGAGTTGCAGGTTTCTCTCATTTCTCCTTCTTTCTTTCTTGGTTTTCTGTGTCAATGACCTCGGTAGGAAACTCTTTCAGGGGCAAACGTGGATCCTCTTATCCAGCTCCTCTCCGGCTCACAGAAGCTGCTGTAAAACTCTTCCACATTTCCCCTTTCACCTGAGCCAGCTCTCCCTTTTCTCCTGGCTGCGGGAATTGCCAGGGACGCCGAGGTGAAAGGGGAAAGTGCTGGGATTCTTTTGGAGCTGGGAGGGGGAGAGCTGGTTCAGACTGGAGGAAACTGTGCCAGGAAAGTGCTGTTGAGCAAAAGGAGGGGAAGGGAAGCCGAGGAGCTCAGGGCAATCAGCAGGGACACCAGACCTGCCCGGTCTGGCTGAGGCTGGAGCAAGGAAGGGTTTTGTGCTCAGCAGAGATTTCTCAGTTTATGAGGCAGGGAGTTAACTCTTGCTTTGCTTGGAGTGCAGTTGTAGCAGAAAAAAAAAACCCCTCCACCCTGCTTGGAGGGTTCAAAATCTGCTGCAATCCATTGCACATCTTAATAATAAATTATTGCTTTTACCTGGCCGAGAGCAATGTCTGCTCCTGCTGAGGCTGCAGAGCTGACCTGAGGGATTTGCAAGTAAGAGATGAGTGGAGGAATTGCATTTGCTGTTTGTTATTTAGCACAGAAAATGTTTGTTATTTATTCATTTGTTCATATTTGTTTTCCCACCCTCCAAATACTACTACTACTACTACTACTACTACTACTACTACTAATAATAATAATAATAATAATAAATAATAATAATAAATTCATCCAGTAGTAAAAAACTCATCTAAGGTTGAATGCTCTGTGTGAGGCTGAAGGAAAAAGCCAAACATAAACCTGACCTGGAAAACAAATTCTCTTCCTTCTCAGCTATCACATAAGGAGCTTGCCAGCTCAGTTATTCAGAATTTTGGATTCTAATGTGTTTATTCTGCCTAGATTTGGAATTTAACTAAACCTCTCTAAGATTCCTGATCTGGGAGCCACCAGGACGTGGAGATGCCAGGGTGAGCATCTTTAACCTGCTCACAAGTGGGAGGAAAAGCAGATTAAAGGGAATAAATGATGCAGCACTAAGTGTGAGAATTGGTTTCTGATGCTGCTGCTTAAAAACCCATCCTGAGACTGGGGGAAGGTGCCTTTGTAGCTTCCCTTGTTATTTGTATTTCAGTTTGCAGTGGATTTTTTTCATTTTCTTTGCACTTCTCCTCGTGATTAACCTGAACATTGCACTGCTCCCTGAGTTCATGGGGTTAAAACTGTGTTCTTGCATCAGATCCCACAACCTCCTGCCCTAATCAGGTGTCAACACTGGGCAGGGAGGTCCTGCTGCTGTTCCCTGTTTGTGCTGTCAGGCAGTGACCTGTCCTGTCCTGGGCAGCAGCTCCCAGCCCTGCTGGCTCCAACAGCCCCATGGACAAGGGCAGGGGTCATTCTTCCCCTGCCTCTGGCCTGGTGTCCTTCTGAAACTCTGGAAAGTTCCTTTCTGTCCACTCCTGTAACTCTGGAAAGTTTCTGTTTGTCCATTTCCCTTCTGTAACTCTGGAAAGTTCCTTTTTGTCCACTTCTGTAACTCTGGAAAGTTCCTTTTTGTCCATGTTCTTTCTGTAACTCTGGAAAGTTCCTTTCTGTCCATTTTCCTTCTGTAACTCTGGAAAGTTCCTTTTTGTCCATGTTCCTTTGGTAACACAGGGAAGCTCCTTTCTGACTATTTTCCTTATGTAACTCTGGAAATTACCTTTCTGTCCATTTTCCTTCTGTAACCCTCGAAAGTACCTTTTGGTCCATTTTCCTTCTGTAACTCTGGAAATTTCCTTTCTGTCCATTTTCCTCCTGTAACTCTGGAAAGTTCCTTTCTGTCCACTTACCTAACTCTGGAAAGTTCTCTTTTTTGGTCCATGTTCCTTTTCTAACTCTGGAAAGTTCCTTTTTGTCTGTTTTCCTTCTATAACTCTAGAAATTTCCTTTCTGTCCGTTTTCCTTCTGCAATTCTGGAAAGTTCCTCTCTGTCCATTTCCCTTCTGTCACACTGGGAAGTTCCTTTCTGTCCAGCCTCCTTTTGCAACTCTGGAAAGTCTCTGAGATTTACAAACACCCAATCTGTCTTTAGGCGTTCACTGGCTCTGCCCTTGTTGGAAATGATGTCAATATTCTGATTTCTTTGCAAACCTCTGATCTGAGCTGTCTGCTCAGGCATGGATGGGGTAAAACAGATGGCACAGAACATTTTGTCATCTCGGGGAGATATTGGAGGGATTGAGGCACAGGCAGCAGAGCTCTGGATCTCTCAGGGTGAATAAAAATCTCTCTCAGCCTTTGAAGAGAGCTGTGACAAAGAAACGTTTGAAACACAAAAGAGCTTCTATTGTCAGTCCTTGTCAAAAACAAAACTGACCCTACAGGTTCAAGCCTTTGATTACTATTTTTAAATTTTTTTCTTCTTTTTTTTTCTTTTGTTTTTTCCTCTTTTTTTTCTTTTCTGTTATTGATCTTCTAAGTGGCTTCCCCCCCCCGTTTGTTTTATTTCCTGATTTATTTCCCCCCGTTTTATGCTTCCTGATAAAAATTGTTGTATTTCCTGATATGGGAAATGTGAGTTCCTCCCCATCACCCTTACACAGAGGGAACATGAGACACTCATTTGTCAGCTCCCAGCTGACATTATTTATTCCCTTTAATCTGCTTTTCCTCCCATTTGTGAGCAGGTTAAAGATGCTCACCCTGGCATCTCCATGTCCTGGTGGCTCCCAGATCAGGAATCTTAGAGAGGTTTAGTTAAATTCCAAATCTAGGCAGAATAAACACATTAGAATCCAAAATTCTGAATAACTGAGCTGGCAAGCTCCTTATGTGATAGCTGGGAAGGAAGAGAATTTGTTTTCCAGGTCAGGTTTATGTTTGGCTTTTTCATTCAGCCTCACACAGAGCATTCAACCTTAGATGAGTTTTTTACTGCTAGATACATTTTATTATTATTATTATTATTGCTATTATTATCATAATTTGAAGGGTGGGAAAGCACATATGAACAAATGAATTTTCTGTGCTAAATAGCAAACAGCAAATGCAATTCCTCCACTCATCTCTTCTGACAGGAGACACGATTCCTTTGCTCTCCTCTCAGGAACATATG
Organism: Calcarius lapponicus; assembly: GCA_039654755.1. Taxonomy (NCBI): domain Eukaryota; kingdom Metazoa; phylum Chordata; class Aves; order Passeriformes; family Fringillidae; genus Calcarius; species Calcarius lapponicus. The sequence goes on along the minus strand of JBBFKN010000012.1, from coordinate 22,994,091 downwards.
TTGGTGTTTAAGTGGATGGATCCCATCTGGCTTTTAAGTTTTCCTCTCAAAATTTCCCTTTTTCTCTCCCTCTTCTGCTGCTGAGTTTTTTCCAGCTTGCATTGCTTTGTTTCTTCCTGCTTCTTCATTTGATTTTTCTTTAAGCAGAGCAGCCAAAGTTCCCTCTGATGTTGCATTTCCCGGAGACTGAATGGTTTGTGGTGTTTAAAAGAATTTTCCTGGAAATACAGCCATGGAGCCAGATTATTTCCAGAGTTACAGCTCTGTCCCTTGGCCTAAAGTCCTGGGAAATCCCTTTCCTGTGGCTCTGTGCTTTGGTCCTGCTGTGTTGGGAGATCCTGGGGACAGAACCTCCTGAATATGTTGAGTTTGTTTTTAGTTTTGGCAGCAAAATCTGTTGGTGCAGCCAGCAGTGCGGGAGTTTTATCCAGGTGACAACGGGAGAGGAAGAAAACCAGGAGCCAAAACCCTCCTGTCCCTGCCCAGGGATGTGTTTATGGGGTGATAACTGCCAGGAGACAGAGCACAGCGCCAGAAAAGCCTTTCTGGAAAAGTTCTTTGTAGATTTGGTCTTCAGCCAGCGGGAAAATAAAGATTTTTACTCTAGAAATGATTTTGCAGAGCAACCACTGTGCTTTTAATCTTGGATATTCCACACAACCTCTCCAGGGGTATTCCACAAAACCTTTTCAAGGATGTTCCACAAAAATCTCTCCAGGCATCTTTCCCATGGGTTATTTCAAGAAAAGGTTTGGGTTTTTTTTTTGTTTTAGAAATAAATAATAGAAATAAACAATTTAGAAATAATAGAAATAAACTATCTATTATAATATACAATATAAATAAATAATATACAATATATTACACTATATTCTAGATTATAGTTGCTGCTTCTTCTTCTTCTTCTCATTATTATTATTATTATTATTTTATTTTATTTTAAAAATAAGCCAAAAGCAGCTGCATTCTCTCCCAGCTCTGCCCAGCAAATTCTCCCCTCACACCAAATTTCCTCTTCTCCTTTCCTCTTCCTGCCTCTGTTGGAACAGGAATTTTGGCCCAGCCACAAGTGCTGGAAATCAGGTCGTGTTGCAGCTTCTCCCCTATCTCTGCTATCATTGAACCAAGATAAAATAAATCAAAATAAATCAGTGCTGGCTGCTGGCGGGTGCCAAGGTGTGAAATGAGTCAGGCTGGCACCTGTGCCCTGCTCCGGGATTGCATCACCAGCGATAAAAGCGCATTTATCAGGAATTTGGACCCGCCCGCTGTTTACAGGTTCATTTTCTGCCGCTCTTCCTCCTCCTTTGGCAATTCCTCTTCCTCTGTCTCTCTGGGAAAAGCGCTGATACCCGGGATAATTAATGCTCGGGGTAATTAATGCCCAGCCAGGCATTAAGGTGAGGGAAAGAAGGTCACAAAATGCCAAGTGTCTCCTAGCAGGGAAGGGAACAGCTTTAGGTTGGAAATTTAACTTTAAAATTTCGATTTTATCTACATTTAAATTTATTAAATTTTAGATTTTATTTTAAATCCCATACATTTAAATTTAGGTTCATGGGAGCAACTTTAGATTGGGAAACATTCCTCATTTTCCCTTCCCTCGGTTTTTCTCTCTCTTTGCTGCAACAGGAGTTCTCCTTCTGCCCGGTTTCTTCTGTAAAACTTGTCTAAACTTGTATTTAAAAGTGAAAAAGCAACATATTTTTTTCTTTCTGCTTTAAAATTGGGAAATAGTTTGTCTAAACAAGAATTGGGATCTACTGGTTCTTGTTGAAGTGACCTTTTGAAAAGAACTTTACCTGTACCTAACTAATTCTAAATTCTAATGTCTATTTTGTCCCGGAGATTGGCACCTTTGGGAAGTGAGAACTGAATTTGGGGTCTCAAAGTGTTCCAATCTGGTTGTGGCTTTGTCACCATCATATTTTCTGGAAAAATCCCTTGCCTGGGACTTCTCTCCTGGGAAACTGAGAAGCCTCAGAGAAAAAGGAAAACAATAATTACCTCATTTGCTTCTCCTGTGTTTTGCTGTTTAGGAATGTGTTTGGAGGTTGTTTATCCAAGAGGTGATTGTTTCATTGGTTTCATGTGAATCGTTTTTACTTATTGGCCAATTCCAGCCCAGCTGTGTCAGAACTCTGGAGGAGAGAGTAATGAGTTTTTCTTTAGTATTTTTTAGCCTTCTCTCTGTATCCTTTCTCTATTCTTTAGTATAGTTTAGTATAGTATTCTTTAATATAATATAAATCATAAAATGATAAATTAGCCTTCGAAGAACATGGAGTCAGATTCATCATCTCCTTCCTTCGTTGGGGGACTCAGAAAATACAACATGGCTTAATTTTCAGGACACCTTTATCAGAATGGGTCAAGTGTTTGGTCTCTTAATGGGCGTGACAAAAGCAGGGCTGCACTCCTTTCCTCTGTGACCCCATTCCACTCAGATTCCCTCAGTCTTCATAAAAGAAATAAATAAGACAGAGAACAGTTTTCTGGAAAAAAAAAATGTTTTATTATCAAACTACTCCTATACAGCACAATTACCCGTGGCAAGGTAAAACAGATCTAGGTGTGCACTCACTTGGAATTCAGTTCTACCAGCACAAAAATCAACAAACAACTCCTTCAGTGCAAATTAATGCCTTGGATTGTGGGGAATTCCTGTCTTTGGACTGTTTTCCTCTCAGAGTTCTCTCCAACTCCATCTCTGAACGAGGGAAAATCGTAGTAGCTACAAAACTAGGTAGCATTTCAATTTCTAGGCTATACAGTACAGTGGGAGGTAATTTCTCAGCCTCTAAAGTCCTTTTTTCTTCATTGAATCCATGAAATCTCTGCACCCCAGCACGGGGTGGATCCATGCTCGATATTGCACAGACAGGACTTGAAAGCAGCAGAGGCTGGGCCAGGTGGGGAAGGAGCTCTCCTGTGTCAGACTCTTCAGTAATACATGTTCTTGTCCCACCAGCCTGCAGGAGAAGGGAGGGGATCATATTAAAAATAACAATAAATAAAATAATATATAGAATTAGATAGAATTATATATAATATATTATTAAAAATAATGAAAAAATTGGTTATTTTTCCTCAAAAAAGAAAAATTATCACTGGAGAAAAATGGTTCATTTTTCAGTAGCGACCTGTGAGTGGCAGCTGAGGTGGGGGTGGGAGTGAAAGGGTGGGGAAAGACACATGAAATGAAATGAAAATATTCCGTTAAAATGCAATTAGAAGAGTGCACTCACTTCCTGGGTGTCTCCTGATGAGCAGCTTCCGGATTTCATCGTAGACCCAAATCAGGATGGCAAAAGGCACAGCCACAAACCAGTACTGGAACCTGGGAATGGGGACAAAAGATCTCACTCAGAAACACCTGAGAACAGCTCAGCTCCAGTTCTGGGGTCTCTGTGCTCTTCAATGTCAATAAAACAAATCTGCCCCCTTGGGCCTCTTTCCTTTCCCCTAATTAATCTCTCACATTGATGATGAGCATGTAAAGCCTCCCAGTCTTAAGTGGTTCCTGGATTAATTAATTCCAGGTCCTATTCAGAAGGAAATTTTGCCTGGTGTTGTCACAGCAATAAATCACCTGGCAGATCTATTTAAAAGAAAAGTTAAATGCTGGCTGTGCTCATAAAAACCTTGGAGATGATGAAAGAAATATTTAAATGTTGGTTTTGCACAAGTGGCTTTTTGGATCCTCAGCAGGAAATCCAGTAGAAGAATGTGGAAATTATGGCAATAATGGCCTCTTTGGCCAAGAAATAGTGATGAATATATGAATTTTTCAAAATATTTCTCCTGCAGTGGTGCAGGATTCTGTTCTGTGCCCACAAGAAGGGCAGGGGAAGCTCAGTGGCACCAGAGCTCACCTGAGTGGAGTGAAGTTCAGGGCTGTAACATGCCCAAGGCCGTAGGTGAGAATCAGAGCAATTCCTATCTGGGAAAATATCCCCACCCAGATGACTTTGTTCCTGCAGGAAAAACAGAGAGGGAGAGTTAAACTAACCCCAGAGTTAAACCCCTGTGAGAGAGTTAATCCAGAGTTAGACCCCTGTGAGAGAGTTAATCCCAGAGTTAACCCCCTGTGAGAGAGTTTAGTTAAACCCCTGTGAGAGAGTTAAGTTAACCCCAGAGTTAAACCCCTGTGAGAGGGTAAAATAAACCTCAGCGTTAACCCTCTTTGAGAGAGTTAAACTAACCCCAGAGTTAACGCCCTGTGAGAGTTAAATTAACCCCAGAGTTAAACCCCTGTGAGAAAGTTAATCCCAGAGTTAACCCCTGTGAGAAGGTTTCATTAACCCCAGAGTTAACCCTCTGTGAGAGTTAAATTAACCCCAGAGTTAAACCCCTGTGAGACAGTTAATCCCAGAGTTAACCCCTGTGAGAGTTAAATAAACCCTAGAGTTAAACCCCTGTGATAAAGTTGAGTTAACCCTCTGTGAGAGGGTTAAACTAACCCCAGAGTTAAACCCCTGTGAGTTAAACAAACCCCAGAGTTAACCCCCTGTGATAGAGTTGAATTAACCCCAGAGTTAAACATCTGTGAGAGGGTTAAGTTAACCCCAGGGTTAACCCCTGTGAGAGGGTTAAACTAACACCAGTTAACCCTTTGTGAGAGAGTTGAGTTAACCCTCTGCAAGAGAGTTGAATTAACCCCAGATTTAACCCCTGTGAGAGGGTTAAACTAACCCCAGTTAACCCTTTGTGACAGAGCTGAGTTAACCCTCTGTGAGAGGGTTAAACTAACCCCAGAGTTAACCCCCTGTGAGTTAAACTAACCCCAGAGTTAACCCCCTGTGTGCCAGCAGGACCCTTCTGGATCCCTGCAATCCCTGCTCCACGTGAGTTTGCAGGCACAGGGCTGGGCAGGGCACCTCTGTCCTGTAGCCCAAGTGCTGCTGCCTGTCCTGGCAGCATTCCCAGCCCAAATCCAGCTGTGGGAGACACCCAGCAGCACTTCCCCAAAGCTCCTGCTGCTCTGGGAACGTGCGCAGGGTGACTCAGGTGTTAATGCAAGGAGGAAGCACACATAGGTGTAGGCCCTGTAGCTGCAGATAAAGGATGGAAAATAAATTGCTCTGCTATCAGAAAGCCCAGGAGGCAATGCCAGCTCTGCTGCTGGCCTCTGGCCCAGCTGATATTTGGAATTCTCCTGGGGCTGGAGGTTTGCAGAGGGCGGCCAGCACTGTCTGGGGGAGTTTGGCCAGCTGATATCTCCCTTCCCAGAGCCTCAAGTTATCTCAGGGAAGTCCAGACTTGCTATCTCTTGATAAGGAGTTCAGAAAGTAATCTGGAAGAGAAACTCCCTTTTTTTTTCTTTTTTTTTTTTTTTTTTTTTTTTCTAGTAAACATTTTAATGAATGGGAAGTTGGTTTTAAGCTGGTGCATTTTCAGAATAACCAGCACAATGTCTTTAAAGGAAATCCCTACCCTGAAGCAGAAAAGAGGCTGAGGGGAGGTGTAATAAAATATTTGCCTGAGATCTGTGATTGTTTAAGGCCAGGCTTAATCTTTGTGCAAAGAGTGAAAGTGAGAGGGCCGAATCCCTGAGCTCACCTGCTTCTGAAGGGAGCAGGAGGCTAACTTGAACTGCAGGTTTAGATTAGATAGGAGAAAAATCCTTCCCTCAGAGGGAAATTCTCCCCAGGAGAGGCCCTGGCACAGGTGCCCAGAGCAGCTGTGGCTGCCCCCGATCCCTGGCAGTGCCCAAGGCCAGGCTGGAGCAGCCTGGGGTGGTGAAAGGTGGGGTGAGATGAGCTTTAAGGTCCCTTCCAACCCAAACCATCGTGGGGTTGCGCATCTACAAAACTCACCTGAAGAGACCCTGGCGGAAAATGGAATTTCTGCGAGTTTTCCTGATGATCAGATCAGCCACCTGCTGGATGGTGATGCTGACAAAGAAGGCTGTGTAGCCAGTCCACTGCAGGTACATGCGCTGGTAGTGAGTCTGCAGAGCCAAAGAAACACCAAAACCTTTTTAATTCAATTTAAATTCACGCCCTCCCACCTCCCCCAGGCTGCTGCAAACCTCCACGGGAGGCTCCATGGTGCCAATGCAGGGATCCTCCAGATTGAAATGCTCAGGTTTGGGCCCAGCTTTATTCCAGGGCTGAGTCACGAGGCTGCAGCACGAGCTGGGGGTGAGGGCTGTTTGTGTGGATTTATCAATGCCTGCTGTGCCTTGTGATTCTGCACAGGCAGGGAGAGGGGGAGGCTGCAGAGGACGTGGCAGAGGTGCTGGGAGAGGATGATGAGGATTGGTTTGGAGGGGTTTAACCACCCAGACCAGAGAGGAAGGTGCAAGGGACTGTGAGAGGATGATGAGGATTAATTTTGGGGGATTTAACCACCCAGACCAGAGAGGAAGATGCAAGGGGCTGAGGCAGGATGATTTTGAGGGGTTTAACACCCAGAACAGAGCGGAAGGTGCAAGGGGCTGGGAGAGGATGATGAGGATTGATTTTGGGGGGTTTAACCATCCAGACAAGAGAGGAAGGTGCAAGGTGAGAGGATGATGAGAATTGATTTGGAGGGGTTTAACCACCCAGACTAAACAGGAAGGTGCAAGGGGCTGGGAGAGGATGATGAGGATTAATTTTGGGAGATTTACCCACCCAGACCAGAGAGGAAGATGCAAAGGGCTGGGACAGGATGATTTTGGGGGGTTTAACCATCCAGACCAGAGAGGAAGGTGCAAGGTGAGAGGATGATGAGGATTGATTTTGAGGGGTTTAACCACCCAGACCAGAGAGGAAGATGCACCTGCAGAGGCTGTGAGTGAGAAGGTGACAAATTGTTGAAGAATGAATGAAGGAGCAGAGGAATGAAGAATGAAGGAGCTGTGTGGCAGGAAGCCCTAAGGAGTCTCTCCTGCAGGAACATCAGCTGAAAACTAATTCTCTTTGCATTTAAGCCTCACTTGCATTCCCTATCCCTTTATTTTGGGGGAGTTTTTAAAGCAAGCAGGTGGGCAGGGAATTTTCAGGGCGGAATTTTCTGTGGGGATCCCTAATAATTAATTCCTATTAATAATTCATTCCTAATAATTCATTCCTATTAATTGCAAAGGGAATTTTCAGGGCTGCTTTACCCATTGCTGTCCGTAGGAATCCTCAAAGTCGTTGATGGCGTTGTTCTCCCAGTTCACCCTCACTCCCAGCAGCGTGGTGGGCAGGAACCCTTGCTCAGCATAGACCGTGAAATAGGTGACAAAAGCCCCCACCGACTGCATGATTCCTGCAGAAACAAAGGGGCAGGAATGAGGAAAAACCGAAATTAAGGAGCGCTGGGGGATGTGCTGGACGCATGAAACACGCTGAAGGTAGTTTGAGAGTTTTGGTGCTGTAACTTTCTCACCCTCTGTAGATAAAACCTCATTTTATTGCTGAACAACGAGCAACAGGAGGGGGCTGGTGGGTTTGCAGAGGAAGGGGTTGAGTTTCAGCTCCTAAATTTGTCCTAAATTTATTTCTTTTTAAATGAACCAGCTTGAACCTTGCTTTGCTGACTCAAGAGAGAGAGTTTGGGAGGCCAACCCACCAATCTGCAGGTAGGAGAAAATTTATATTTTTCTAAATGGATCAGCTTGATCTTGCTTTGCTGACACAAGAGAGAGAATTTGGGAGGCCAACCCACCGATCTGCAGGTAGGAGTAAATTTATATTTTTCTAAATGGATCAGCTTGATCTTGCTTTGCTGACACAAGAGAGAGAGTTTGGGAGGCCAACCCACCAATCTGCAGGTAGGAGAAAATTTATATTTTTCTAAATGGATCAGCTTGATCTTGCTTTGCTGACACAAGAGAGAGAGTTTGGGAGGCCAACCCACCGATCTGCAGGTAGGAGTAGACAGCCAGCTGCTGGTTCACCAGCCGGTCCCTCCTCTTGTTCCGGGGTCTCCTGTTCATGATGTCACTCTCAGCTTTCTCATAAGCCAGTGCCACCGAGGGGATCTGCAAGAGAAACAAACCCTCAGGGGACTGGGGGGCAGCATTTGCCTGATTTTGGGGGGTTTAGAAGAAATTTGTAGTTCCCAAGTGGTTCTGCTGAATGTTGCCAGAACAGAGGAGAGGAGGATCTGTGTGGATCCCTAATAATTAATTAATTCATATTAATTCATTCCTATTAATTGAAAAGGGTTTGGGGAAAATCTGAAATTTTCATGGATCTGGTGATCAATACAAAAGGCTAGGGGAGGTTAACAATAATTGAACATTCATTTAAAATTAAAGGGTCTTCCAGGTCCCTTGGGCTGGGCTGGATGGAAAGTAAGGTGTAACTGCAGAAATCCCTCTGATCTCTTGATTAAAACACAAGATATTATATTACTATATTATTATTATATTATATTAATTGTATTATTATATATTATACTGTTATATATATAATAGTATATATATTATATTATAGTATATTATAGTATATTATAGTATATTATAGTATATTATAGTATATTATAGTATATTATATTTATTATATATATTATATTCATTATATTATATTGTATTGTATTTATTATATTTATCATATTTATTATGTTAATTTATTTTTATACATAATTGTTCACTGCTGATTTTAGCCTGCACCAGATATCTTTGCTTTCTGCTCCCTCCCTGAAGGTTGTTGTTGTTTTCTACTCTTCTTTCTCTCTACCTGGCTGCTTTTAATCCCTTTTTTCACTGCCTTTCTCATCTGTAGGATAAATCCCCTGTTCAGGATGTGCCTCCACCCCCAGCCCCTGTCCCTGGCAGGATATTCCAGCAGGAAATTACTTTGGAGCTCCCAACTCACAATGTCCGTGCCCAGGTCGATGAAGAGGATGGTGATGGTGCCAATGGGCATTGGGATGCTGGCAATGATGTAGATGAGGAAGGGGCAGAGCTCAGCAATGTTCTTGGTCAGGGTGTAGGCAATGGTTTTCTTCAGGTTGTCAAAGATCAGGCGGCCTGGGGAAACAGAAAACTCTTCAGTCAAAGGGAATTTTTATCAGGAAAAAAAAGTTCAGTTTAACTAAATGAGGTGGAAACATTTACTGCTTATTTCTACTTTCCTCATGTGTTTCATCCTGCATTTTGTAATTTGGTTTTGTTGGGTTTTTTAAGCTCTCCTCCCTTAGAGGCTTCTGAAAACTCAAGTATAATAAAACATTTCTTTTGATGAGGCAGTTTGAGGGGAAAAGGTTCGTTCCCCAAAATGCTGTGGTTGTGATGGAAACCACAAGCTCTTTACAGGGAAAGAAGAGTGGGATGAGTGCTCCTGTCTTAGGTGGAGCACAGTGAAGGTGATGTGTGAGAAAATAGTAGAGGGGAAAGGTGGAGAAAATAATTTCTATCTTTGTGAGGCTTCAGACTGCATTGGAACAAGTCAGGAAGTGCTTTTATCTGAAGCTTGATCAAACAGAGACAGCAAATCTTTATTATGTGTAAGGAGGGAGATTATTTCCTTATTCTCTGGTTGTCATGTGTAGACATGGAATTAATTCCCAGCTTTCCCAAGTATCAAATCCAGAATTCCAGAAAGAGAAGAGAGGAAGATCAGGAGGCCCTGCCAGCAGCTTCCAGCTCAAAAAGTGGGAAACAACATTCTCTTTACCTTCCTCCACTCCTGTGACAATGGAAGCAAAGTTATCATCCAGCAGGACCATATCAGCTGCATTTTTGGCTGCATCAGAGCCAGCAATCCCCATAGCAATCCCAATATCTGCTTTTTTTAGGGCAGGGGAGTCGTTGACTCCATCTCCAGTCACAGCAACCACAGCTCCCTGGAACACACAAAAGGATCCAGATGTGGGTTTGGGAGGAGAGGGTGGATCCTGCCAGCATCAATCTTCATATTCCCAACAGAAAAATGCTGATAGGAAGTTCTGATTCCTCTCTGTACCCACATCAAACACAGCCAGGGGCCAGGAGGGTGGGGAGAGCAAGTTCAGAGTTTTGCGTGGTTCCCTTCACAGTAGAGACCTGTAAAATTCAGGGATGTGATTCACTGCTTCCTAAAGAGTGGACATCTCAATTAGATGCATTTCAAATGCAATTAGTCTGATAGTTGGGTATAAAGAGGATTTAAGATTTTGATGTCTGCTCTATGTGCGTGGTCCATCCCTGTCTGAGCAGAGCCAGGCTCACCTCTGACATCTGGGGGAGGTTTGATTAACACAAAATGTCCTGATTTGTTTAATGAAGTGCCACAGAAACAGCCAGGCTTCATCTGATTCATAAATTATGTAACTGTTGAGTTCGAGCCTGTCCTCATCCTATCCCGACAGCTTCTGGCCATCCTCAGTCTGTGCCGGAATTTCTCCACTAATCCAAAAGATGGAAAACTCTGATTATCCAACTCAGCTTCTTTGTTATCTTCCTGAACATCTCCTGCAGCTCCAGGCTCTGCTCTGGCTGATGCAGAAGTTTCTGCCTTGGTTCAAGGCAGGGTGTTCAGAGTGGGGGCAAAGCCAGGCAAACTGATTAATAAAATGCTGAGTTTCCTGTCCCTGGGGGGATTGAGCAGAGTGTCACTACCTATAAATAATGCCATGTACAGAAAGGCTTATAAGCTCTAAGTGCTAAACATAGCTGGAGTCTGGCTGGGGGAGGGTGTTCCTTTTCATCCCTAAAGAGCCAAATCTGCCAGGAGTGTGGGAGTCTGAGCAGCGCAGAACACGTTTACCCGCCGTGTGCCTAGCAGAGACCATTCAAAAAATGAAAACCACATCAAATTGAAAAGTTTTATCTCTTTTTTTTTTTTTACTCTCTGGAGAGCCCTCCAGGCTTAAACCCAAACAGCTGATAAAATGCTGATTGGGAAGCTCAGTGCTGGCATGAGTGCAGAAATAAAATAATATCTTGTGCCACATCTTCTCTACAAAGTCCAGGCACAGCACTAGTGAGGCTTTAATTCACAAAATCTACTTGGAAGATGTCATTTTTGAGTGGAGAGTCGTTGATGGCAATTTTAATCTTTTACAGAGCTCTGTAATTTTTATTATTTTTTTTTTCCTCCTGTGCTGGCTGCACTCCAGGCTGCTTTACATAATATTGCCCATGGATGGGACAAACTGTCTTTAAATCCTGCTGCCTGTTTTACAGCCCTGAGAAGTAACACAGATAAGACTTGGTGGTACATTACAGCCCTGGTAAGTAACACAGATAAGACTTGGTGGTACATTACAACCCTGGTAAGTAACACAGATAAGACCTGGTGGTAGATAAATCAGGCTCTGGCATTCTGTGGGGCTCATGCCTCAGAATCACAAATAATCTAGGCTGGAAAAGAGCTGCGAGTTCACCTGTTCACCCAGCACTGCCACTAACCAGTTCCACCCCCAAACATTCCTGTGGGCAGCAGGACATGGCTCTGAGCGGCCGCAAGAGATAAGAGGAGAGGATGTGGCAGCAGCGTAGCTTTTATCTGGGTTTAAAGAATTCCCAAGGGAATTCTCCTTCCCAGCCAGGGTACAAGAGGCTTTTTGTGCTTCTCAGAGTGCCAGGGACAATCCAGGCTCTGGCTACAGCTCCAAACCCAGGGAAAGCTCATTTTTGTCACCAGGAGCTGTGTCTGCAGCGGGAATTTGAGCGGCTTGGATTGAGTCCAGGCAGCGTTCGTGGCAATCTGTTAGATAATGTTCTGGCACGGGGAAAAGACTATAAACAGAGCTTAGGGAGCACTGGGAATTGGCTCCCAGCCCTTCAGCCCTGCTGTGCGTGTGTGACCTTTGCCAGGCCTGCCTCACCTGCCTCTGACAGCCCTCCACGATGATCAGCTTCTGCTGGGGCGAGGTGCGCGCGAAGACGATCTCGGCGTGCTCGCGCAGGATCGCGTCCAGCTGCTCCGAGCTCATGTCCTTCAGCTCCATCCCGTTCACCACGGCTGCCGTGGCTTCCCTGCAAGAGCCACAGGCAGGGCAGGGTGGATTTTCAGATTAGAAGGGTGGAAATGGTGTGCTGGTGGGATGGGTGTGCAGCTGGGTGGCGGGAAACCGGCAAATTGAGTTAATTGCAGAGGCGTTTGTTGGTAATCAGCAGGAGTTGAATGAAAGGCACTGCAGAAATCCAGAGTGGATCGCAGTCACTTCTGGATACAGAGGGGTCTCATTGAAGCTTCAGAAAATGCATTTTAAAGAGGCCTCTCACTGGGAGGAGCAGAGGAAGACATCACTTCTGCAAAGAGCTTTCATCCTTCCCTTGTGATGCTATTTTTTCCCCATTTAAGGGGTGAAGGAGGAATTTGGGCTGATGGTCCAAACTGGGTCGTGTGATGCTGAATTTTGCTCTGTGTGTGTGTGTGTGTGTTTAGTCAAACAGGCAGTGACAGTGACTTCCACATGATGTGCAAAGAATAATTCACCAGATTTTCTTCTCGGGCAGCAGAGATGAAAACCACCGAGTGGACACGTTTAGGTGGAGATGACTCAAGAGTGGGAATGTGTCATTAAGAAAAGCAGAAAGTAGAGGAGATGTAGAATAAAAGCACCGTGGAGGGAGCAAGGGAATGAAGCCCTGGGCGCTGCCAGGCTCTGCTGGCTCTCACCTCCTGTTGACCCGCTCCACAGGGATGTTGAGGCGCTTGGCAATGTCCTCCACGGTCTCGCTGGTGGCTGAAATGATGCCCACGCTCTTGGCGATGGCCTTGGCCGTGATGGGATGGTCGCCAGTGACCATAATGACCTGAGCAAGGGACAAGTGAGTGCCAAATGGCCAAAGGTGGAGGGAGATAAGGGGGAATGTCTGGTTTTGAGGAGCAGGAAGCATTTTGGGATCAGAGCAGTGCTGCGTACACAGCAGAGGGAGATTAGGGGCGGTAATTGCCCAGCTCTGTATCAACATCTGGGCTCTGCCTCTCTTCCTGAGGCTGCTTTATCAGGGCTCTGGAGGAAGAACTCGTCACAGGCGGCCAGATTAGAATAATGCAGAATAAAGGAGTCCTTATATAAGGATCTATATTAGGTATGTTCAGTGGGGAGGGTTTGTTAGGATATTGCATCTTAAAATGGATCCTTGTGACTGAGGTGTCCTGACAGATAAGGCACAGCCTTTTCTTGCTTTTCTCAAAGAAAAATTGCCAGATCTGTCTTCACACTACAGAAAATTTCATCAGGGTTAGGGTTTGGGATTCATCTCATCTGAGATCTGTAATTCCAAATAAGATTTTCTTTGATTTAGATAGATTTCACCTCTGTTTAGGGCTGAAAGTTTACTTGTGGGTCTCCAGGGAGTGAAATTAAGGGAATTACTCCTTCATGTTCCACTTGAATAGTGTTAAGATGGGTGATTCCTCTGGGCAAATGTTCAAAGCTGTGTCCTGATGCCTTCTCTAGAACTGTTTCTATCAATCACCTTACTCTGTTTGCAAGGAAGTAATTCCAGTTGGTGTGGGTTCTATGTTCTAGAAATGGATCTGATGAGAGAGTATCTGAGCTTCTTCAAATTTGGATTTCCAGGTTTGAGGGGTTTGTGCAGTTCCTATAGTCTGATTCCCACTTAAACGTAAATGTATTTTCTCTAGGGATTTTCTAAATTGAAATTGTACAACGGTCTTAACTAAAGTTAAGATTTTTGGTAGTTGTTGCTAGAAAGATAACTAGCGGCAATGTGGTGGAAGATATTAAATTTTAAATACTTTAAATAATACCTAAAATAATCACGATGAGTCTTTCTGTGGTGAACCCACTGTGTTTTTCTCTGTAAAATCCTCACCTTGATGCCAGCACTGCGGCACTTGGAGACAGCGTCAGGCACCGTGGAACGAGGAGGGTCAATCATGGACAGGAGCCCCACAAAGCACAGGTTGGAGGTCGGGAAGTTCATGGAATCTGTGTCAAACTGGAAGGTCTCTGGAAACTCATTCTCAGGCAGGTACAAGTGGCAGAAACCTGAAAAGATATTTGGGTTGGTGTGATGGGTGGGAAAATGTGGGAGAAAGAGGAGAGGCTTTGCTCTTGCCCATGGAACTCCAGCATTTAACCACTTTTCCAGGCATGCTGGATGTCCCAAGATTGAAGCCCCATTTCACAGGTTTTACGGCTGGATTTTATCCCATTTTCATGTTTCACCCCATTTTCCCAGGCACTCACCCAGCACTCTCTCCCCCATGCCCCCCAGCTCCATGTAGGCTGTCTGGAAAGCTTCTGCCTTCTCGCTGTCCAGAGGCTCTTCCTTGCCATTGATCATGATGGTGCTGCACCTCTCCAAAATCCTCTCTGGGGCCCCTTTCATCACCAGCAGGAAGCGTTTGTCCTGGGGGTCGTCGGTCTCATGGATGGAGAGCTGTGCCACAAACAGGGGAGGGGTTGGAAGAGCTCAAATTGTCCTCATTTCTTTCTAGTTTCCCATGGCATTAATGGTCTTTTCCCTGAAGAAATCATGATTTCCACCGAGTGGAATGAACTGTATTTATTATAACTTGAATTACTCCATTGAGGCTTCCAGGTCACCCATTGCTGCATCAGGCCCAGTGACAGAAACAATCTGGCACGATTTCCAAAAAATAGAAGAAACACACCTGGAATTTGTTGGTAGAGTTGAAAGGGATTTCAGCCACTTTCCTGTTCTGTGCTCGAATGCTCATCACGTCCCCCAGAATGACCTCAGAGAATTTCAGCAGGGCTGTCTCAGAGGCATCTCCAACCACCACCCTCTGTGGGCACAAAGGAAGAAAACATTTTACTTTCCCATTTCCACAATTCCATGGCATGCTGCACACTTCACCATGGAATCTCCAAGGAAGATCTCCAATCTTCACTTCAACAAGGAATCTCTATTTTTATGTTCAAGTTATCCTAGAAAAAATATTAAAATAGAATTTGGGAATGTCTGCTTTGCTCTTGGAGTTAGAACTGAGGCCACAGCGAACTGTTAAGTAGATTTGGGGTCACACTCAGGGCACTACAGGTGAGATGAGGCACAAACCCAAATTAATTTGAGGATGGCGTTGATGAGTAAACAGCAGGTTTGTCCTGGTAGCCCAGTCAGTAGAATTTACTACCTTCGAGCAGTCATGTGGAAAGACATCAATTAAAGCATGTTTACCTTTGCTATAATAAATTAACAGTGCAGTAATTACTGTTCCTGCTACTTGTCTTGCCTTTTTCCTGGCAGGCACAGCTGGGTTTTTGAGGCTGTCCTGTGCAGGACCAGGAGTTGAGATTGTGGACCTCCTCCAATTCAGGGTAATTTGCATTTCTATGCTTTTGGATCTGTGGTTTGTTTTTTTATCCTGTGTTAAATTTTTTATGTGAGTGTACAGCAGGAAAACCACTGTCAGTAGGAACTTACTGGTAAAATGGAGATTGTTAAAACCAAAGAGGAAAAATTGCTTTTTCAGAGGAAGGGAAATAAGCCGGTGTGAAGTCAGCAGTACCTTCATGATGGGGAGATTTTCCTGTCCTGGCCGGAATTCCGCCCGGTTGCAGAGAGTGACAATTTTTGATAACGCTGTCCATGAGGGGGAACTTTGATCAAAGGGCTGGGCTGGGAGAAGCAAAACACACATTGCATCTTTTAGCACGCTGCATGACACAAGTAAAATCTTAACAGTGAAAAAACAGAACTGACTTATTGGCAGAAAAAAAAATTATTTTTTTGACAGCTTCTTTTATGGAAAAAAAAAGTGATATAAGTCTTCCCTCTAGCAGTGCTGGCAAAGGGGTTTGGATGATGTCTGTTTGCTTAATTCCCTACTAAATGTACTCTTGGCAAAAGGTTCTGGAGTAGAACCTCCTTCAGGTTTACTTCCTGTGAGTGGAATTCAACATTAATTATTTTTTTTCACATCTCCACATGGCTAAGGAGGGATTTCCATGTGTAGAAGGAAGATACGTCTGATTTAGCCACCAAAAATGAGCATCCTGGGATGGATCCAGGTATGTGCCCCTTCCCACACCCCCGTTTTCCCATTTACTTGTTTGATCTTCACTGGTGTCAGCTGAGTAGATCTGGTTGTCAAACCAGAGGTGGGCAACAGTCATCCTGTTCTGGGTGAGGGTGCCTGTCTTGTCGGAGCAGATGATGGAGGTGGAGCCGAGGGTTTCCACGGCCTCCAGGTTCTTCACCAAGCAGTTCTTCTTGGCCATGCGCTTGGCCGTGAGGGACAGGCTCACCTGGCAGGAGGGAAGGGGCCCAGCTGTCACCAAGGTGTGGCTACACACAGGTGTAACGAGACTGTGATCTCCTGGTAGATCTTTTGTGGGGTTTCTAAGAGAATATTTTAAATTTTTCATTTTTGTTGGCTACAGTGCATTTTTTTTCTTCTTCCTTTTTAAATTTAGAATCTGAGGTTTGGCTGTGACTAGCACAGGTAGATTTGCTGCTGATAGGAACCTACTGCCTGCTGATAGAAATAATTATGTCCTATCAGAGGCTGTTTGAGGTGGAGGAACCTGACGAGGGCAGGGAGCTGCTGGTCACCAGCTCCATGAATCCTGCAATGATTCCCTTCATTGTTTGCTGCTGGGGTGCTTTGGTGTCGCAGACACCTTTTATGAAAAATCCTTTCCTTAGGATTTCTCCTCCTGAGAAGCTGAGAGGCCTCAGGAACAAAATGTAACCAATGGTTATCTGCTGCTGTGGAATGCAAGGGGTGCATCTGTGATTGGTCTCATGTGGTTGTTTCTAATTAATGGTCAATCACAGCCCAGCTGGCTCGGACACAGAGCCTGAGCCACAAACCTTTGTTATCATTCTTTGCTATTCTATTCTTAGCCAGCCTTCTGATGAAATCCTTTCTTTTATTCTTTTAGTATAGTTTTAATGTAATATATATCATAAAATAATAAATCAAGCCTTCTGAAACATGGAGTCAAGTCCTCGTCTCTTCCCTCATCCTCAGACCCCTGTGAACACGGTCACACTTTGGAGCCAGCAGTGTGTGCTGCTCCTCAGGCAGGGATTTTAGTGCTGGACAATTGGTAATAAGTGGAGCTTTCATGTGACTTTCAGGGTACAATGTCCCCACTTCCAAGTGGGAGCGGGTGGTGGGGAAATGAGTCACGTCATTGTTCTCGGCAGCCATCGAGGCAGGGCAGCACTTGAACTTAAACCCCGAATGACTCAGTTACACCAGAATTACCAAATGAAGGGTTTATCCTTGGAATAAGAACCCCCACCCCTCCCCAGACCCAACCCAGCCCGGAGCTGGAGAAGCCCAGCGCAGACTCACCGTCACCGTGGCCAGCAGCCCCTCGGGCACGTTCGCCACGATGATGCCGATGAGGAAGATGATGGAGTCCAGGATCCCGTAGCGCATGGAAACGGAGATGATGAAGAAGAGGACCCCGATGGAGATGGCCACCCCTGCCACCAGGTACACGAAGTGCTCGATCTCGATGGCGATGGGCGTCTTCTCGTTGCCCACGCCCGAGGCGAGGGAGGCGATGCGGCCGATGATGGTGCGGTCCCCGGTGTTGATGACAATGCCGGTGGCAGTGCCTGCAGGGACAAAAAGCTGTCACCTCCAGGGCACACAAACACTCTGAGGAAGCTGCGGGCTGACATTCCAACAGGTGTTGATGGAAAAATTGCGAGGAAACCGCCATCAGTCCAAATCCATTAGTTGGTGCAGCCATAACCACGCTGCGCGTTGGAACAAATGCCAAGTGTGACCACCCCCAAGATCACTCTTTAATCTGCTCAGGTCAAAATTCATGTGGGCAATTAAACCTCTCTGAAGTTCCTCAAAGCAGAATTGCTCAAATGGGTTAGCAGGACCAAGCAGCACCTGTGCAGGTGCCTTTTTTGAGGCCCTTCTCTCTGTAGGCTGATAAATAATAAAAATTAGAAATGTTCAGTTCCCCTGAAGTTGCTGAATAGAGGTGAAAGATTAACTAGAAAAAAAGATAAAAGGATGTAAAGACATGCACACAGGATGATAAACATGGCTGGAGCCAGTGGAGAACCATACAAAGAAGATAAAATGGGATTTCCATGCCCAGTTTCAGCGTCAGCTCACCTTCCACACAGGTGGTGGAGTAGAAGGCAATGTTCCTGGTCTCCAGGGGGTTCTCGTGGGTGAAGTCACAGGAGCGGGACTGTGGCTCTGACTCCCCTGTGAGTGAAGAATTGTCCACCTTTAATGAAACGGAGACATGCCCAGATTAAAGTCAGCAGTACACAGAGGTGTCCAGCCCGGCAGGGGAAGTGGCAGCTTCATCCAGAATCAGTGACACCAACACCTCTCAGCCCCTCTTCTCTGAGCTGCTGCTGTCCCTGACAGAGCCTGTTTCTGTGGGGATTCGGGTCAGCCAGTGCTGTGTGTCTGTCAGGGGGACTTTGAGCAGCAGCCTGAGAAAACCCCACGGTTTTGAGGATCTGCCCCCAGTGGAAACGCTCAGTTGTGAATTGGTGCATCTGGCCTGTCCTGGCAAAGAGCAGAGCCAGAACATGGCATGGGACTTCTTGGATGTTCAGGGAGGTCTCAGTCCTAGAGGAGCTCAGCATCACATTCAGGCTTCTGCTCTCTGACTTCATTCATTATGTCCACCCACAGCTCTAATAACCCATATTGGCTGTGGAGAAATCCCTCCTATGTAATAAATCACTCCAATCTCTGTTCTTCCCCTTTCCTTTGCTCTTCCAAGCCCTGTTTACCTTGCAACCCTGAGTGAAGATGAGGCGAATGTCTGCAGGGATCCTGTCCCCACCCTTGATCTCCACAATGTCCCCAACCACCAGCTGGTCTGCTGGCAGCTCCTTCTTCTCGGCATCCCTGAGGACAAGAGCTTGCTGGAAGACAGAAATGGGACAAAAATGGGACAAAAATTAGCTTTGTGCCACCCTCTACACCTGAGATCCTCCCCTCTGTTCTGGGACAGAGCCAGAGCAGGGTGATGGAGAGGGAATATGAGCATATTTGACATCCAGCTGGACTGCTCAGCCTGGAATCTGGGGGATTTGAGATGGGAAGTGGCCTTGGAGATGGGGAAGCGCCTTCCAGGGATGTGCTCACATGCCATCAGGGCTCTGGGTAAAAGCAGTGGGCTGCAAAATGTGAAAACCCAGCACATTCCAGCCTTTTGCAGGTTTGAACTGGGCACTGACATCCCTAACCCAGTGCTGGATGGAGAGCAAGGATGTGCATCCCACAATTCACAGATCCATGGAAGCAACCACCGTGTGCTTTTTAGCAATGGTTTGTGATTCAGGACCAAGAGACAAATTCAAGTTGAGCTTGCTGAGCTTCCTTCATGCATTATTGGGGTGAATTTTGGCCTCAGCTGAAAGGCACTGGTGGTTCTCACCTGTGGGATCATCTTGCTGAAGCTGGCCATGATGTTGGTGCTTTTGGCTTCTTGGTAATAAGCAAAGATGCCAGTGAGGATGACAACCAGGGCCAGGACTACTCCGAGGTAGAGCTGATCAATAAAACATATCATCTGGTTTATTTAAGACAAGTTTTCAGCAATTCCTCTGTTAGAATGAATCAGTTCTGTGTTGTTTTAAAATGAGGTTTTGGCCAGGTTAAAAGACAGGTTAAGAAAAGAACTTCCAGGTGTTGGCCTGCCAATGATCAATTAAAGCTTTTTTGTGTTTGTTTTAATAATCTAAAATCCTTCTCTAAACTGCCACAATCACGAACAAATTTGTGTAAAAAATTTAAAAAAAAATAAAAAATATAGCAGAGCATAACTCAGAGGGGAATTAGGCAGAGACTCTGAAGTCAGAGTCTAAAGTCTTCAGACATTTTTATTGCTCTCAGAATTCTCAAGAATTGTGATTATGCCCAATGGCTATCAAACCTTTGCCCAGGCACTCTTTGGGCGAGTGGTGTGGTGGTGTTTGAGCTTTTATCAGAAGTGTTTGGCAGCGGGAGAGTCTGGTGAGAACAAGAGGCCTCCTTGTAGTTATTGAGTAACTGTGGAGTATTTAAATCACCCGTCGCTGGCGCGGTGGGCGCTCATCCACTCACGTTGTCAAAGGCTGAATCCACCTTCTGACTCAGCTGGATGCCAAAGGAGATCCAGGAGAAGCCAGCCCCGATCCACAGGAGGATGGAGAAGCCCCCGATCATCTGCTTGAGGAACTTCACGATTTCGGGGGTGGCTTTGGGAGGAGTGAGCGCGTTGGGGCCGTCCCGCGCCAAAATCTCTGCTGCTCTTGCGCTTGAGAGACCCTGCAGAAGGAGGTGACACATTCACAATGAAATCACAAACAGATTTTTACCCCAGCTCAGAGCAAAATCCCCGTGCTGCTGTTTTTTTCACACATTCACAATAAAATCACAAACAGATTTTAATCCAGCTCAGAGCAAAATACTCGTGCTGCTGTTTTTTCAAATTTTCACAATGAAATCACAAAGAGATTTTTTCCCCCGCTCAGAGCAAAATCCCCATGCTTCTTCTTTTTTCACACATTTGCAATGAAATCACAGATTTTTACCCCAGCTCAGAACAAAATGCCCATGCTGCTGTTTTTTCACATGTTCACAATGAAATCACAAAGAGATTTTTAGCCCAGCTCAGAACAAAACGCACGTGCTGCTGTTTCTTTCAAGGCTGTTTGTGTCACAAACTGGCTGCAACTCTGATTTCAAAACCTCCTGATTTCAGAGTGGCTGCTATTAATTATCTGCTGTGGAGACACAGCTACTTCTTATTTCTTCTGGAGCACTGAATCTGGGGCCACATCCATCAGGAGTTTCCATTCTGTTGGTTTTCAATCCAATATACCTGGACTAAGTGTTTGGAAAGCCAGGGGAAAACTGACATTCTTTTGCTGCTGCTTCTGCATTTCCACAAGCTCAGGAGGTTCTTGAAATTCTTGTCTGGGCTCTGGCCACGTTCAGTGCTTTGATATTCAAATGTCAGGTGTCAAAGGGACTCAGGTGTAGTTTCTCAAATCTAGATTTTCCTTCAAAATCAGCCCAATCCATGCAGTCTTTGGCTATGAACTGTTACAGTGAAAAGTGAATTGTGGTGAAATCAAAAGATCAGATAAGAGCTTTAGAAAAAAAATGAGGTCCTGGTGCAAAACCCCGAGGTCCCATTTTTGATTTCAAAGCAGTAGCTCAGCTTTCTTCATCCTCGAGAGAAACTCCACTTTAAATCCAGGGCAGTGCTCGTTGGCTTGATGGTTTAGGCTTTACTGGCAGCATCAATGCAGGCACCCACACACATCTAATACGAAATTCCTGCTCCTGGGAGCTCTGGGAAGGCCAGAGGCACCTGATTGAGGCAGTTCCTTAAGGAAGCCCTATGCACTTACTTTGTCAATGCTGGTGCCATACTTCATCTCCAGCTCCGAGGTGCTGAGCCTGTGGTCATCCTGCATCCCAAGAGAGACAGAAAGTGACAGTGAGCAGAGAATCAGGCTGCTGGAATTCTTATTTCCAAACTGCCTGGATCTGGGAACATGGTGAAGTTGTATGGCACCCCACTTTCATGAATTAGACAAATCTGCGTATGGATAAGCAAAATATCTTCCACTGGAAGATGAGAATTTTTTTCCTTTTGATTTGCAGAGTGCTTTTGTAAATAGCTCCCTCCTCCAGCAAATCTGTCACAAGAACAGGGTGGTGTGTTCATGTTTCTGCTTCTTTTGGATAAATCATTTCAGTCTGCACGCTGCAGGGCTCAGAGCGTGTGTGACAGCAACCTCTGCCCTCGATTGCCAGGGTAGGGAATGTGAATTATCCTCCTCAGTCTGGTGGAAAGGGACACCAGGTTCTAAGCACAGGTAAAAAGGGTGTGGGAGAGGGAAATCTCAAAGCTCTCGTCCTTGGACTGCAGTGACACCTCTGTGGTATCATTGGCCTAATTATATCTTGTGCTGAACCGGGATTTAGAAGCCAAGAATTTGAGAGATCTCCCAATTGTTTTCTCAGAGTGATTCATGGGTACTTGGGTGAGTCAATTCTCCTGTCTGTGCTTTGGTTTCTCTTTAGAAACACGGGAGTGGAGTTACAGCCCCGGTGGCAAAGACAACACAGACAGAAATATTTACCTGCTGCTGGGCAGATCTTGGAAACCTGCTGGGTGAATGGGTGAGAGAATCATGGATTCAATATCTTATTTTGGCGTTCTTTGAGCTTTTAAATGCCATCCTGCCTGTAAATGGCCTCTCCTCTGAGCTGCTCTCACAGCAATCCCAAAAAGAGGTCAGCATAATTACCCTCATGTTCCAGATTGGGAAACTGGAATGTGTGGAGAGGAAGCAACATTTCCAAGAGCAGCCAGCAGGTCAGTGGAGAGCCAGGAGGAAAACACAGATTTCTTGGAGGCCAGAGCAGCTGGTTTGGGTAAAACCCCCTGTGTTTAAAGCTGAGCCCTGCTCTCAGCTCTGCAATCTCTGGAGCACAATGCTGTGGTTCTGCCTCTCCTCTGACTCCTGGCTGGCTCTGCAAGACGTCAGGAAATGCTGATGGCAGTGATTCCATCTGGGGAAGGGCTCCTTTTTGGGCAGAAAATGTTCTGTACCTTTGGTGGCTTAATTATACCAGATTCATCCTCTCATTTTGGGCATTAATCTTGCGCAGGGTTTTTCTGGCACGCTCCAGGAGGGTGAGGAAGCAAATCCTTCCCTGTGCCAGGATTTTCAGTGCAGGACACTCCCTGGATTTCATGGAATGTGTAAGGGAGACTCAGCAACACTCACCAGGTCCAGTTCTTTCTTAAGATCTTCTGTCTTCTTTTTATTCTTGTTGCCTTTTTGGTCTTTGTGCTTCTCCTCTTCATCTTCGATCTCTGTTTTATGCAGATCTTTTGTCCCATAGATCTCAACTGAGTAAACATCAGACCTTTTCTGTAAAAGACCACAAAAAAGTCAAAATTTTGCAGATCTACTTTTTCCGACAAATTACAGATTTCTACTGTCACTTTCTCCTGGCTACTTAAGGTGTTTTTTCCTGTCTTATCCGGAGATGCATGAAGTTTGTGTTACTGTGATTGTGATCAGGACTTTATCAGGTGCAAATTACAGGGATTGCTTTAGGAATGTACAACACTTCCTGCAGCTTATAATCTAAAACAAGTGTAGGAAAATACTGCTCAGTAACTCAGCAGTGAAAATCATTAATTTATTTATCAGCTCCAAGAAGAGATCAGTTGAAAAGCAAAATATTCATGAAAGGAAAGGGCAAAATTATCCATTGAGAACGTGCTTGCTCCTGAAGCTTTTCAGACCCATATCTTCAAGATTCAAATTTTAATTACAATTAACACTTAGCAATATATATTTGCACTGAATCAAAGTGAGGAATGGAGGCAAACACCAGACTGAATGCCAAGGAGGAGCTGCTCTGTTTCTGCCCACACAGAGCTCAGACCTGGCAGGGATTTAGCCAACAATTCACTTCTTTCTGGCACTGGAATATTGGGCACAGGGAGCTGTTGACCCAGGGAGGTTGCTGCACCTCGGGGAATGTTTTGCTTTCAGTGATAACTCGGGAGCTGTGCTGTTTCCAAACCCTGGGTTAACTCTGCATTGTGCAGGGCAAACTTCCCTCCCGTGCCACTGATTAATGATAACGTTCCAGCTCCCAAATTATCCTGGAAATGACATGCCAGGCCTTGGGAGAGCCATTGGGTGACCCCATTCCAGAGGTTTCCTGATGGATTAAACCCCAGAAGTTCAGGAGAGCCCCCCTGGATGTTCCCTGGTGGGACAAAGGGGCTCTGCCAGTGCTTGGCTTCCTGAGAGATCTCAGCAATGAAGGAAGAGCTCTCCATAACATAAAGAAAGCTCAAATAATGGAAACAGCTAAAAAAAATTATAATAATTGGGGTGTCTTATTATTTAACACTGTTCTGAACTCAAACCGGCATCTTATCCTCAGCTGTCCTGTAGCCAAAGGAGTGTTTAAATCTTGATGTTGTCTCTTGATGAAGGGGAAAGCAAAGAGCTGCTGAGGAGTTTGAGCACTTTAAAGATCAAAATATTGTTCCTAAACACTTGATTTTGTTTGGTGATGCACATCTCAGAGACAGGGCATGCCTGGTATAAGTTCTGATTTTTTTTTTTTTCTGCCATGCTGAAGATTCATGGTCTGTTTTATCTATTGGGATTTTTTCACCTTCCTCCTCCTCCCTTTAACTCTCCTGCTTAAAAAATCTGTTCAGCTTTTCAAATCCTTATAGAGCTCAGAAACCAGGAAAGGCAACAGCTCTCTGCTGGGAAAACTTAGCAGGTGGAAGAGAAAAATAAAGAAATTGGATAAAGTTAGTAAAGTCTATTGCTCACTTGTAAGCACGACCTATGTTAACCTTTAACCTTCAGAGTTTCATAAAATCTCAGATTTTTGGCTCAGCCAGTTCAAGAATTCTTCCTAAGAATGCAAACTGTTAATTCCCAAGAGTGTCTGGTATTAATTCAATTTTTCACTTAGCCTGTACTTATAGTATAGATTCACAAAATAAAACTTAAGAAGAAGCACAAGGGGCAGTTCCTTGGGCATTGTACCCACCTTGACCATCTTGGTGAGTTTATTCCTTTCCTGATGGAGGGAAGCAGCCAAGCCAAAGCCTCTGGATCAAAAGCCAAAAATCTCTGGATGAAAAGCCCAAGCCCAGCTGGGGACTGCGGTGGCTCAGAGCAGTGCTGGAGTGCAGAATCTCCCCGAGGTGGTGGGTCCCTCTCCTGTTCCAGCAGGTGTTAGCTGGAATGCTGCTCCCACCTCGGCATCCTTCAGGCAGGACCAGCTCCCTGTCCCAAGGCTGTGGAGAAAGAGCTCTGCTTGCTGCAGCTTTATAAATCAGCATCTTGGGCTGCCACTCCACCCCTCCCCTTCCAGGTCCAGCCCATCTTCTGTTTCACCTGGAGTAGGTGGAAAAATACCTCCGTAATGGGCATGTGGGTTTCAGGTCAGATAGGTTCTAATTATTCCTTTGTAGTGTTTGCTCACAAGTAGGGAACAGGTGTATTATTCATCTTGCTGGAAGCAAGGAGTTTCCTGCAGAGACTTTCCAGCTCCAGGCTCCCCTGGGGATCCTGGGCAGAAGGAGGGCTCTGCACACTCTGTCTCACCTGCCCAGGTGATGTTCTCTTTGCCTGAGGCCCCTCCAAGTTGAATTCCTGCCTTATTTGCAGGGATTTAGTGGAGTGGTGCTCCTTGAAGCTTCAGAGCTTGGACTTCACTCTGAATCCTTGCCTTGTATTTCGTGTGTTTTCCACCTTCATGCTGAGCTGGGAGAAGTGAATGAACTTCCTGGTGCTTGTCCAGCAGGGCACTTACCTGAACAGTTCTTGGTTTGTCTTGCGCCAGTTACCAGCTTCCAGGTAGGAGTGACAATGACATTTGTGACACTTCTGGTACCTGGCTGGTCTCATCACTTGGGACTAAAGCTGCTTCTTCACCTCTGAGGCTGAACTGATGAAAAGCTGAGTGAAACATGGGGAATGGTCATCTGTGGTTTAACATTATTTGGGGAAAACTTTGCTGTCATCCATCTAAATGTGCTGATCAACATCATTTGGTCTTTAATATGATAACTTTTAATCTTTGCTGTTATAGTCTTGAATTCTATGTAATCCATAAACTTTAAATCCATTGGAGATACTGTGTGGTGCCACCAGAGAATTTAACATCTAAATGTGCTGATCAACAGCATTTGGTCATTTGGTCTTTAATATGATAACATTTAATCTTTGCTGTTATAGTCTTGAATTCTTTGTAATCCATAAACTTTAAATCCATCAGAGAAACTGTGTCGTATTAGTGGTACTGGAGATACTGTGTGGTGCCACCAGAGAATTTAACATCTAAATGTGCTGATCAACAGTATTTGGTCTTTCATATGATAACGTTTAATCTTTGCTGTTATAGTCTTGAATTCTATGTACACCATTTTATGTATACCATTAAATTTTATGTAACATTGTATTTAAAGTTTAATCCATAAACTTTAAATCCATTGGAGATACTGCGTGGTGCCACCAGAGAATGACTCAAGTTGTGGTCAGGGATATGACGTGTGGCTGGAGATAATCAATCAACTTTATCAAACCACAGATAGAAGCTGTTAGCGGAGGGGAAAATCCACAGGACATCATCTATTACCTCAATAAAGCAGGAATAATTTATATTCAAATCAAGTTCGCAGGAACTGCAGAATCAGACCTCCTCAAGCTGCTCCCACTCCACAGTTCATGTGTGTTCGTCTTTTTCCACAGCATTCCTTGACCCTGGGGCATTGCGCAAGGCGCAGGAGTGGGTCTGGAAAGGTTTCGTGTTCAGTTTCTGCTCCTTGATACACTCAGAGCTGGGTTTTGGCCCAGAATATCAACCTTTCCCTACCTCTGAGAGTGCTGGAGGTTTCCCAACGTGAGCAAAGCAGGGGTGAGCTGGCTGTATGCGGGGAACCTGTGTTGTGAGTGACCAGGCACTGAGATCCTCCCCTCTGTTCTGGGACAGAGCCAGAGCAGGGTGATGGAGAGGGAATGTGAGCATATTTGGCATCCAGCTGGACTGCTCAGCCTGGAATCTGGGGGATTTGAGATGGGAAGTGGCCTTGGAGATGGGGAAACGCCTTCCAGGGATGTGCTCACATGCCATCAGGGCTGTGGGTAAAAGCAGCGGGCTGCCAAATGTGAAACCCAGCACATTCCACCCTTTTGCAGGTTTGAACTGGGCACTGACATCTCTAACCCAGTGCTGGATGGAGAGCAAGGATGTGCATCCCACAATTCACAGATCCATGGAAGCAACCACCGTGTGCTTTTTAGCAATGGTTTGTGATTCAGGACGTTTATCTGGGTCATTGGCCAAGAGACAAATTCAAGTTGGGCTTGCTGGGCTTCCCTCATGCATTATTGGGATGAATTTTGGCCTCAGCTGAAAGGCACTGGTGGTTCTCACCTGTGGGATCATCTTGCTGAAGCTGGCCATGATGTTGGTGCTTTTGGCTTCTTGGTAATAAGCAAAGATGCCAGTGAGGATGACAACCAGGGCCAGGACTACTCCAAGGTAGAGCTGATCAATGAAAGATATAATCTGGTTAATTTAAGTCAAGTTTTCAGCAATTCCTCTGTTAGAATGAATCAGTTCTGTGTTGTTTTAAAATGAGGTTTTGGCCAGGTTAAAAGACGGGTTAAGGAAAGAACTTTCAGGTGTTGGCCTGCCAATAATCAAATAAAGCTTTTTTGTGTGTGTATAAAAAAGGTTTTAATAGTTTTAATAATCTAAAATCCTTCTCTAAACTGACAGAATCCCGATTACAGTGTAAAAAATTAAAAAAAATAGCAGAGCATAACTCAAAGGGAAGAAGTCAGAGTCTAAAGTCTTCAGACATTTTTATTGCTCTCAGAATTCTCAAGAATTGTGATTATGCCCAATGGCTATCAAACCTTTGCCCAGGCACTCTTTGGGCGAGTGGTGTGGTGGTGTTTGAGCTTTTATCAGAAGCATTTGGCAGCAGGAGAGTCTGATCAAAACAAGAGGTCTCTTTGTAGTTATTGAGTAACTGTGGAGTATTTAAATCAAGTATTTAAATCACCCAGCGCTGGCGGGGCGGGCGCTCATCCACTGGTGCTCATGAAAACCTAAATTTCTGTGTTTTCTCCCTCCCAATTTCTCCATTCTTGTTAATCAAAGAGGAGTAGGAAATGCTGAGGAGCAAAGGGTTTCATTCCCAGCTTTCAGGCTGGCATTTTCAATGCTGAACTCTGCTCTGACCTCGTTAGCAATGCCACGATGACTGGGGTGTCCCTGCAGACCTGGCGCAGCCACCGCAGCTAGAGGGCATTTCAGGGCAAGGTTTGGATTTTCCGGGAGGATTTGGCTTTTCCCTCAGCCTCCTGAAGCTGAGCTGGGCTCTGAACACCACAAAGAGATGGCACGGGTGGAATTCAGCGTTTCATCTCTACATATTTCCACGTTGCCTTTGTTTCTTTTCGTCCCCTGGTGAATCCTGGGGGCACTGACTCATTTTTCACCTTGTTCGCTGAGGGTTTTTGGGTTTCTACAGCAATATTTCCACTTTTTTGATGTTGAAAGCTGCTCATTCCAAACATTTTCATGTAGGCCATCAAAAAGTCATGGCTGTCTTTAATTTATAGATCAGGGTGTGCTGAGCTGGTTGCTGCCTGCCCAAAGAGAGTTCAAAAATCAGAATTTGCACATTTCTTCTTACAGGAAATCTCACTGAGAATCAATTTTCTGTCGATGCTTTCTGTCTGTGAGGAAGAAAAACAAATCACAAGCGAGTCACAGCATCCAGGACTATTTTACTCTTCTTAATATTTTATCTTCCTGCTTCCTCATGCTCCTAAATACGAACCATTACTGGATTCATACTGCTTTAAAAAACAGTAAAGAAAATTGATTTTCCTCCTTGTAACTTCCTGGAGCTGTCAGGAGCAGCTGGAGTGGAAACTGGTGCAAAATTACAGAACTTCTGTCTTTAAGCATGGTGGTACTCCCAATAGTTCATTATTGATAGGAATTTGTAAATTTCAGTCTTTCAAACAGCTGCTGTCTTGATGCTTTGATCATTCTCAGGTTAAAAAAAAATTTATTTTTATTTATATATATATATATATGTGTACATGTAAATATAGATGTATATATGTAAATATATATGTAATACATAATATAATATATAGTATAATACATATAATATAATACAATACAATACAATATAATATAATATATAATGAATATTTAATTTAATATATTTAATAATGTGTGATATATAAAAATATATAATAAAATATAATATGATATATTAATAAATAATTAATGTATTTTTTTTTTTTCCTTTTAAAATATTATCTGATGTGCAGGGTGAGGAACTCACTGTGGTTTGCAGTCAGAATCTGCTGCTCCAGAACACACCCTGCCTCATTCCTGACAGGCATCCCAGCCTGGAGAGTGGCACAGGCAGGAAATTTTTGGGATGCAATCAGGAAAATGGGATGGTTGAAACAAGGATGTGAGTTTGGCCTTCTGTGCAGCTGAAGCTGGACACACAGGAAGAGAAAATGTTGTTTTTTTCAGGGGTGTGTTGACCCCAAAGCACCTCTGCAAATGCAGGGGAGGAAGTGGCCGGGCTTGTAAAAGCCCTGGAATGTGTGATGTGTCCTGAGCCCTGCCAGCACCACGGAATCCTGGAATCCTCGGGGTCAAAGGGACCTTAAAGCTCGTCCCATCCTCCCTCTGCCATGTGCAGGGACGCCTCCCCTGGCCCAGGCTGCTCCCAGCCCCTGGTGCTGTCTGAAAACAACTGTGAATTGTCAGCAAATTGTCCATTTCCAGACCCACCCTGGAAGAGCCACATCCATTTTACACCCAAAAAAAAAATCACTTTGAGTGGACAAGAATTACTTCCTGATTTCATGTGGAACCAAACTGAGCATTGCTTGGCAAAGATTTACTTTAAAATCTCCGTTCTGTGGCTTTTTGGGGTGTTTTTGGGACGGAAAACAGGCCAGAGCAGCAGTGTGACTGCAGTAACAATTGAGAAAATAATTGAACCAAACCAAGCATTATTGGCAAAGATTTGCTCAGGAAATCTCAATTCTGTGGCTTTTTGGGGGTGTTTTGTGATGGAAAGTAAGCCAGTGGAGTAATGTGACTGCACAACTGCCAAAACAATCAAACCAAACCAAGCAAAAATTTGCTATAAGGTCTCAGTTCTGTGGTTTTTTGGGGGTGTTTTTGTGATGGAAAGCAATCCAGTGCAGCAATGTGACTGCAGAAACAATTTCCAAAACCAATTGAGCCAAACCAAGCATTATTTGGCAAAGATTTGCTATAACATCTCGTTTCTGTGGCTTTTTGGGGGATGGATAACAGGTCAGTGCAGGAATGTGACTGCACAAGCATTTGGTAAAACAGTTGAGCCAAACCAAGCATTTGGCAAATATTTGCTATAAAACCTTGGTTTTGTGACTTTGGGGGGTGCTGTTGTATGAAAAGCAAATCAGTGCAGCAGTGTGACTGCACAATTGCCAAAATTATTGAACCAAACCAAACATTTGGCAAATATTTGCTATAAAATCCCAGTTCTGTGGCTTCTTGAGGATGTTTTTGGGATGGAAAGCAGGTCAGTGTACCAATGTCACTGCACAAACAACTGCCAGCTCCTTGGGCAGGAAGAGCCTGGCAGGATAATTCCCCCTGGAAGGTGGCTGGGGTGCCACAGCCAGATGTTTACCAGCTGCATGACCTGGAAAGGGATTAACCCTGACTCAGTGGGATGTGGGTCACCCCAGCGCCGTCCCCTTCCACGTCCTGCCGTGCCACCCCGCTGAACTTGTCGCTCTGTCAGGCCACGGGGGCCCGGGGTTTCAGCTGGGAATGCCAAAATCCTGGCTCACGGCTTGCGACAGCAGCTGGCAGAGCCAGGCAGGGCTTCAGTCAGGGCTTGCAGGGCTGGCACTGGCCCAGGGCTGGCTCAGGAGTGCCAGGCTGGCACAGCCCTGGCACTGCCAGGACGGCAGCAGGAAGCAAAGGGACAGTGCCAGGGGTTGAGAAGGGTGCTGGGAAATGCGGCTGTCAGGGGTTCAGTGGGAGAAGGAAGGAATGAGTGGTTTAAAGGTGTTTTTGTGGGTTTGCACTCCCAGGAAAGTGTGTGGATTCTGTGGAGCTGCTCCCAGAGCAGGGAGCATAGAAGGCATCTATGGAAGCATTTTAAGAAAAGGCTGTTTCCCCCGTTTTCTTTCCTATTTTTCTATTTTCTATTTCTTATTTTCTATTTTCTCTATTTCTATTTTCTATTCTCTATTTTGCTTTTTTTTCTATTTTCTATTTTTCTTTTTTCTATTTCCTATTCTCACCTCTGCCAGCCCAGGGCTGGCACTGCCAGGACGGCAGGAGGAAGCAAAGGGAAAATGCCAGGAGTTGAGAAGGGTGCTGGGAAATGTGGTTTTCAGGGGCTTAGTGGGAGAAGGAAGTGAGCCACATTGAGGAATGAGTGGTTTCAAGCTGTTTTTGTGGGTTTGCATTCCCAGGAAAGTGTGTGGATTCTGTGGAGCTGCTCCCAAAGCAGGGAGCATAGAAGGCATCTATGGAAGCATTTTAAGAAAAGGCTGTTTCCCCCTTTTCTTTCCTATTTTTCTATTTTCTATTTTCTATTTTTCTATTTTTTATTTTCTAATTTATATTTTATATTTTATATTTTCTCTATTTCTATTTCCTATTTTCTATTTTCTATTTTCTCTATTTCTCTTTCCTATTTCCTATTTTCTATTTTTTATTTTCTCTATTTCTCTTTCCTATTTTCTATTTTCTTTCCTATTTTCCCATTTTTTTATTTCATTTTTTCTCATTCCCATGCATTATCATCGCACTGGAATTCTGTTGGCTGCTTCCAAGGAAAGGAAGGAAAACATTCTCTCGCTCTCCTCATACCTTCTGAGAAGGTATTTCAGACTATCTACATTTTATTTTTCGTTTGTATTTCCTCCTGAAATTCCAGCCTCTAGAAATTCTATCCTCTAGAAATTGCATTGTCACCGCAATGGTCACGTTTGTGCTCTTGAGCAAAATTCAGAGAAGGCTCCTGGGGTCAGAGAAAATGGCCTTGAAATAGTTCAAGGGGTTGCACAACTGGGCTGTGATGTGAGCCTGCAAACAGCATCTTCCCTGTGGAATCTGAGGATCACATGCCCAGTGTGCACAGCCCAGTGTGAAATCCTGCCTGCACTTGCACTTGGCCCGCTGCAGAAAATACCTGGGGTCAAGAAAAACTTGTTTCATATTTGTCAGAGCCTTGGAGGGGCTGCCAGGGCATCCAGAGGTGCCACAGGTGCCCCGCTCTGGGGTGGGACATCAACAGCTGAAGCTAAAATGAGGATGTGGAGAAAGGGCTGCTGCCATGAGAGGGAGAAATTCACAGGGAAAATCCTCCCCTGCCTCTGGAAGGACAAATGCTTTCACCATGGAACAGCTCCCTGGAGGTTTGAGGGCTGTGGGTCCCTCCAGGCAGAGCTGAAGGGATCCAGGCTGCCATGCCCTTGGGATGCCATGCCCTTGGAGTGCCATGCCTTTGGAGTGCCATTCCCTTGGAGTGCCATGCCTTTGGAGTGCCATGCCCTTGGAGTGCCATGCCTTTGGAGTGCCATGTTCTTGGGATACCATTCCCTTGGAGTGCCATATCCTTGGAGTGCCATGTCCTTGGAGTGCCATGCCCTTGGGATGCCATGTCCTTGGAGTGCCATTCCCTTGGAGTGCCAGCTCCCTGCCATTCCCTTGGGATGCCATTCCCTTGGGATGCCATTCCTTTGGAGTGCCATGTCCGTGGAGTGCCATGTCCTTGGGATGCCATTCCCTTGGAGTGCCATTCCCTTGGGTTGCCATGCCCTTGGAGTGCCATTCCCTTGGAGTGCCATTCTCTTGGAGTGCCATTCCCTTGGAGTTCCAGCTCCCTGCCATTCCCCCGGAGTGCCATTCCCTTGGGATGCCATGCCTTGGAGGGCCATGTCCTTGGAGTGTCATGCCCTTGGGATGCCCTTGGGATGCTATGCCCTTAGAGTGCCATCCCCTTGGAGTGCCATTCTCTTGGAATGCCATGTCCTTGGAATGCCATCCCCTTGGAGTGCCAGCTCCTTGTCATTCCCTTGGTATACCATTCCCTTGGAGTGCCATGTCCTTGGAATGCCATGCCCTTGGAGTGCCATGCCCTTGGAGTGCCAGCTCCTTGCCATTCCCTTGGGATGCCATGCCCTTGGAGTGCCATTCCCTCGGAGTGCCATGTCCTTGGGATGCCATTCTCTTGGAGTGCCATTCCCTTGGGATGCCATTCCCTTGGAGTGCCATTCCCTTGGAGTGCCATTCCCTTGGAGTTCCAGCTCCCTGCCATTCCCTTGGAGTGCCATTCCCTTGGGATGCCATGCCCTTGGGATGCCATTCTCGGAGTGCCATTCCCTTGGAGTTCCAGCTCCCTGCCATTCCCTTGGAGTGCCATGTCCTTGGGATGCCATTCTCGGAGTGCCATTCCCTTGGAGTTCCAGCTCCCTGCCATTCCCTTGGAGTGCCATTCCCTTGGGATGCCATGCCCTTGGAGTGCCAGCTCCTTCCCAGTGCCCTGGGAGGTGGCAGAGGTGCCCCAGCCAGGTGTTTGCCATGGCTGGGAAGAGAGGAAGAGCCTCCAGCTGTGCCCAGCTGTGCCAACCTGACCTGGCCCCATCCCTGGGCAGTTTTCCCTCCCATTTTCAATCCTGAGGCCCCTGGTGCTGCAGGAAAATCCGAGCTCACCTTTCCCCTCCTTTCCCCCTGGGAAAATGGCCTGGGCTGGGATTTGCAGCAGGTATTGTTTGAGTGCTCCTGAGAACCAGTCCAACCACCTGCCCCATGCACTCTGGAATAAAGTCACTTCAGTAAGAAACACATGAAGCTGCAGGCTGGGGGATTTGGCTAGCAATGAATTCCCTGATTTTCAGCCTGCCTGGCTTTGGAGGAGGCTCAGGATAGCGTGGATAATTTTGTAAAGCTCTTGTAGCCACAAAGAAGGCAAAATTTTTAGCTGCAGTACGTGCCTCAGTGTTTCCTAGCCTTATTTTAGTGAAGCATTTTGTGTTGTGAAATGTTAAAGAGAAAAGGTTAGCTGGGTTTAGATTTTCTCCCTGCAGCTCTTTGTTTTATGTGTCACATCTGTGGGATCTGTTTGCACTGTGCTCAGCTGGGGAAGGCCACAAGTTTTTATTATAATGGTTAAAAAAACCCCATTTTAATATGGCCATAGAGAGTGAGAAGTAACATCTGTGTTAGGGTTGGGGCTCTTTTCATCAGCGAATCAAAGAGGAATTGGCAGAGGAGGCTGGGAGCATCATCTCCACTCTGCAGACAGAGAAAGGGCTCCAGGAGAGGCAGCAAAATCAGGTTGGGAATTGTGTCCTGTCCCTGTGTGACCCTCAGCCAAGGGTCCCAGTGCAAGGATGAGCCCTGACCCCTCCTTGCCTGATTTCTGTGTCCTTTGCCAGCTTAATTGTAGGAAAGACATTCTGTGCTGTTCTTGTGAGCCAGCAAAGGCCTCCTGAAGATAAAGGGAAGCCTCAAATCTCTCCTGAGGAAGACACCAAGGTTGTCACCATGGAGATGTGATGAAGGAGGGGAAGTTGGAAGATACAGACTCCAGCTGGCTCACAGAATGAGGCGGCTCCTTGGTCACCCACTTTGAGAGAACTTTGTTTCTTTCTTGTAACCAATGGGCAATATTTACATTCACTCAACATGCACATTGAGTATGTTGAGTGAATGCAAATATCTTGAAAAAGTATAAAAGCAACATGTTGCCATAATAATATATAAAATATATAATGCTCTTGCACCCTTCTGATGGAGCCGTGGCGCTCTGTGCTGTGTCGTGCTCTATAATGACACTTAATTTGCTAAAGAGCTGCAGGACAGGGGTGCAGAACTGCCTGGGATGGGGTACAGCTCAGCTAATTTATCTCTTCAATCATCACTCAGGTTGTCTTTGTAGCCAAGAGGAGGAAAGCAGCCCCTCCAGGCAGCAGCTCCTCACAGAGAGGATGTGATATCCACCCCTGGAGCATCCTGTCCATGCAGAGCACCGCAGAGGAAGGAGCTGCTCTCAGGGCAGGCAGACAAATCCTGTCCTGAGGAGCAAATGCATAGGGTGAGCCCAGAGGACACCATTTCAATATTAAAATGAGTTTTGATGTGGTTTTTGTGTTCAGACGTGTCTGAGCCAGCCCCAGACAGGAGCAGGAGTGCAGGAAAGCAGCCCCTCCAGCCTGGCAGGCAGAGAGGATGTGATATCCACCCCTGGAGCATCCTGTCCTCTGCCTGGGGAAGGGGAGAAACTGCAGAGGAAAGAGCTGCTCTCAGGGCAGGCAGACAAATCCTGTCCTGAGGAGCAAATGCATAGGGATGAGCCCAGAGGACACCATTTCAAAATTAAAACGAGTTTTGATGTGGGTTTTGTGTTCAGACGTGTCTGAGCCAGCCCCAGACAGGAGCAGGAGTGCTTCTTGGCCCTCCTGGGAGCACCTTTATCTGGGAATTGAGCTTGTGCTGGTCACTCTGCTTTGCTGCAGGAATACTTGCAGTTAATGCTGGATTTTACTGGAAGAGGATCTGGCAAATCCCATCAAGTTTTGCTCCAAGAGTCAAATATTTTGAGTGCATCTGGGGTGACATGATTTGCGGAAGAGCTAAGGATGAATGAAAGGCTCCCTGTGTGTCACCAAATCCGAAGTTTTGTGATGAGTAAGTGACTCTGCTGGGAGCTGTGAGCCAAAATAGAATCCCAGGCTGGTTTGGGATGAAAGGGACCTTAAAAATAATCTCATCCCACTCCCTTCCACTATCCCAGGCTGCTCCAGCCTGGCCTTGGACACTTCCAGGGATGGGGCAGCCACACCACCCTGACAGGGAGGAATTTCTTCTGAATATCCAAGCTAAAGCTGCTCCCTTTCGACAAGAGGGAAAACAAACAGAGTCCTTTTGGTGCTGGGTCTGACCTGAGTGGTTCCCAGTGTGCAGGAGGCTGTTCCTCCCCTGGGATGAATGCCCCATGGCTTTGGAGGTGGAAGAGGGGAGTCAAAAGAGAAGCAAATTATAGGAGATGCTCTGAGCTTAATAAGGTGAAGCACTGTGAGGTGCAAAAGATGTTTATGTTCTTGATAACCCCGGGAAAATATGGAAAAAGCAGGGGGGAACTGAGTTATCCTGTCAAATGAGCTTGGTTGCGTTTCCCTTGCTGCTTTGCAGCCTGCCCTGCAGAGCTCCACACAGCTCTGGGGGGG
The DNA here is from genome assembly GCA_039654755.1 of Calcarius lapponicus. Taxonomy (NCBI): domain Eukaryota; kingdom Metazoa; phylum Chordata; class Aves; order Passeriformes; family Fringillidae; genus Calcarius; species Calcarius lapponicus. The sequence goes on along the minus strand of JBBFKN010000012.1, from coordinate 22,958,456 downwards.
TGCAAACTCCTGAACACGGACGAATTCCGGGTGCCAATTTGCATGATTATTGAGAGGCTCTGCCTGCAGACCCTTCCCAGGGCAGTGTGAGAGTGCTGGGGGGGGCACAGGGCAGGGATGGAGCTGCAGCTCTTTGGGGTTTATCAGTCACAGGGCAGGGATGGAGCTGCAGCTCTTTGGGGTTTATCAGTCACAGGGCAGGGATGGAGCTGCAGCTCTTTGGGGTTTATCAGTCACAGGGCAGGGATGGAGCTGCAGCTCTTTGGGGGTCTGGGAGCAGCAGGGTCCCAGCAGCCATTCCAGGGTTAATCAGCCACAGGGAAGGGTTGGAGCTGCAGCTTTTTGGGGCTCTGAGAGCAGCAGGGTCCCAGCAAACATGCAGAGGTTAATCACAGAGAGCAGGGATGGAGCTGCAGCTCTTTGGGGTTAATCAGTCACAGGACAGGGATGGAGCTGCAGCTTTTTGGGGGTTTATCAGTCACAGGGCAGGGATGGAGCTGCAGCTTTTTGGGGATCTGGGAGCAGCAGGGTCCCAGCAAACATGCAGGGGTTAATCACAGGGCAGGGATGGAGCTGCAGCTCTTTGGGGTTTATCAGTCACAGGGCAGGGATGGAGCTGCAGCTTTTTGGGGGCTCTGGGAGCAGCAGGGTCCCAGCAGCCATTCCAGGGTTAATCAGCCCCGCTGCCTCCCGGCAGTAATTTCTGTTTGCACAGCCCTCTGCAAATATGAAAGCAGCGCTGAAATGCAAATGAGAATTGGGCTGGCTCCCAGGCTGCCTCTGGAGCCTGCCCTCTCTGCTAATGAGGCTGGCAGGCATTTGGGGTGAGCGGAAAATACGGGGTTGGATCAAAGGTGTGACAGCCTTTGGGTCCGTCTGGATGGGCTCATTCCCTCAAAGGCAGCTGAGCTCAGAGAACTCTGAGGGGAGGAATGTGCAGCACTCTGGGATCCTGATCCACAGAGCGCCCTAAAAGCCATGCAAACAGTGCTTGATTCATGTGGGATCTTGTGCCAACATCCATTTAATTTTGGGAACGTGCAGAGCTCAGTCACTGACCCAGGAACTTACTGGACATGAACCATGCACTCCTCAGCAATAATAAACTCCATCCTTAGCTCCTTGGGATTGTTTGAAACTGCACAGAGAGTGTGGTGGGATGACTAAAAAACATCCAAAATGTGTATTATTATTATTATTATTATTATTATTCTCTCCTATGTAAACTCTAATCACAGCAAATTCAAATTTGCTTAATTCCTGTGAGATCTTGTGCCATGAGGGTTGCAGTGTTTGAGTTTTCACCCTTGGTGCCAACATCCATTTAATTCTGGGGACAAGCACAGCTCAGTCACTGACCCAGGAACTTACTGGACATGAACCATGCACTCCTCAGCAATAATAAACTCCATCTTCAGCTCCTTGGGATTGTTTGAAACTGCACAGAGAGTGCGGTGGGATGACTAAAAAAGATCCAAAATTTGTATATTATTATTATTGTTATTATTATTATTCCTCTCTCCTATGTAAACTCTAATCACAGCAAATTCAAATTTGCTTAATTCCTGTGAGATCTTGTGCCATGAGGGTTGCAGTGTTTGGGTTTTCACCCTTGGTGCCAACATCCATTTAATTCTGGGGACATGCACAACTCACTTACTGACCCAGGGATTTATAGGACATGAACCATGCGCTTCTCAGCAATAATAAACTCCATCTTCAGCTCCTTGGGATTGCTTGAAACTGCACAGAGAGTGTGGTGGGATGACTAAAAAAGATCCAAAATTTCTATATTATTGTTATTGTTATTCCTCTCTCCTATGAAAACTGTAATGACAGCAAATTAAAATACATGAGGTAGTGTTCCCCTCCTTGGAAAGCAAGTCAGATACTTTGATATTTCATGTGCACAGAATAATACTTTCAATTTAGCTGTTGCAGAGCCCTGAAAATTTACCCTGCTTGGCACCGGCTTCCCAACATGTAGGAGTTTAGGCTGCTGCATCATTTGGAAGCAGATTACTCTTTAACACAAGGTATTTTAAGATTAATAATTTCAGAAGTTTCTGGGCATCCATTCAAGAGAACAGCTCCTTGGAACAATGTCTGGTTTTGTTAGGTTATTGCAAAAAATCAGCATTGCATTCAGATATTTCTGTCTCACAGGATCACCCTGAAGGATTTTATTCAGCTATTGAAGTGATACTACAAAATGAGCATAATTTTACCACCACGTGAAACCAACCAGCAGAAAGGAGGAATTATATGCAATGCTAGCAGGGAACAAAGGCTGGAACACGGTGGTAAAAGAGTTTTGCAAAGTTCAGAAAAGGAAAATTGCATCATAAAGAAAATTGGGCTTAATAAATTACCAGTCCTGTGGGAATTGTCTCGTACTCTGAGAAGTAATTCTGGGTAGTTCTTCTCATCAGGATGATGAATGGGCTGGTTCTGCCTAAGGGAGCGCGTTTAAGCACAAGGTAAGCGCTAAAAATGAAAGCTCTGTGTTTCTGCAGCTGCCCTGTGTGAAATTGTCTTCTCTGAGGAAGAAGCAGAAATTAGGGTGGTTCCAAAGGAAGCTGGGCCAGTGAAATAGAGCAGTTTTTCATTTTGTTCCATCGGAGAGAGAGATTATCCCTGGAGAAGTCCCTGCCTTGTGCCAAACCATCTCAGCTACTTCAGGCCCTTGATTGTGTGTTCAAATTAGGAGCCAGGAGCTCCCTGGCTCCCCAGAACCTTCCAGCAGCAGCCTTTGGGCTCACACAATCCCCCCAGCCATGGAGAAGGAGCTGCACATCAGTTCCTGGACACCCTTTTTTATTTTTTTTATTTATTTTTTTATTGTGAAAAACGCGAATCGCTTGTTTTTAAAATTTTTAAAAGTTTAATAGCAACAAAATGGTTAAAAGAAATAGTAACACAATTAGAATAATAAGAATTTGGACAAATTGAATTAGGACAATATGAGACAACTAAAGCAAAGAGTTACGGATGTCTGAGTACCTTTTTCTGGGCATCACGAGCCTGAAAAAGGACCCATGTTAACAAAGGATTAACTTTTAATAACAATAGCTGGTTGCATATTCATACACTTCATACATGATGTATAAACTCTATTCAAACACAGGATTCTGTCTGGTCATTGTCAACTTCTTCTTTCTAATCCTAACAGCGCCTTCGAGGTGGGAAGAAGTTCGTTTCCTCTGATAAGAAAGCAATAAAATCTTTTCTCTGAAAGATTTGGGTGTCCTGTGGCTGCTATCTCACTTTGTTTCTTTTAAACAAAGCATTTTACATAGCATAGTTCCTATTTTAACAATTTTTATAACTTAAAGCTCTATTTAACACAGTACTTAAGAGAATTAATCCAGCATTACCTTCTCAACACAACGCATATAATATTCATCTGAATATTTGCGGAAAGCCAATCATAAAATACATGCATTTTTTCACATTTATTTTTGATTTTTGATTGCTGAGTCTCTTTCCTGCAGGTCCAGGTGGCTCTTGAAGGTCTGTCAGGTCCAGGGCTCTGGCTCAGCAGGTGATTTACACCTGCCTGCCTTCCTCTGGGGGTGACTCAGAGGCCGGAGAGTTTCAGCCCAGTTTCTATTTTAAGTTGCTACACCTTGTTGGTTCCTCCTGAGAGGGGCAGGATCTCGTAGCTGATATCACTGACATCTCCAGTGATAATCTGTGGCTGTCAGCAGGGTAAAAATCCCAAGCTTGGGCTGCAGCAAGGGGATAAAGGCTGAGCAAGGCCCAGTTCCTGGGGGACAATGACTCCATTTCCCCAATTCCCATCTTTTTTGGGGTGTTCTCATGTTACACTCCTGATTTAATGTCTCTTTTTCAGTTTTAAAGAGTTAAAATTTTTCAATTTTAATTACACTGTTATGACTTTTCAGCTGGAAGAGAAATCACATGCAGGTGCTGTGACCCTACAAATGCTGCTGTGAGTTCAGAGACACATTTGCAGCCACAGCAAGCCTGAATATGGATTTAATTTTGTGCATTTTCCCTGGATTTTTGCTCTGGCAAGAGCCTGGCTGTGGCCCTGGGTGTGCTGTGCAGGAAAAGGCGGCTTTCACTTTTGGATGTCACATCCCTGGTTGTGATGGATCCCTTTGGTTTTGTGAGTGTGTGGGGTTTGTTGCATTACAGAGCTTGTTTGGGGAGATAATCCACTTATCAGGCCAAGAACACCTTCTCTCCCTAGCAGACAACAAATTAGTCCTTCCCTTTCTGAGGGAGATAAAAAGGGATATCCTCACCCAGAGGAGCAGGGCCGTGGCATGGGGCTGGCAGGATCAGAAACAAACGGAGAGGAAGGAAAAAGAAAAACGCATTTGTTGAAGAATGGCTGCAAAATCTGAGTGATTTACTGCAGCAACTCATTCATCAGGGGAATTTGGCCTTGCCTCACTCTAATCTAAATTGAATCTAATTTAGATTCCAAGCAAGGGATGGGAATCCTTTCCTGAACCAAAACAAGCCTTGCCACCTCCTACCTATTCATTACTCATTCCTTAATTTGTTTGGGTTTGTTATGTAGGACACTCAGGAAGAATAGCTTAAAGCTGTGAGTGCTGCTGGATCCGGTGCTAAAATCTCTGCTTTGCTGCACATGGCGTTGGTTTTTGACTCGGTTTTGATGCAGGGTTGGTTCCATGCCTCTGCCTGGGGCCCCCGGGAAGTGGGGTGTGAAAATCTTCCCTTTTTTTCCTGAGTGCTGAACTGCCTGGGAGAGAACACTGCAGCCTGGGGCTCAAACAGTTTCTGGTTTTTCATTAAAAACCAGCTCTGCTCATGCAGAGCCATCAGGCAGAGCCTTCCTGGAAGGAGGGGCTGGAGGATGGTTCCCTCCACCTTTGGGGCGTCCTGCCTTCCGACCTACTTTCAGTTCTTGCTTTATAAGTCAATAAACACAAAACTTGGCCTCCCAGTCTGTGCATGTCTGGGAATGGCATCATCATCCCTTCCCTGGGGCTTGCCAGGGCTGCCAGCACCTGCACTGGGGCTCAGGGCAGCCAACAATCCTCATTCAGGACTCTCCTGCTGTTTAAAGTGTGTGCCATGGTTTCTTCTGAGCCTGTTTCCTGGGGAAAGATGAGATTTGGGCATTTTTGGGCATTGATCCCAGCAGCTTCTGCAACCTGGAGCAGGTCAGGGCATGGCACAGACCGCGGTGCTGCCTCCTGATTTTTGAATTCCGTGCCTGATTCTTTGCTTCTCTGCTTCTTCCCTCCCTCCTTCCTGGAAATTCACCTCAGTTCTGAGGTGTTTGGCCCCCTGGGAATGCTCTGGGGCCTGCAGGGATCTCTGTGGCCCTGTGGGGATGTGCTCCGTGGTCTGGTCACTGCCTCGGTGCCATAAATCCTGTCACACCCACAGACATCATTCCCATTAGGCTAATTTGTCTCCTGCTGACTCCGAGCAGAACCTTGGGCTGCGCAGGTTGTTAAACCCCAAGGATAAAGGTGTGGATTGCAAATTCAAGACTTGGGGAAAACCCTGCCTGCAAGCACTGAGGGAGAAACGGGAGTGGGAAAAACGAGCAGCTCAACAGGGGTGTGAGAGCGGCTTGGATTTGGGGGCATCTGGAGAATTTGCTGGAAGAAAAAGCAAATTATCAATTTCCCTGCAGAAACAGAGAGAAAATGTTGAACACCCCCATTGGAGCAGAGCGTGCAGGTTGTGAAAAATGCATGTATTTTGTGATTGGCTTTTCGCAAATATTCAAATGAATATTATATGTGTTGTGTTGAGAAGGTAATGCTGGATTAATTCTCTTAAGTACTGTGTTAAATAGAGTTTTAGGTTATAAAAATTGTTAAAATGGAAACTATGCTATGTAAGATGCTTTGTTTAAAAGAAAGGACTTGCAGTGAGATAGCAGCCACAGGACACCCAAGTCTTTCAGAGAAAAGATTTTATTGCTTTCTTATCAGAAGAAATGAACTTCTTCCCGGCTTGAAGGTGCTGTTAGGATTAGAAGGAAGAATTTGACAATGACCAGGCAGAATCCTGTGTTTGAATGGAATTTATACATCATGTATGAAGTCTATGAATATGCAACGGGCTGTTGTTCTTAAGGGTTAATCCTTTGTTAACATGGGTCCTTTTTCGGGCTCGTGATGCCCAGAAAAAGGTATCCAGACTGTCTGTAACTCTTTGTTTTTACTGTCTCATATTGTCCTAACTTAAATTGTCCAAATTATTATTACTCTAATTGTATTACTATTTTTATAACCATTTTATTACTATTAAACTTTTAAAAATTTAAAAAAACCAAGCGATTGGCGTTTTTCACAAGGCTGTGTGCGCGCAGCCCTGGCTGTCACTGGGGTCTGTGCCAGCTCTGCCCTGCTGCTGCTCTCTGTGCCCTCTTCCAGAGCTGTTTGCCAGCTGCCTCCTGGCAGACAGCATTCCCAGGCAGCTGGCGATGGGGCAGCACTGTGGGAATGCTGCTTCCTCCCCGCTTCCTCAGCTCCCAAACACGAACCTCCAGCACCTGCCAGCAGCTCCAGGCAAAGGCTGGGGAGCTCTGCTGGCCTTGCAGGAGGAAATTCCAGCAGAAGCCGAGGCTGGCTTGGCCTCGTTAGAGGCAGCCAAACCCCTCCTTTCCCAAGGAGCTTTTCTTGCTGCCCAGGTGGTGTTGGGGTCTGCTGTTCCAGCCTCCAGGCACGTCTCCTGAGCAGGAATTCTGTCTTCTCCCGCAGCCTGCTTCAGTCACGTCTCTCCCCCTCCTGTTTTCCCCTTCTGGGGTTTCCTCCCAGCAGCTGCTCAGCTCCTGGATGCAGTTTGGCACATCCAATCTGGTGGCACCGTTGTTGGGAGCTGAAAGGAATTTGCATTTTGGTGTTCAGGGAGATTTTTCAGCAATGCAGAGACACCCCATGAAATATGAGTTGATGGAATCAAAACTGAATTATGTTTTTAATAATTACATTGAAGGGATCAGCATAATTTTTTTTTAAGAAAGTGGTTTTAAATTAGCGGTTTTAAATTTTAAACCAGCTGGAGATAAAGAATTGTGAACTGGCAATGTTATCCTGCATTCCCATGGTTCAATCTGAGATCTGCTGGGCCAGGCAGGGCTGGGGTTTGGGTCGGACCCTTCCAAGTGAGCTGAGCTCTGGTTTTATTTCTGGGACAGACTTTCCATGGGATCAGGAAATGCTGCCCCTGCCAGAGTGAGCAGATCCCTTTGGTGGCAATGCCAATGCTTGGAGCAAAACCAGAACAGGACAAGGTGGCAGCTCCTGAAAGAGCATTTTGGCTTTGAGACTAAAATAACCCACAGGAGGATCTATATTCTGCTGGAAGTGCTCCTGGCTGCTGTAGATCTTCCTGAAAAACCTCAGCCTGTGCTTGGAATCATGCCATAAATTCCCAGATATTCTGAAAATCCTCAGTATGTGCTGGGTTCGTGCCATCGATTCCCAGATTTTCTGAAAATCCTCATCCTGTGCTTGGAATCATGCCATGGATTCCCAAATCTTCTGAAAAACCAAAATCTGTGCTTGGGATCATGCCATGGATTCCCAAATCTCCCTGAAAAACCTCAGTCTGTGCTTGGAATCATGCCATGGATTCCCAGATTTCCCTGGAAAACCTCAGCCTGTGCTTGGAATCATGCCATAAATTCCCAGATATTCTGAAAATCCTCATCCTGTGCTTGGAATCATGCCATGGATTCCCAGATTTCCCTGAAAAACCTCAGCCTGTGCTTGGAATCATGCCATGGATTCCCAGATTTCCCTGGAAAACCTCAGCCTGTTTTTGGGATCATGCCATGGATTCCCAGATTTGGGGTCATTCTTGCTCCATTCTGTGCTGAGTCTGAGTCGTGGGAGGTCTTTCAAGCTGCCTGATGAGTACTTTTTTGCTGGAAAACACTAAATCAGCAGGTCATGGAGTCAGCTCATAGAGAATTGTGGCTATTTGCATATTTAATAACTTGCAAATCATGAAATGTCAGTGGTTGGATGCCTCAAGAAGGAAAAACGCGTGGGAAGAGGGCAAAAAACACAATGAAACATGCTGCCAAAGGAAAGCTGATTTCAGTGCTGGAGCCCAGTGGGTCAAAGGCTCTCTGGAATTAAAAACACAAAAGTTTTCAGTGCTCTGAAGCACTGAAATGTTTATAGAGCCAGTTTATAAATAATTGCGGCTATCTGCATATTTAATAACTTGCAAATCATGAAATGCGGGTGATTTGATGCCTCGAGAAGGAAAAATGCTTGGGAAGAGGGCAAAAAATACTACCAAAGGAAAGCTGATTTTAGTGCTGGAACCCAGAGGGTCAAAGGCTCTGTGAAGTTACAAAGACAAAAGTTTTCAGTGCTCTGAAGCACTGAAATGTATATAGAGCCAGTTCATAGAGAACTGCGGCTATCTGCATATTTAATAACTTGCAAATCATGAAATGCAGGGGATTTGATGCCTCGAGAAGGAAAAATGCTTGGGAAGAGGGGGAAAAAAAATACTGCCAAAGGAAAGCTGATTTTAGTGCTGGAACCCAGTGGGTCAAAGAGATTAAAAACACAAAAGTTTTCAGTGCTCTAAAGCACTGAAGTGCTCCCTGCTCCGTGCTGGCCCCAGGAGGGTGTCACCAGGTGGGGAAGAGCCCACAAAGCCCTGCCTAGAAAGGGAAATGAGGTGAGGAGGTTTTGCTGAGCAAGGGGAAGGAGGGAAGGAGAAGGACTGGCGTTGCTAAAGCAGCCCTGGCGTGCTCATGGGGCAGCAATGAAGGAATGGGGGTCACCGCGGGGGCGGAGGTGCCATAAACTGGTCATTACAGCAGGAAACGGGAAGTGCAGGGCCCTCGCCCCTGGGTTTAACGTGTGGCCTTGAGCAAATCACCTCACCTGGATTCACCCCTCCTGGCAGGGAGGGTTTGACACTCTGCGGGTTCAGGAGATCAAGGATTTTATTGTTTTATGGATGGATGTGCACCCGGCGCCCACAGAAGCCAGAAGGAGGTGCAGCGCTGACCCTCCTCGTGTGTATTGTCTCTGCAGCTCAAATTCAATATTTATAGAGCCCAGAGTAGCTGGGAAGGAAAATCATCCTTAATACTCTTAATACTTAATACTCTTTATTCCAGCTGAGGAGCTCTCTGGCGTTTTAGAGGAAGCACATTCCTCTGTAAATTGAGATGAGCTTCCAGCTTTTCTGGAGGATGTGTGAAGTTTTATCACTGCTACCTCAGAAATGGCTTCATGCTTGTGCCTTCAGAGCATGCACTAATGTGCTTTATTGCCTGAGCTCCCAGACAAACAGAAATATTTATTTGTGAGCTGCTGCCCTGAGGTGCTGGGAAAGGGTGGTGATGCCTGTGGTGCGGAAGAAAAAGGCTTTTTTTAGAGCACCTCGTTTCTTGGAAAGTGATGTGTCCATTCCTTGTCTGATTTGCATCAGGATGGGAGGGAGGAGGAGGAGGAAGGACTTTTGTCCAGGGGCAGGGAGTTGCCCTCTGTGGTGGAGCAGCTGGACAAGGTTCCGTGCAGGAGAGGAGAACCTGATCCTTGCCAGACAAACAGATCTCGCTCAGAGCAGCTGGCTGAGCACTCCTCTTTGGGCTCTCTTTATGGTTCATTGCTTGGCTCTTTTTGGAATGGAATTTCTGGCATAAAGCTGATGTATTTCATAGAAAAAAGGTTTTTTTTTTTCTCCTCTCCATTCCAAAGGCTTTGCTCAAACACATTGGTGACAAAAAAGTGACACCCCCCCTGCCGCAGACATCTTTTATGAAAAATCCTTTCCTTAAGATTTTTCCTCCTGAGAAGCTGAGAGGCCTCAGGAACAAAATGTAACCAATGGTTATCTGCTGCTGTGGAATGCAACAGGTGCATCTGGGATTGGTCTCATGTTGGTTGTTTCTAATTAATGGCCAATCACAGCCCAGCTGGCTCAGACAGAGAGTCCACAAGCCTTTGTTATCATTCTTCCTTTTTCTATTCTTAGCCAGCCTTCTGATGAAATCCTTTCTTTTATTCTTTTAGTATAGTTTTAATGTAATATATATCATAAAATAATAAATCAGCCTTCTGAAACATGGAGTCAGATCCTCGTCTCTTCCCTCACCCTCAGACCCCTGTGAACACGGTCACACACCCCCCCCCCCATGGTTTTCTCACCACCCCTGAGGGTTCTGAGCTCTGCCTCCCTCAGCCTCCCTGTGCAGATAAGCCTGATAACACAAATTATTACATTTTATGGGGTTTTCCAATGAAAACTGTTCTTCCAGCCACCTTTGTAATCGAGGACTGTTTGCACAGAGTGAAGAAAGGTGAATTAGGTGCTGTGGATGTGAGCATCCTGAGTGCAGGAATGGCCAGAATTCAATAACTCCTGTCCTGCTGTGGGGAAGAGGTTTTACAGCAACTTCTGTGAGCCAGAGAGGAGTTTGATAAGAGGATCCATGTTTACCCCTGACAGAATTTCCTACCAAGCTCCTTGACGTAGAAACCAAAAAAGAAAGAAGGATAAATAAGAGAAACCTGCAACTCTCTATTCCATAAGCACTTTGTTTGCCTCTCATGACCAATGAGTAAAGTGCAAACTGAAGAATTTTTTAAGAACGTCTAAAAAGCATCCACACTGCAATAAAAACAGGTTTGAAGCCTTTTGAAAATGCAGTGTTGCTTTGTGTTGTCCCCATCTCAACTGTGACACTGCTGGGCTGTGTGTGTAGTGCCATTGGAATGGGAATGGCCGTGCTTAGTGGGTCACACCAGTGATCTTTCACCTCCTCCTCGTGATCTTTCACCTCCTTCTCCTGGGTTTTTGTGGCCCAGGATGCTCCCAAGTTACTCACTTTGATATACAAGCTATCCACTTTGATATACAAGCTATCCACTTTGATATAAAACCTTTTATGAGTGTGAATAGATTTCATTGTGCTCTGACACCATCACTGTGGCTCCCCGTCCCAGCTCAGCTGTTATCACCGGCTGATTGTACTTGCACGAGGATCCACTGGTGCTGAAAAACAGAAATAAGGAAATAATTTGAATAGAACAAATAAGGAAGAAAAAGAGATTAGAGCCCAAATGGTTTCCATTTTGATAATTTGCAGAATCAAAGAATCACTAGGTTGGAAGAGACCTTTAAGATTCAAAAGTGTGCATTAGAATAAAGAAAATAGGAAAGGAGCAGATAAAATTTCGCTGTTCTCTCAGGACAGCAAAAACAAAACTTTTTTTTTCCCCATTAGTAGGAATTTTGCTCATAATAAAATCCTTCTGAGAGCATGGTGCTGATATCCTGCATTTCTCTGTGTGTGAGGGTGATCAGGACTGACCCTCCCAGTGCCCCTTTGTCCTGGAGCACCTCCATCACCAGAAGGAAACTCTGCTTTTCCAAAGTCCCACCCAAAAAGGCACTTTTGATGCTGTTAATTTTGGGGCAGGGCAATCACGGCACCATTAGGGCCAGGAACACTCCTGGATCCCTTAATTCATCCTCCACACATCACTGACAGCTGGCACCAATTCTTAGTCCTGGCCTAAAGAGCAGCTGGAGCTGCTGCCCTGGTTCAAGCTGCCCTTGAAGCAGCAGCCTCGGTTGTAAGAGCGTAAATGAGAGATGCAGGACTCCAGGCAGCTCTCCAAAATGCAATTTATTGTAACCAAAATGCAGTTTATTATATCCAAAATGCAGTTTATTTTATCCAAGATGCAGTTCATTCCATCCAAGAGGTTACAGCAGCCCAGGGTGGTGGGTGACAGAGCTGAGCCCACAGCTGTCAGCTCCAGCTGCAGGCAGGCCTGGAGACCCTTTGGTTTAGGTTACAATGCATTATAGGCTTTTCTTTTGGTTAAAATGCATTATAGACTTTCATTTGGGTTACAAATGCATTATATACTTTAATTTGGGTTACATTGCATTATATACTTTTCTTTGCTGAGCATCTTAATACAGTAGAACCAATCTATACCTTAACTATTGTCTCTAGCCTGCCATAACCATTCTAATTACCATATTCATGTTACTGTTCTCCAATCACTAAAAGTCAGTACATCACAGTTTAAGCTGGAATTTGGTTTTCAGTTTTCTTGCACTGGAAAATTCTGAGACTTTTTTCCTACTTGTAACTTTGCTGACTTGTTTGCCTGTGCTCTCTTTCTGCTTGGTAAAAACATCTTCTTGTTTAGATGAGTTTATCTTTTGCTCTAAGCCATAAAAACCCCTTCTAACTAACACACCCTTTGCCTCCTTGGTTATCCAGTGAGACTGGCTCAACAATTCTGTTCTTCTATATCAAAACTTGCTTCCATCTCTATTCCTTCATCAGACTCCACATTTAAAAATCTTTCAGCCAAGCACACAAATCTGTGAGACTTTCTTGCCAAACTTTCATCCTTCCCAACTCTCGGTGACCTGCAGAGAATCCCCTGCCTCCTGTGAGCTGCCTGTGCTCTGGGGATGCTCTGCTGGAGGATTTGAGTTATTCCCAAGAAAACCGAGGAGGCAGAGGAGGAGCCAGGAGCGAGGCAAGCACATGGAGAAGGGCAGGGCTGGTATTGGATGCCAGGGTTCAGCTGGAGAGGAATTTCTGCATCCCTCCTGCTTTTATTGTGCCGTGGAAATGTAATCCTGGAGGTTGCTCGGAGATGATGATGATGATGATGATGCATCACTCAAGTCCTTTATGGCCAGATGCTTCCAGGATGTGTCAGAGCTGCTCTGTCGCAGACATTTCTTGGCTTTGCTAAACCAAGAACTCAAATCTTTGGCCCGAAAGGGGAAAAATTGCATTTGCTCGCCACATAATAATTACTGCAGGTGATTAGTTGCCGTGTGACACTTTAGTGTCGATTTGCACAGCCAATTTGGTTGATTTTTTTAAAAAATTGATGTATTTCTGTAGCATTTCACAGCAGTTGTGACACAGACATCTGAACTGCTCGTAGATAAACTAAAGAGAGTTTTCCTGGAGAAGTGATTCCCAGCTGAGGCTCTCACTCAGTAAATGCTGGGATTTAGGAAGGCTGCGGTCCGCATTTAGCCGGGGGTTTGTAACGTTTCTGCGGGTGCTGGGGCTCTCTGAGGTGGATGAGGAGGCAGGGACAGCTCGGGCTGTGTCCGGCCCCGGGGGCACAGCGCGACCTGCCGGGACCGCGGGAGCGCCGCTCTGCAGCATCACACACCGCCGGTCGGGTCCTCTCTGCAGCATCACACACCGCCGGGTCGGGTCCTCTCTGCAGCATCACACACCGCCGGTCGGGTCCTCTCTGCAGCATCACACACCGCCGGTCGGGTCCTCTCTGCAGCATCACACACCGCCGGTCGGGTCCTCTCTGCAGCATCACACACCGCCGGTCGGGTCCTCTCTGCAGCATCGCACACCGCCGGGTCGGGTCCTCTTCTCACCCGGACGCGGGACATTGACAGATTTTTAAATAAAAATTTAAATTTTTATTCCATTTTGCATGTCACGAGAAGGGTGAGACAATGCAGATGTTATAATTCACTCCATCGCAATCAGAAACCAACTATTTCCTAATTATAATATACAATAATGTATGATGCTCTCCAGCATTGCACACTGCTGGATTAGGTCCTTTTCTGACCCCAACATGGGGCATTGAGAGATTTTTAAATAAAAATTTAAAAATTTTTATTCCATTTCCCATGTCACGAGAAGGGTGAGACAATGCAGATGTTATAATTCACTCCATAGCAATCAGAAACCAACTATTTCCTAATTATAACATACAATAATGTATGATGCTCTCCAGCATCCCACACCACCAGATCAAGTCCTCTTCTCACCCAGACATGGAGCATTGAGAGATTTTAAATACAATTTTAAAAAATTTTATTCCATTTTCAGTGTTATGTGAAGAGTGAGGCAATACAGATGTTATAATTCACCCCATCACAATCAGAGACCAACTATTTCCTAAGTATAATATACAATAATGTATTATGCTCTCCAGCATCACACCAGATGCTGGAGATCTGGTCCTCTTCTCACCCAGACATGGAGCATTGAGAGATTTTTAAATTTAAATTTAAAGAGATTTTTAAAAATTTAATTTTTTTTTATTCCATTTTCAGTGTCATGGGAAGGGTGAGGCAATACAGATGTTATAAATTCACTCCATCACATTCAGAAACCAACTATTTCCTAATTATAATATACAATATTGTATTTTAATTATACTAGAAGTGACTTTTGGCCAATCAGCTTTTGCTACACCATTCTGTGAACGCCTTAAAGAAAATAATCTAAAATTACTCCTCGTGTGACTTACTACGGTACATCCTCTATTCTATTCTATTCTATTCTATTCTATTCTATTCTATTCTATTCTATTCTATCTATTCCATTCCATTCCATTCCATTCCACTCCATCCTACTACAGTTCATCTTTCATAGTTCTCTTTCTCTAAAGTGTCCCGTCTTATTTGCAAGGCCACCCTTTGAAACTCTTTTTTCTATCTCCATTTCTCTCTCAACAATATTGTGGAAACCACTAAAATAAACAAGCTGCAGCAGAACACCCAGCCAGGAGGAGGTGCCTGCTTAGACATTGAAGTGTCAGCAAAGAATCCCCTTTGGAAAATTGGTGTTTTGGGGAAAGAAAATGAGATTTTACAGATTCAAAGCTCTCAGCAGCTTTGAGTATGACCAGAGAGATGTTCTTCACTGACAGAGAACAAAAGACCTTTCAATTCTGTTGTTTTTAAGCTGGAAAACTGTTTCCTCCTTCCTCCTCCTTTCTCCTCCTTCCTCCTCCTTCTCTTCTCCCTTTATTACAAATGTGTTTGTTATTTTAGGTGAAAGAGGCTGACAGTGTGCTACGAGAAGGAGAAAGCTGGGAACCCCCAAATGGAGGGTGCAAAACAGAGCCAAAATCCCCAAAAGTTTCTGTTTCACAATGGGGAACTGGTTTGTGCAAAGCAATAAGGGACATCAGACTAAAAATCTCCATTGCAAAGCCTCCTGGTCTTTTAAGGGATGTGGGGAAGATTTATGTCCATGTTTACTGAGCAGATTCAGCTTTATTTCCTTTATTCATGTTTAAGGAAAAAGCAGCAGCCAAGGTAAGACAGCAACATTCGCTGAACAAGCTTTCCTCCACAAAAAACACAATCCTCACACCATAATTGTGTGTTTTACAAGCAGTGAGAATCCCCAAATTAAATGAGCAGATGTCAATGAAAATGTGTGGCAACCTGACACACTAATGGGTTCCATCCAGGGCTGAGGTGAACGAGCTGGGGAGAGGCCTAAAAGCAAATCTGAAAGTGCCACCTCATTAGGCTGGCATGGCTAAAGCAGCACACACAAAGGCTTCCCTCTGTGCCCCATTTTCTTGGCATCCACTCCCAGAAATCAATGCCCAAAAAGCACCTGGAGCCACACCAAGACAGAATTTCCAGGATGTATACAATCACACCCCTCTAAATACAGCCTGGGTCAAAGGTCTGGGGGGTAAAAAAAATAATAAATAAATCGTTGATTGAATTGCTGACCACAACGTGCCAGCAAGGTGCAGGAGAGTGCTCTGTGCTCCTGCACACAGAGAGGGGAATTTGGATTTTCAGCCTCCAGACCGTGGCTGCTGCTCCAAGGAATCCCTGACCCTGCCAGGCCGCTGTGCATGCGCATCTCCGCCTGGGTGAGGCTGCTCCTCGTGTCAGAAAGCATTTCCCTGGCTCTGGAAGGCTGGGAATGCCCTGGGAATGCCCTGGGAATGCCCTGGGAATGCTCCCAGGCAGGGTAGGCTGCTGGCAGGGGCAGCCACTTCCAGCTTTTCTGGGGGATGTGTGAAGTTCTATCGCCGCTGCCTCAGAAATGGCTTCGTCCTTGCGCCTTCGGAGCGTGCACCAATGTGCTTTGTCGCCTGAGCTCTCACAGAAACAGAAATATTTATTTGTCAGCTGCTGCCCTGAGGTGCTGGGAAAGGGTGGTGAAGCAGAGGGAAGGGCTCGCTGAAATCCTGCCCCTCTGGCTCTGAGTCTGGTGGGAAAGCAGCCCCAGAGCCAAGGATAAGCTGAACACTCCAAGGCTGTGTCTGGGAGAGGAGGATGGCAAAGGAGCTGTGACTTGTGGGCCCTGGGGGGAAGCAGGGAGAGCAGTAAATCAAGGACAAGCTCGATCTGTGGCTCACAGAGAGAAGTCCTGTGTGACAGAAATCACAGATTTGCTCTGGATGGAGCAGAGCTTTGTGGAATTGTGGGGGTATTCACACTCTGTCACACTCCATGGGGAGGTAGATTGGCTAAAAAAACCCCAAAAAACAGTACAATGCTGCTTTTATTCCTGCCTCTGTCAAGGCTGGGATCAAAGTGCTGGAGATGGTATTTCGTGTCCAGACTCAGATGTTTATTTTTTCTTTTCTATATCACAGTCTTACAAGTCCTGATTTCTACAGCATTCTGCTAACAAGCTACAAAATGGCTCACTATCTTTCTCTACAAAGCCTTTTAAGGCCAAACTATCCAGTTAAGAAATGGCACCTGAATTATTTTCCCTTTTAACCCAAAGCTCTCAGTATCCAGGGTTCCAACAGAGCGACACAGATGCAGGTGTGATTTCTGTGTGGAGAGAGCAGCTTGGGCAGCTGAGGCACTCTGGGGACCTGCAAAGAAAGGCATTAATGAGGATCTACCCCTGGAATAGTGGCTGGGAAGGGACTGGGTGCACATGGAAACTGCAGATCAAGCCCTCAGCATCAGCTGGGAATGAAGGCACAGAGCTGTGTGAAGAGCAAAGCTGGAGCTGCCTCCAGTTTAGAACATTCGGAGGATCCAGGTGCTGGCAGGTACACGGGGAGCTCATGTTAAACCTCGGGTGTGAAAAGAGAAAACTGAATGAGCCTGAATGAGCCTTTCTAACCTCCCCAGGCAGCCTGTGAAAGCAGCAGAGAGAGAGAGCAGCCCTGCCTTGCCTGGGATTTGTGCAGCACGGATGTTGGAGTGCGTGGGAAGGGTGCCTGCATCCATTACATCCAACATCTCTCAATCGGCATTCATTATCCTGCAGGGCTCCTCTGCACAGCCCTGCTCCTTCCATCCTGCTTGGACGCACAAAGGGGGCTGCTTTTCCCCCGCTTTGAGCCTCGGGGGTGGCAGGGCTGGCTCCGGGAGCAGCTGATGCCGTGTGCCGGCTCTGCTGTGTCCCCGCGATGCGCTGGGGATGGCAGCGGAGCTCAGACACGCCGGGCTCCGCTCCCACTGCCCTGTCCCAGCCCCAGGGACCGTGACAGTGAGGGATTAGTGGGGGCAGGGTGCAGAAATTATTTTTATCTCCTCGTCTTGTTGTGCCTGTGCACAAGTGCCAGCCTTTTCAGCCTTTTTTTTTCCTCTTTTTTTTTTTTCCCCTCCTGTGAAGCATTAACTGGGTGGGTTGCCATAGCAACCCCTGCATGACAAGTTGGGCTGCTTCTTGCGGAGATTCCTCCCTCAACGCTCAAGATTCCTCTCTCTCTCCACATTGCATCCCCTTCCCCACGTCCCCTGGGGTGGCAGTGCCCTCTGTGGCGCCCCAAAGGCCACCCCTGACCCCAGGGGAGGAAGGAGCAGCTTGTGCATCGTCCTGGTGCGGGATGGGCTGGGAGGAGCTCTGCTCTCCATCCCTCGTGCCGGGCTCGGAATTGAAGCAGGCTTTGAGTGTGGCATCCTGGTTATTTGCAAGTTTTCCTGAAGAGGGCAGGGAGGTGTTTGCTTCTTGTCCTAAGCAGGCACGGGGTGACACTGGGGTGGTTCTCAGCTAAGCCCAGATTGTAGGAATGGTGAAATGATCTTATCCTTTCATTCAGAGAGAACCCAGAGGGGTTTGTTTTGAAAACAAAACCAACACAGCTTGTGGCAGGTTAAGAATCCGGGTGGATTTATTGCAAATCACCTTGGATCTTGTCTGTGGTAGGCTCGAGGTGAAGAATAAACTTCTCCAGAGCTGGGGAAGAGGGTGTGACCTCCCTGACATCTCAAAATCCACCCAAATCCAAGGCCAGTTTCACCAGAGGTTTTCTTCACCTCAGGGCCCCCTTTCCCTTCTTTAAATAGCAGCTACAACCCCGGTCTGGAACGGAGTAATTGAGGTTGGTACATGAGTGATTCTGAGGGAAAGCTCATTACTTTTTCAGGATGTTTGTTTGCCAATAGAATTGGGATTGTTTGGCAGGCAGGCTCTGGGGTGCCTGGGGTTAGAGGAGAAAAGGTTTCTGCTTCTACCTGAGGAGCAGCAGGGGCTGGGGGTCACTCAGTGGCTCTGGCTGAGTCAGTGTGGTCGAGCTGCTGCTTCCTCCTGATCCTCTTGGCCCCTGAGTCTCATCCCTGGCAGGATTGTCTGTAATAGATGTAATTAGAGCGGCAGCAGCACAAACAGTGCAGCCCTGCTGATCCCTGCTCTGTGTTCTGCCAGGGCACCTGCCTGCCTGGGAGCAGCTCTGATTTCCATGGAGCTTTGGGAACAGGTGGCTGCCAGAGGACAGAGCCAGGGATGTTTTCCAGCAGCTCCTGGGGCTATAAAAAGCCCACCCCCAGCGCTCATCTGCTGTGCATGTGATGGATTGTTCCAGAAGGGGTAGGAGCAAATCCTTGTGGCTAAACCTGCCCTTCCCTTTGTGCTGTTGCGATGGTAACAAGGGGAAATGGGACAAAAGAAATGGCTCAATATCCTTCATGCAGCTCTGGGTATCACCTTTGCTGTGATGCCTTTAAAATCAGATTTTAAGGTTTCTCTGTCCATGATGGATGACTTCTAAGGGGGGGATGGAACGCTGGCATCAGCAACCTGCAAGCTGTTGGTCTCCCTGGCCACACCTGGCTCCTGTAGGTACACTAAACAGGTTCATTTCCTTCTGTGGGCTGCTGGAAGAGCCCACAGGAGCCCAAAGAAGCCCGTGAGCAGAGGGGACAGTGAGGACAGCCTGACAGCCAGGCTTTGGCTATCCCCGTTTGATTCTGGGATCCCTCAGGCTGCAGAGATTTGGGGAATCCCAGCCAGCTGTGGGCTGGAGCAGGGCACAGCAACCTGTGCAGCCAGCAGAGGAGGCAGAGGAGGCAGCAGGAGGCAGCAGGAGGCAGCAGGAGGCAGCAGGAGGCAGCAGGAGGCAGCAGGAGGCAGCAGGAGGCAGCAGGAGGGTGTCCCTGGCTGGGAATTGCTCAGAGCAGCCGCTGGAGCCGGTGCAGGGTGACGTGCAGGCAGCTGCTGTGTGTGGCCGCTGGCGGATGATGAATGCAGCCTGCTGACACAAACACAATTAGGTGATGTCTAGGAAAAGCCGTGGCTTTGTTCTGTGCCTGCTTCACTCCAGCAGTGCAGGGACCTGATCTCACGTGTGTGCCCACCCCTGGGCAGGGCACAGAGCTGTGCCAGTGGCACCACCAGTGGGGTGTGCCCAGCTGAGAGCCCCCGGACGGCTGGAGCTGATTTTTCTGCTGCCTGCAAACATCTCTGGGTGGGTCTGGGCGCCTGCACGCTGAGTTTTGGCACTGCCAGTCACTCCTGTGTCATCCTCTGGTGGGGCTGCTCAGGTTTAACTCAACCAATTGTGCTGTGAGTGGAGCTGCAGGTGCTTTAAAAGGAGCACATATAACAAAATTCCCCCTCTCTGTCCACTGTGACCTTCAAAGCTGGAGAAGCCCTCCAGGGCACGGTGGCCCCCGTCCAAGGAGAGAAAGCCCAGCCTGCTGCTGGCATTAAATTCCCTGGAATCAGGCAGGAACATGAGGCAAGAGGATTTCCCAGTATTTCCAACTGTGACCTTCAGAGCCGTGCAAATGTCAGTATTAAACTTATTAGCAGCAGAGGCCTTTCTGTGACCCTGCAGGGATGACTCCCCCCATTTCCCCCCCTCCCCGTGGCTTTTTTTGGAGGCAGGACAGTGATGCTGATCTGTAGAGACAGGACAAGGAGCGAGGGGTACAAACGGAAAGAGGGGAAATTCAGATTTTGGGAAGAAACGCTTTGCAGTGAGGGCAGTGACAGGGCACCCAGGGAGGTCGTGGCTGTGCTCGAAGGTCGGATGTGGCTTGGTGGGAGCTGTCCCCGCACATGGCAGGGGGTGGGGCTGAGCTTTAAGCTCCATTCCATAAACGCTCCGTGTTTATGTGATACCCTCCGTGCGATGCCTCCAGCCGAGCCGGGCGCTGCCCGCGGGACCCCCGGAGCCCGGGGCTGCTTGGGCTGAGCCGGGAGGGGCCGGGGGAGGCGGCCGCGCATGTGCCGGCCGTGCCCCCCGCCCGGGCTGCTCCGGCATCCTCGGCATCCTCCCAGGCATCCTCCCGAGCATCCTCCCGAGCATCCTCCTGAGCGTCCTCTCCGCCGGGCGCTGCGCCCCGCAGCCCGCGCAACAAAAGCGCCGCGGCCGCGCCCCGCGGAGCCGCTCGCGGTGCGGGGCACCTGCTGCTGCTGCTGCTGCTGCTGCTGCTGCTGCTGCTGCTGCTGCTGCTGCTGCTGCTGCTGATGATGATGATGATGATGATGATGATCCAACCCTGCTGCTGCTGATCCAACGCTGCTCGCGCTCCGCTCCGCCCGCGCCCTGCGCAGCGCCGGCCGCGCCCGCGGAGCCGGCAGAGCTGTCCGGGCTCCGTGCGGGCTCCGGGCTCGGGCTCCGTGCGGGCTCCGGGCTCGGGCTCGGGCTCTGTGCGAGCTCCAAGCTCCGGGCTCGGGCTCGGGCTCGGGCTCTGTCCGTGGTGCTGCCGCCCCCGCGCCCAGCGCAGCCCCCGGACCGCGCCCGCCCGGCCGCTCCCCGCCCGGCCTCCTGTTGCGCATCCGAGAGCATCCGAGAGCATCCCAGAGGATCCCGCCGAGGAGCCCGAGCGCCGGCCCGGCTCCGAACAATGGCTGCGCTGCCGCGGCTGCTCTGCGCGGCCGCGCTCGCCCTGCTGCTCTGGGGTAGGTGCTGCCGTTCCCTCTCCCACCCAGCGCCGCTGGAAGGAAGGGAGGATGCTCGCTCGGCCTCTGCCCTCCGAGCGGGGCTTTTGTTGTCGGGAGAAGGGGATTACGCTCGTGCGGAGTCGGTGTGGGTGCGAGGGAGTGAAAACGCCTCCGTGCCGAGCACAAAGCATGTGCTGGTCCCTCGCTGTTTGCTGTCGGTCTGGGCTTTGCAGCGTAATTTGACATCGAGTTGCCTCGGGGAGGGCGTGCAGCCCATTAAGAGGTGCTTTAGTGCCGCTTTCCCGTGCAGTCTGTGTAAACTGGAGTTAATCAATCGATTGCAGTTTGATTCCTGCCACGAGAAGGGGCTGGGTGGTTTTGCCACGTTCGATGTGCGTGTGCCTTCAGCCCTGTGTGTGGGCGCCTGTCTGTGTGCACAGATCTCGTTTCTCGGAGCAAAGCAGGATCCGGGAGCTTTTCCTTATCTCTCTCCCTGGAAGCTGCTGCTGTCCGTGGAGCTGGTAGTACGGGAGAATTGGAACCAGGCTGCTTCCAGGAATAGTCCCGGGATAATATGTTGCTTGAGAGAGCGGGTTAATGGTGCCTCAGAGGCTGGGGAGGAGGGAGCAGCCAGCAAAGTCAGCGTCTGGGCTCTGGAGACAGCCTTGGACAGACAGAGCCCGGGATTGTTTAGCCCGGGGGACAAATGTCAGCAGGGATTTGCTCGGAGATGTGGCGCTGAAACGATCCCTTCCTGCTCCGGCGTGTGGCTTCACATGCAACCATTTCTGTCCTCTCTGCAAGAGCAGTATTTGAGAGTTGCCAGCCTTAGCACAGCTCTGATTGGAAGCGTTTTGAGCAGGAATGCCTGGGAAATCAATAACTCCTCCTGCTGCCAGATTCACTCCCGTCCAAGCCCCTTGGTTCCCAGTAGTGCCCATGATCAGGAAGGGTGCTGGACCCTCCCAGTTTTGCTGAATTGAAGCATGCAGACCTCCCAGCTTAGCACAAAGAGCGAGCTGTTCCTCCACTCTGGAATTCTGGGCTTCCCCTCATCCCAGACTGTGATTGCTGCTCTAACAGGGGCATGCCCAGCACCAATGGGAGGCAATGAACAATGCCTTTAAAGTGGCATTAATTACCAGGGAAAGATGAAAGTGGCGGCAAAGCAAATACTGGAAAGGTGAATCTGTGTGAAGTGATCACCCTCTGTTAATTATTATGAATTATTAATATCTCAGGAGAAGGAAGCTGGGTAAAATTTGACATTTGAGACTTAATCTGTTACCAGACAGTGCTAGTAATAAATCAAAGCCATTTTCCATTAGGGAGATTAATGCCAAGATGTGAATAACTGATGCTTCTCTAATTCTGTCTTAAACACTTTATTCTCTGCTGCTCCTCTCCCCCAGCTGGATTTTGCTCCTCGGTGTGTGTGGAAGTCCCGTCTGAGACAGAGGCTGTCCAAGGGACGGACATGAAGCTGCTCTGCATCTCCTGCATGAAGAGGGAAGAGGTGACGGCCAGCACGGTGGTGGAATGGTTCTACAGGCCCAACGGGGGGAAGGATGAGCCTGTATGTGTGGCTGGGAGCTGAGTCCTTTCTATTTCTTTCCTTGCTTCTCCCATTTCCACACCTGGGAACAGCACGAGCTCCTGGCAGGAAAAGCTGCCATCACTTGTTGAGGTCAAATATTTGGGCTGTAGATTAATCAATGCCAATTTCCAGTCCCATTCCCTCAATACCTCAAGCCCAGTATCTGAGGATGTCAAATATGACTGACCCTTTGTCTGAATCAGTTCTGAATCCCAAAGCTGTTTTTTTGGAGGTGAAATTAATAAATCTGCAGGGCAGGATTTACTTCTCTTTGCCTCAGAGAAAGCAGTGTTATCCAACTGTAGGAGGATCTCTGGGAGCTGCTTTGGATCCCTGTCAGGAAAAGGTAAAATTGATTTTCAGAGTGAATTGAAATGGAAATTGGACAGATGAGGAACAGCTGGAATTCAAGAGAGAATGGTGAAATGGAGAACTAGATAAAGGCTGAGTGCACATTTTCTTTCTAGCTATTTTATCTGAGTCTGAAGCATTAAATCAGTGGCTGTGATTGAGCAGAGCCACGCAAGATTGCAAATATTCTCCTTCTGTCTGAGAACTAAAGGGGCCAGGCTAAGGAATGAGATGGGAATGAGATGGGAATTCACTTCCCAGGGGATGCATTTGCCAGTGACAACCCAAAGAACACCAACCACAGGGTCATGGTGGGGACTGCAGCACTTCCATCTCACCTGAATACCCCAGGGCTTCCCAAAAAGAGCTGCTGGTCTTCACTGTGGGTGTGCTGTGGTTCTTTCCCCAGGGGATCTGACATGCACTGTCTGTCAGGCACATTGCTGGGCACGAAGAATCCCAGTTTTCTGTTCCATTGCTGATTTTTTGTGTCCACGTGCATCTGTGTTTTGCTGTGCCTTCATTTTTCTCCCTCTCTGGTGGAGATATTGGATTCCTGATCACTCATTTCCCTGTCTTTTGTAAAGTCACCTGATACTTTGAGGCAAAGGATGATGGAATATGAATAGCTGCTGTTACCAAGGGAGCTCAGAACATCCCTGAGTGTAGCTGGAGGGGATGCTGCCCCTGGCTCGTGGCGTGGTGTTGTCCGAGGCAGAGATTAACCAGCACATCCCTTTCTATTTCCTCACAGATCTATCTATCTATCTATCTATCTATCTATCTATCTGTCTATCTATATCTTTCTATTTTTCTATCTATCTATATTCCTCACAGATCTCTATATCTCTTTATTTTTATTTCCTCACAGATCTATCTATACTTATACATATATATATTTTCTTCACAATCTATATATCCATTTATATTTATTCCCTCACAGATCTATCTATATCTATATATATTCCTCACAGATCTATCTATCTATCTATCTATCTATCTATCTATCTATCTATATCTTTCTATTTTTTCTATCTATCTATCTATCTATCTATCTATCTATCTTTCTATTTTTTCTATCTATCTATATTCCTCACAGATCTATATATATCTTTATTTCCTCACAGATCTATCTATATTTATACACATATATTTTTTTCCTTACACATCTGTATATCTATATTCTTCACACATCTGTATATCTATATACATATATTTCTCACAGATCTATACATCTCTTTATTTCCTCACAGATTTATCTATATATATATATATATATTCCTCACAGATGTATATATCTCTTTATTTCCTCACTGATCTATCTATATTTATATATATATATATTCCTCACAGATCTATATATCCATTTATTTCCTCACAGATAGATCTATCTATATTTATATATATATATATATATACATTTCTCAAAGATCTATATATCCATTTATATTTATTTCCTCACAGTTCTATATAGATATATATGTATATAGATATATAGATATATAGACATATAGATATATAGATATATAGACATATAGGTATATAGATATATAGATATATAGATATATAGATATATAGATAGATATATAGATAGATATATAGATAGATATTCCTCACAGATCTATATATCCCCTTCTATTTATCCCCTCACAGATCTACGAGTACAGGAAAACAAACCACGAGTTCCCGAGCCGCTTCAGCGGGCGGATCCAGTGGAACGGGAGCAAAGACATGCAGGACGTGTCCATCACCGTGGTGAACGTCACCCTCAACGACTCGGGCGTCTACACCTGCAACATCACCCGCGAGTTCGAGTTTGAGATCCACCGGCCCCTCTTCCAGAGCTCCAGGGTCATCCACCTCACCGTGGTGGAGGAGGGTAGGAGGCTTTTTGTGCTATTCCCGGTCAGGGTGATCCATCTCACCATGGTGGAAGAGGGTAGGAAGGTGTTTTGTGTCTTGTGCTGCCCCTGGCCAGGGTGATCTAATGGAATAATTACCAATATTGTAGACAGGACGTGCCTGAGATTGTCTGGCCCTGCTGCTGAAACCAAACAGCAGCAACTGTGGTGTTTCACCCCACAGACACTTTTGGCTGGCTGGGTGTGTGGTGTTTCACCCCACAGACACTTTTGGCTGGCTGGGTGCTGCAGTTGGCACATGGACACAAGTCCAGGCCTGCAGGAGCTCTGGTGGTGCTGGGATGGAGCTTCCCCCATAACAGGGGCTGCTCCTCAGGTTTCCCTCTGTGGAGAAGCTTTCAGGCGATGGTGAAGGAAAGGAGTCGGTTCTGATGGAGGGTTTGGATCCAGAGCTTTATTCTGGCCCACAGCCTCTGAATGCAGCACCAGCTCCAACAGAGCTCCCTGAGCCCGTGGCTGCTGCTCCTCTGAACCCCGGGAGAGGGGCAGGGAAGGGACAGGGAGCCACCAAGCAGGGACAGGAGGGGAGGGACAAAGGGACAAAGGACACCTGGATGGCCCAATGCCCCCAGGGGTAGAGGGCATCCTTTGGATCTGCCAATCACTCTGTGCCCTTCTGGAATTGCAGGACTGACAGACAGTGCTGGGAGGGGAAAGGAGAGGGGACTGTCACACCAGGGAGGGAATTATCAGGGGAGGGACCCGGGGTTCTGAGGTAAACCCTGAAATCTCAACACAACAGTGATCCACCTCACCGTGACTGGAAGGTGGGAAAAGGCAGAACCATTGGCCAGGGTGGAACTGTGCTGTAAAACCAGGTGGGGAAAGTTCGGGTTTGTTGCATGGCAGAGTTGTGACATCCCTGCTGCAATGGATGGTGCAGGAGGGTAGGAAGGTGTTCTGTGCTCTCACTGGTCAAGGGTGATCCTCCTCACCGTGGTGGAGGAGGGTAGGAGGGTGGTTTTGTGGCGTTTGTGGGTTCCCAGGATGAGGGAAGAGATGAATCTAAGTTTTCAGAAGGCTGATTTATTATTTTACGATATTATATTATATTAAAAATGCTACACTAAAACTATACTAAAAGAAATAGAGAAAAGGATACATCAGGCTAGAAGAGAATGATAATAAAAAAACTGGTGACTCCTCAGAGAGTCTGACACAGATTGGACATTGAGAAGAGACAATTCACATGCTGGGATAAACAACCTCCAGACCACACGCCAAAGCAGCAAAACAGGGGGAGACTGAAGCTCCCCAGCTTCCCAGGAGAAGAAATCATGGTGAAGGGATTTTTCAGAAAATATTATGGTGACATGTTTTGTGCTGTCTCTGGCCAGGATAAGCCACCTCACCATGGTGCAGGAGGGTGTTTTGTGCCCTCTCTGGCCAGGATAACCCACCTCACCGTGGGGCAGGAGGGTGTTTTGTGCTCTCTCTGGCCAGGATAAGCCACCTCACTGTGGGGCAGGAGGGTGTTTTGTGCTCTCACTGGCCAGGGTGACCCACCTCACCATGGTGCAGGAGGGTGTTTTGTGCTCTCACTGGCCAGGATAACCCACCTCACCATGGTGCAGGAGGGTGTTTTGTGCTCTCACTGGCCAGGATAAGCCACCTCATCGTGGTGCAGGAGGGTGTTTTGTGCTCTCGAGGCCGTGGGTGTTGTCACCATGGTGGATGGAGTTTGTCACTGCGCCGCAGGAGAGGGCTCTGAGTTTGGCATTGACAAACACACCTCAGGAGCAAAAACCTGTGGCTTGTGCGATGGCCGGAGGCTGTTTGCGGGCACAGGCTGGTTGTGTGTGAGCGCGGGAAGGCACGCTGGGCCGGGCACAGCTGCGCACAGCTGGGCACAGCTGGGCAGGCTCCAGCAGAGGTTCCCAGCTCTGGATGTGACAGCGATGCCTTTCCCTGGGAGCCGCAGCGATTCCTTGCTGCCGCCCCCTCCCTCCTGGTTCTCCATTTTGATGCCGTTCTCCTGCTTCTCCTCCTTCCCTTTGTGGTGCTCCTGAGTCTTTCTGCTCCTCTGGGTGCTGCTGGGTTCAGTGCTGCGTGTTACAGACAGTACGGGGGATTCTGCTGCTCTCTTCAGAGGGCCGGGAGCTTTCAGCCCTTTTGTCCGCCCTTTCCCCTCCCTCTCCCCCGCCAGCACCTCGGTGTTCTGATCCTTTACAAATCACCGGCGGTACAACAGAGTGGGACACGGGGAGGAAACAGAGCGTGAGGATGAGATAGGTGAGCAATCCCTGAGGATGTGGGGGTGGCACAGACAGGGCTGTGTGGCCGTGGGCACAGGGGTTTTCAGATGAAGAAGAGACGAGAATGTTGACTCCGTGATCAGAAGGCTTGGTTTATTATTTTATGATATATGTTGCATTAAGACTATACTAAAAAGAAATTAGAAGGAAATGGTTTCTTCAGAAGCTAAGCTAAGAAGAGAAAAGAATGAATAACAAAGATCTGTCTCAGGCAGAGAGTGAGAGCCAGCTCTGCCATGAGTGGTCAGTAAATCCAAACATCCACACCAGACCAATCAGGGATCCACCTCTTACATTTCACAGCGGCAGATAACCATTGTTTACTTTTTGTTTCTGAGGCTTCAGCTCTTCAGAAGGGAGAAAAATCCTAAGAAAGGACTTTTAGTGAAAAGATGTCTGCTACAGGGCTGTGTGTGTTAGATCTCTCTGCCATCCCTCTCTTTTGCCCCCCTCACAGCACCTGGAGATTCTGGCAAGGAGGGTTGGGAAGGATGACACCAGGGTGGGGAGTGTCCGTGGAGCTGTATGGGAATGATCAGGGGTTATTTCATTTGATTCACAGCTGGAGAAGACTTCACCTCTGTCATCTCAGAAATTATGATGTACATTCTGCTGGTCTTCCTCACGCTGTGGCTGCTGATTGAGATGATCTATTGCTACAGGAAGGTGTCCAAGGCAGAGGAGGCTGCCCAGGAGAACGCGTAAGTGTGGAACCCCTGGAGGTGAGATCTGTTCTGCAAGAGCTCTTCACACGTCCCAGAGCTCTCAGATGTGTATGGCCCCGTGCTAGTACAGGACAATCAGGTCTAAAATTGGTGATTCTTTCTTCCTGATGATCGAATAAATTGTGTAATGCTAATTCCTTCTGCCTCACTGCCGGGGTACCTGTTGCCGATCCCCCGACTTCTGGGACTCAAGCTGGGCCCTCCCAGGGGGCTCCCCTGTCTGGGGAGACCCTCCTGGAGCAGTTTTGTGTCAGGAAAGAGAGACACACTGGCTCTTTTTGGTCTTCAGGTTCTTGTTTATTGTTATCTTATCTAGAGTTTTGCACGCTGTCCACAGCAGGCTCAGGGCGCTGGAAAAGCACCGCAAAAATGGCCAATAGTCTCTTGTTCCAAGGTCTTTTAAGACTAAACTATCCAGTTAAGAGCTGACACCTGGATTATTTTCCCTTTTAACCCAATAACTGATCCCACAGAGCCCCCAGTGAGGATTTTTCCACTCAATTACAAAATGCCACCCAAACCCATGGAGAAGAAGAAAGAAGAAGCATGAAGAAGAAACCCAGGACCACACCCTGTGCCCTCCATCTTGCTTCCATCCACAACACACTAAAAATCCCAAAACCTCAATGTCTCACCCAGTGACCCACCTACACTGCTCTCTGTAATCTATTTCACACTTTTGTGGATTCCAGTCTATCCTGAAGCCTTTAGGAAACTTTCTCCATGGATGAGGGTCAAAGTCAGAGCTGCCCTGGGGGTCAGGGCACCCCAGAGCAGACACAGAAATATTCCCAGTGCCCTGGGTTTCCACACCTCACCTCATCTACTGTAAAACCCCAAGGAACTGGTTCTGTACCAGAAGGAATCTGTGCCTGTAGGATGTCCACAATATGGGACATACCCTGTGTAGTTTGCCAGAAATCCTCAATAAGGTCTGTCACAATACGACTCGAAATGAACAACACTCACACCCTGAGATGTCCAAGGCAAAAAAGGGGGTAGTTTATTTCCAATATTTATAGAATTCCAAAAGTGACCATGGATTAGAGGATGAAATTGCCACCTCTCCAAACACACTGGTCAAACCAGCAGCCCATCTATTCTCTCCTCCTCCAGAAAGGAATGCAAAACAATCATTATTCACATGAAAAGCGTGTGAGAAACTCCATTACAAAAACGTAAACATCAGAAGGCTTAGAAGAACTTTGGAAGAACAGGGCGACAAAGGTCCACAAAGCGAGTAGTGATTCAGAGATGCTGGAAGACTGCAGGAAACCTGAACTTTGCTGTGGCTTGGGCTGGTTGGTGTTTGCTCTGTCCGAAGTGTTTAGGAGCACCAACACTGTGCCCCCTTTCACCGCCCCAGGCAGGGAGTGAGCACTATTCCAGGTTTGGCCCATGTGGAGATGCTCTCCTGAAGGTCTGGTTTCATCCTGCCCCATTCCCATCTTTCCTCACACTTGGCTGGGACAGGAGCACTCTTTGTACAAAGGAAGGCTGGCAGTGTACGATTTTGGAGCAGGGAAGACTCAGTGTTCGCTCCTGCCTGTGCCCAGGAGTTTCCCTCTGTGGGCATCCACAGGTGACGTTTGTTACCTCAGAGATGCTCCCAGGCATTCAGCAAAGGTGAGTTTACCCAAGCTGGGCTTTACACTGTGTGCTTTCCTCCTTCCCTCCAACTACAGGACAGACTACCTTGCAATTCCATCGGAAAACAAGGAGAACTGTGCTGTGCCTGTGGAGGAGTAGCAGAGGGGAGGCAGCGCAGTGAGCGGCACCAAGGTGGGTCATGGAGAAGGGGTCACTCCTCGTGTCTGTCCACCCCTCAGCTTCCTTGTGGTGGGGCTGGAGACCCCTGGAGCGTGGCTGTGCTCCCCTGGAGCTTCCCCAGCAATATTAGTAGCCATACACGTCTTTAGATGTGGGGTGTGCTTGTATTGCTTGAACCCCCAAACCAACACAGGCCATGATGTATTTATGCCTCCTTTACCTTTTGCTGTGGAGTTGGGAATCTTCACTGCCCCCTGCACAATGCACCATGAGGACTGTAAGGGCTCTGTCTCCAAAGGAAACACGTTCTAGGAAGGAGTTTGTGTGCTACAGATTAAAATCTGGATCTTTCACCCTCTCCTTCACCTCTGCTCAGTTCCCGTGCTAACTCTGTTGCCATCCTCA
Source organism: Calcarius lapponicus (assembly GCA_039654755.1). NCBI lineage: Eukaryota > Metazoa > Chordata > Aves > Passeriformes > Fringillidae > Calcarius > Calcarius lapponicus. Next base: position 22,928,580 of record JBBFKN010000012.1, on the reverse strand, counting down.
CCCCTGTGAGCTCCAAGAGGAATTGTCTCCCTTGCAGGGGCTCTGAAGACAGAAGGACCATGCCACACCAGCCAGCTTTGAGGGGAGCTCTGCGCTGTCAAAGGAGGAACAGGGGGAAGTGTAAATTCCCTTCCATTTGCCTTGGACTCTGTACAGCCTTGACTTTGGTCCTGGGACCCACCCGAGCTGCCAGCCCCGTGCTGAAGGACTCCTCTGTGGAAGCATGCTGAGCAAAAGGGCGTGGGCAGCACGGCTCCTCCCCGACTTTCAGTTCCACCATCACCTCAATGGCTTTGTAAATGTCACCTGTCACTTCTTAGCTGCTCTCACCACCACCTTTATTTGCTAAATGTGCTACTTCTCCACTGCAAGGTTAAGGGTATGTATGGCACGCTGCTCTGAGATGCAGGAGTGTGAACAAGGATCTCTTAGGGGGTTATTCCACCACACACTGTGGCTCAAATGGTTTTCTTGGTGTTAAAACAGGAAGAATTTAATTGATTCATGAAGCCACTCTGAATTTTAGGCTGTCCATGCACAACCAGAGTAGGGTGAGGACTGTAATGCACTAAAATTGGAAATGTATGGTAGGAAGGACAGGTCTCTGTCATGTTCACACTTTCCTCTGGAGGGAATTGAGAATATGGACCACGAAGTATTCCTGCATTGGGAAGCAGGATGATGCAAGTATAAGAAACCCCTCTGTCCCTGTCATTTATCAAGTGTCAAAGCCCTCATCCCCTTGCACCTGCCTGGCACAGCAGGAGGAACCTGCAACAGCTGGCAAGGCAGCAGGACAAGGCAGGGGATCCACCTTTTCCTGGGAAACCCCAAAAAAAGGAAGGCAGCCCCATGCTGGCAGGCAGGAGAAATAAACAGGATGCAAAGCCCTCAGAGCTCAGTAAAATGGTTGTAGTTTTGTAACTGTGATGGTTCTCTGGTGCTGTAGCAGCACCATCTAGAGGGATAAACAGAAAACACCCACTTTTCCCAGTTAATCCTAATTCTCTCTTGAGGTAATTAACCACCAGTATAAATAGTCTGGATTAATCCTAAAGGATCTTCTGGTGCCCAGGAATCGCCCTGGAAATTCCATCTTTCCTATGCAAACTTACCTTTTCTGAGGGTTAAGCAGAATAAAAATTGTTTTCTGCCCTTCAGTGCAGATCCATTGAGCTCAACAGCTGGGATTGGAAGGGAGGAAAAGGCAGAACCATTGGCCAGGGTGCAATTGTGCTGTCAAACCAGGCGGGGAAGGTTTGGGGTTGTTGCATGGCAGAGTTTGTGACATCCCTGCTGCAGTGGAGCCCGTGCTGCTTTGCCAGAGTTGACAAATTCTGCTCCATTTGTGAAGTAGCTCCAAGTGCTCGTGACTCCAGGCATGCTCCCCACCCACGGAATCCCCTCTGCTTTGTTCTGCTGCTTTTCATGTGCTGGCTAAAAAATCACAGAGATTGCCCCGTTTGTAAGGCAGGCTCAGGCCAGATTTCCAACTGGCACTTGCTCAAAACCCTTTTTTTAGAGTGGGTGTCAACTTCAGTCAACTACTCCAGTGCAGTCTTGGTAGTAGGATTGCTCCCAAGCCCAGAGCCAAGCCTGGCAAGGGGAGCACATTTTTCAGACGAAGCACACTCACAGTCTGGGCACCAGTTCCCAAAATCCTGATATCCAAAAGGGATATCCAAAAGAATATCCAAGAATGTTCAGCTGGATGCCATCTTTTTCCCTATCCCAGTTTGCCTGGCAGAAGCCTGAACTCAACAGAGGAGGGACTGGGTTGTAACTCTGGGGTTTCCAGCACTGCCCACGGCTCTGAGCCCATTTTAGGTGAATTTTAGGACATCTCTCTCTCGCTCCAGCTCTGCTCCTCAGTCCCTGTGAGCCACAGACAACCCTCTGGTGTCATACTGTTAAATCAAAGCAGGAGTGAACCCAAGAACTTCTTGAGAGCTACCTCAGGTGGTAAAGAAGGGCCCTCCCCTTGTCCTGCACCTCCCTGAGTCCCACAGGCATCTTCTGGATGCTTTCCTTTTTTTTTGGACAAATCTTTCACTTTTCCAGTTCCTGCAGACAGAGGTGACCATTGCCACGTGGTGTTCCAAGCAGGAGGGAACAGGGTGCAAAGTTCTGCTCAAGAATCTCACAGGGAAAAAGGAATAATAATTTAAAAATTGGTGATTTTTAAAGACCTGGAAGAGACGGTCCTGACAAAGACTCTGTGTGTGTTCAGAATGAGCGAGGAGACTCTGGAACAGGCAGGACAATAAAAAGAACCAAGAGCCACGCTGGTTGTTGGATAGATTTTTTAATTGATACCGTACTTCCATGGTACTAACTACTTACACAGAGTTTGGCTGCAGAGCCTGTACAATTCCTACATTCCAGCACGTTCCAGTATCGCTTTGAACCGCGGGTTGGTTTTGTTTTTGTTTCTTTTTAACGTTTGTTTGCTTTGCTTTGTTTTTTGTTTTTCTTTTGCGCACAGCGCAAAGTTTCTGACAGTCGGGACAAGTCCTGGAACAAACCCACAATCCTTCCCCAGGTCACCTCAGCCAGCAGCCCCCTGCTCATGGAGGGGATTCCAGCAGGGAACAGGTGCCTGTGGTGCCTGCAGGAGCCGCTCCTGTGCCGTGCTGAGGAGAGCAGAGTCTCGTTCATCACCCCTTGTGCACAGGAACTGCAGGACCAGGGTGGGGAGAGCAAAACCCAGGCGGGGAGAGCAAAACCCAGTGGGGAGAACAAAACCCAGGCGGGGAGAACAAAACCCAGGCGGGGAGAACAAAACCCAGGCGGGGAGAACAAAACCCAGGCGGGGAGAACGCGCCCCAGGGTTTTAGCAGCTTTCTCCAGCCCTGGTGCACGCGGTGGGAGATGAAATCCCGCTGGAATGGTGATGTCCCAGGCTGCCCGTGGGAGGTTGTGGTGCTGCCACTGCTCTGCTGCTCTTCCCTCCCTCCACATCCAGCCCAGAGCCAGGTGGGTGCCTCCATCCCTGCTCTCCAAGGGTGGTGGGAATGTGGAGGTGGGGATGGCGTGCACGGCACAGGCTCCACCTCCCTGCTGGATGGAGCTGTATCAGCTGCTCTCCCATATCCCAATTCCACTGGGCAGCTCCAGAACCTGAGCTGCACATTGGGGTTCATTCCCTACCTACTCTCAGGGTTTGGGGTCAGGGAAGGTGGCCTTGAACGTTAGCAATGGAATTGGCCTAAATGAGTGAGGTAACAGAAACGGCCAGAGGAGGAACCTCCCCGAGCCATGTGCAAATATAACTCCTTCAGCAGAAGGAAGTCCTTTTCCCTACTGAAAAAAAAAAAATTAAAATAAAATAAAACACATTCACTTGAAGAGCATACAGACTGCAGGAGGGGAAGGCAGGCAGGGACAGCACCAGGTCAGACCATCTATGACACAGGTAATGATTGTCCAGCAGCAGAGGTGGGAGGGGACAGGGAAAAGCCATAGCAAGCACTGCAAAACGTGTGGGAGAGGAGGGGGGCATGGCATGCCATGGATCCATGCTAAGAGAAGCCCATGCTGGCTGCCAAGATCAGGGAATGGCCTTGATCACAGTCACTCAAGACACAAGAGTATTTGGCCAGTGTGCACATCTGGAAAAAGAGAGGATTTATGGCACAGAGAGACTCGTGCTGGAGAGACTGCAGAGCACAGAGATCAGAGCTTGTCTGGTGGGGCACAGACTGAAAATCAGCACAGGAGCCACCCTGGCACAGGTGCCCTGTGAGCCACAGAGACCAAAGCATGTCCAGTGGGGAACAGGCTGGAAAATCAGCATAGGAACCACCCTGGACATGTTCTATGAACTCAGAGAGCTCAGAGAGCACAGGAACCACCTTGGCACAGATGCCCTGTGAGCTACAGAGATCAGAACATGTCCAGTGGGGAAATGGCTGGAAAATCAGCATAGGAACCACCCTGGCACAGGTGTTCTATGAACTCAGAGAGCACAGGAATCACCCTGGCACAGGTGCCCTGTAAGCCACAGAGATCAGAGCATGTCCAGTGGAAAACAGACTGAAAATCAGCAAAAGAACCCCTGTGGCACAGGTGTTCTGTGAACTCAGAGATCAGATCCAGTGGGGAACAGGTTGGAAAATCAGCACAGGAGCCACCCTGGCACAGGTGCCCTGTGTGCCACAGAGATCAGAGTGTGTCCAGTGGAGAACAGACTGAAAATCAGCGTAGGAACCACCCTGGACATGTTCTATGAACTCAGAGAGCACAGGAACCACCCTGGCACAGATGCCCTGTGAGCTACAGAGATCAGAACATGTCCAGTGGGGAAATGGCTGGAAAATCAGCACAGAAACCATCCTGGCACAGGTGCCCTGTGTGCCACAGAGATCAGAACATGTCCAGTGGGGAAATGGCTGGAAAATCAGCATAGGAACCACCCTGACACAGGTGTTCTGTGTGCCACAGAGATCAAAACATGTCCAGTGGAAAACAGACTGGAAAATCAGCAAAAGAACCCCGATGGCACAGGTGTTCTGTGAGCCACAGAGATCAGATCCAGTGGGGAATAGAGTGAAAATCAGCACAGGAGCCTCCCTGGCACAGGTGCCCTGTGAGCCACTTCCCTCAAGGGCTTTGGTCCCAGAGTCTCTGTTCTGAGCTGTGTTTTAAGCAAGCCCCTGCCAGGTATTTGAAGCAGTACTGAGGATGAAAAGACAAACCCAGAGCCCAGGGGCTGTGCCAGGGGCTGTGCCAGGGGCAGCCTGGCAGAGATCCATGGGCAGAGCCCCTTGGAGCCGAGCAGGCAGTGCAGAAAGTGCTCATCTGCCAAGAGCTGGGGGTGGCAGCAGCTGCCCGGGCACACAGGACAGAGCTGCCCCCCTGAGCCCGGCGCTGCTGCTTTGAACGGTGATTTGAAGACTGGTTTTCAGACGGTTCCAGCTGTAAATCAGGAGTTTGTTTCTGTGCTCCTGGGGAGAACAGCTGCTGCAGCACACCAGAGCAAATCCAAAAGGTTTCGAGAACCCTGACCAAAAGTGTCTCCAGCCACTTTCTGGAAAAGAAATTTCTACCTTCTTGCATAAAGGTAAGGATAGATTCTTATGTCACTACCAGAGGAGCCAAGGAGGCTGAAAAGTCTGTCCTTATCTACACCCAGGTGAGCTGCTGAAGCTGTCTGATAAGGACAAGGATTAGCATTCCAGGATTACCATTCCTAGAGGGGATCTCCCAACACATGCCCTGCTATCTCAGAGGCAGCTCTGTGCCTTCAGGGCTCCAAATCCAGCACAGCCTTGTGCTTCGAGACCTTTCCTCAGCCAGCCCAGGGTCATACTGCACTGGAGGCATTTCCTGTGCCTGAATTTTCTGCTTTAGAATTATCCCAGCAGGGTCAGGTGTCACCCAGCAGCCAGAGGTGTATAATGCAGCCTCTGTGTCACACAGGCAGCTCAGGGGACAGCAAAGGCTTGTCCCTCTCCTAAAGGACTCCAGGGAGGCAGGAAGGGCTCAGACACAAGCCAGGATCAGTCAGTATGAGCTCACAGCACAGTTCTGTGACTGAGGAGTGCCTGGAGTGCAGAGCACCAAAAAGGTCCTTATTTCACAGAATTTCACAGAATTTCTAGGTTGGAAGTGACCTTTAAGATCATCGAGTCCAACCCATGTTCCGACACCTCAGCTAGATCATGGCACCAAGTGCCACGTCCAGTCTTTTTTTAAAATCATCAGGGATGGTGACCCCACCACCTCCCTGGGCAGATGATTCCAGTATTTGACCACTCTGACCACTCTTTCTGTGAAAAACTTCCTCCTTAAATCCAGCCTGTATCTCCCTTGGCACAGCTTGAGACTGTGTCCTGTTAACCCCCAGCTAACTCCTTCCACTGCCTCTCTGCCTTTTATTTTCCCATATTCCCAATATTTATTATTCCCATATTTCCCATCTTTACTCTCTGGAGGGTGCAAACCCAGCAGTGCCCCTGCCTTGGGCAGCTCCACCTGGAATAACCTGGTTTTTGGTCCTTCAGAGACCTGACAAGCAGAAACCTCTGGTATCCACTCAGGGGATGCCTGACTGCACAGCACTGAGCCAGGACTCAAATCCAGCTGCCAGAACTCGAAGCTAAGCTAAGCTAAGGTGTGCATTTATCAGGGGTGAGGCTGTGCCAAGGTTTGTGTCACAAACTGGTGGATCAGAGCCTCCTGCTCCCCCTTCTCCCAACAGGAAGCATCTCCCTTGGCAGGAATCAGGCTACAAGATGTTGGCATTGCTCGTGCATGCTTGGCTGGAGAAACTCCTTTTAAAAAATAAGAATAATAAATAAAAAATCCCCGTTTTGGTGGTTGTTCAGATCCTGCAAATCAAACCAAAAGCATCTTCCTCAGCAGGAATTAGTCTACAAGCTGTTGGCATTGCTCGTGCATGCTTGGCTGGAGAAATGCCTTTTAAAAAATGAAAATAATAAATAAAAAATCCCCGTTTTGGTGATTGTTCAGCTCCTGCAAATCAAACCCCAGCAGCTGCGCAGGTGGAAGGGTCAGGCTGGGAGGGGAAACACACCTGGAAAGAACCCAGGGGGGTTTCTGGTGGGTGAGCAAGGGGAGAAGCCAAACTCTGCTGCTGGGAAGCACCAGCCTCTGTACCATCACTCAGGCCTCTCACTCCTAGAAAGTGTCACTGATCCCTCCAGGAAATGAAATCCAAAGTTGTCCCTGGCTCCAGCAGGAATGAACCCGCTCAGGGGCAGCTGGTTCCTATCCCAGCTCTCCAGAGGAAGTGAAAACACTCCAAGGTTTTCTTTAAACCCTCACCCTTAGTGCCTTAAGACCTTGCTTATCCCCTTTTTATGACTACTGGGAGACATTAAGAGGCAAAACAAGATTGTGAATCCCATCCAACTCCAAGGCTGCCCAAGTGGGGAAAAGAAATAACTGGAAAAAACCAAAAGCCTTAAAACCTCAAAGAGAAACGTCCCTCAGTGTGAAGGACAGGTTCTGCTTGGTGCCCACTGTGCTCCCACTGAAGGATTTCACATTGCTGAGTGCCAGGAGAGGTGTCAAACAATTAAAAAAAAAAAAAAAAACATTTTAATGTGCAGGTAGGACAAATATCAGTGGTGAGATTGCTACAGCTGCCTGGCCTGACTAATAGAGCTTTAAACAGTGATTTTAAGCAGTGATTCCAAATAGTTCTGTCTCTGGCAGAATATCTCAGGGAACATCCTGAGCCTGCAGCTGGAAAGGATTTAGGGTGAGAAAAAGGATTCCTTGCCTCCCTGACAGAGAGAATGTGAGCAGCAAACACCGATCAGCAGCATTTATCTGTGTCCTGATTTTTCTGTCTCCAGGTGGAGGAGGCCCCACATTCCAGGTTTGCTCTCTCCTGGAGCCCAGGGCTTCCTCTGTGTCTCCTGCTGGGTGCCTGAAATTAAATTCCAGAAGAGGGAAATCCCAGCAGCAGGGGGATCCTGTGTGCTTAGCAACTGTGGGAGTGAGTGAGAGGGGGAAGGGGGACTCTGGGGCAGTGTGGCAAGTCACAGTGGGGAAAATGAGCCCCAGAAATCCCTTCCCAGGCCCTAGCACCTCAATTTCATGGTTCAGCAGCCTCCCTGGGAAAAAGCCAGGGAGCAGTACAGTAGTCAGCAGCATTAAATTAAATAAATAGTCATAAATAGCCATTACTCTCTGGTTTTCCCCAGCTTGGAGCTTGCTTTCACAGTCTGAAGTGTCCTTTTGATGGCCAGGCTGGAAAGACAAACAGAACATGTCCAGTTCTGCACACGGGATCTGGTGTGGGGCATGGGGAGGAATCAGCAGGTTACTCCTGCATCCATTGGGAACTGGGAGCTTGGAGGGTTTTCCTCAGGCTGCACTGAGGATATTCTGTGCTACAGAATGGTGTGAGACCAATTTATTCATCCTATTCATCCTCACCTAGAGAGGAGCAGCTCACACCTGCACCATCTCCAACCTGGGGATGTGCAGCTGCCTCCCTCCTGCCAGTCAGAAGGTGGAAAAACCCCAGTGCTGGCCAAAGTGGGACTCACATTCCCCTCATCCAGCAGGCTGGGGAAGAGGCCAAAGCCTTTATGAAACCCTTCAAGCAGCAGCCTGACCCTCACTGCAGTCCCTGTGGGGTTTGTGCATTGCACAGCACAGCCAAGCTGCCCCTCTTCCCCACCTGGCTGCTCGTGGAGCCTGGAGTTACCCCCAGAAGAACACAAAATGCACATCTGGCTGGTTTGGAGTGCAGCTCCAGCACCTGGCTGCCCTCCAGGGCTGATGTGTGTGCCTCACAGCCAGCTCTGCCCTGCCACCCTCTGCTGGACCCTTTTTCCTGCCCTCCCTTGGTCCCTGTGGCCCTTCCTGACCTCTCCTGGATTTTTGGAAGCCTTGTTGCTCCACAGATGCAGTCACATCAATATCCACAGTGATGGCTGTTGCTGCATAGATACAATTATGTGAATTTATCCCAGGCAAGGAAAGGAAGCTGTTGTTTTTCCCCACAGATTTTACAAGACAAGGGCTGGGTGAACAAACAGGATAGAGATTTGCTGAGCTGGGTGGTGGGAGTGCTTGCAAATCAATCCTAATTTTGGTTCTGTGTTTCAATCTGGGCGGTGATTCCAGCACCGGTGCAGAGCTGCAGCACAGGGATGGCTCAGTGGCACGGGGAAAGCAGGGGACAGGTAAAGGGGACACTGTCACAGGTGTGGCACTCACCTGGGAGGCGGGCACTGCCCTCAGCCAGGGCAGGAGCAGCACAGGGCGGGGTTGTGGGAGGGATTGCAGCTCTGTGCTCTGCTCTCTGAGCCAGCCTGACAGCAAATTCCTGCTCCCAGGAGGGCCCTGCCAGGGGGATCACAGAATCACAGAATTTCTAGGTTGGAAGAGACCTTTAAGATCATGTTCTGACACCTCAACTAGATCATGGCACCAAGTGCCACATCCAGTCTTTTTTTAAACGCATCGAGGGATGGTGACTCCACCACCTCCCTGGGCAGATGATTGCAGTATTTGACCACTCTTTCTGTGAAAAACTTCCTCCTCTGCCCTCCAGAGAGCCACAGCAGCTCGCCCTCCTCTCCAAAGCAGTTTTGCCAGGATTGGCAGCAGGTGAGGGGGGTGACAGCATCCCCTCGGGAGGTACCAGAGCAAAGCAGGGAGCTCCATGCACAGGGAGGGGATGGGGGGGCACTCACACTGATGCTTCCCTTTGAGACAACAGAAACAGGACAGACAGACAGACGGACAGGAATATTACAGAGGAGCAGCGCACAGGCCCAGGGAGCAGGGCTGGGCACGGCCCTAAGCACACCCCAGTGCTGGGAGAGCACAGCCCTCCCACACACACACACCCCACACTCCCAGAGCCCCTCCAGTTCAGCCAGTGTTGGAGGTCACTCCTTCCCCTCTTTAGGCTTTTTTTTTTTCTTTTTTTTTTTACTCTTAAAATCTGTATATAATATATATATTTATATCTGTATATATATATATATATTTATATATATATTTATATATCCTATTTACACATATTGCACACCGTCCTCTGGCCTCCTGCATTCCTGCCTGTCAATGGAAACGTTTCCTTTTCTCCTCTGGATCTGACCCGAAGTCCCTGGACCCGATGCCATTCTGGAGGTTTATTAGAGAATCCTTCATCTGCAAGACAAGAGATTTCTCCACTGTGGTGCTACCCTGGAGGAGACAACTTGGGAATTTCCTTTTTTTCCTAGTATTGATACCATAATTGCGGTTTTGGGAGTGGGGGTCAGGCCCATTTAAACAACTGAGGGGAGAATCAGGGCTGGGCACTGGGAATGTGGGGCACCATTTTCCAGGAGAAGGGGTGAGCAGAATTAAGAGGTTAAGAATAAACTCCTGAGTGACCACCAGGACAGTGCTGAGGGGCCAAGGAGGCTGAAGTCTGTCCTTATCTACACCCAGGTGAGCTGCTGGAACTGTCTGATAAGGACATGGATTAGCATTCCCTAAGTTCTGTCTCCTTAGGGGAAAGCAGCTCAGATTTAGGGATTTATGAGGGAGCAGCTCTCATTTCTGAAATGTGTTTTCAGCAGCCCTGTGTGCTTTTTGGGGAGCACACCCTGATATTCCTGGGCTTATGAGAAAGCAGCTCTCATTTCTGGACTGTGCTCTCAGCACCACTGTGTGTTTTTTAGGGAGCACACCCCAAAATTCCCAGACTTACGAGAAAGCAGCTCTCATTTCTGAAATGTGTTTTCAGCAGCCCTGTGTGCTTTTTAAGGAGCACACCCTCAAACTCCTGGATTTATAACACAGCTGCTCTCAGCAGCCCTGTGTGCTTTTTGGGGAGCACACCCCAAAATTTCCAACTTATGAGGAAGCAGCTCTCATTTCTGGACTGTATTTTCAGCAGCCCTGTGTACTTTTTAAGAAGCACATCCTGAAATTCCTGGATTTATAAGGAAGCGTGCTTTTTAGGGAGCACACCCTGAAATTCCTGGATTTATAAGGAAGCTGCTCTCAGCAGCCCTGTGTGCTTTTTGGGGAGCACACCCCAAAATTCCCAGACTTATAAGAAAGCAGCTCTTATTTCTGGACTGTATTTTCAGCAGCCCTGTGTGCTTTTTAGGGAGCACACCCTGAAATTCCTGGACTCATGCTATGAGATTTTGTCCCCTTCCTCCCTGAAAGCTGCACATAAATCCAGGGCTCAGCTCAAAGCAGTTTGCTCTCCAAACTGGGATGACAGATGAGATACCAAATGTGTCCATATGAGTTTTTTGGCCCTGTAGGGTTCTCTCCCTGACGTGCATGGACCCCTCTGAAGAGAGAGAGCAGCTGTGGCCCCCTGACAGCCCCTGTGGCACCCACCAGCAGCAGGAGATGGGTCTAAAGGAGCTGGCACACCTGAGGGGCTGTGGTGGAAGCAGGAGATGCTGCAGGAAGGGGAGCAGCACTGGGAGGACACAGTGACAGCCTGGTCACAGCCCTGCCTGCAGCTGTGCAGCCTCACCTGGTCCAGGAGCATCACGGAGGATTTGATGATCTCGCGCCATTTCTGCAGCTCTGAGTCGTGGTACTTCTGCTGGGACTCCAGCAACTGAGCCCACTCTGTCTGAGACTGGGGTAACCTGCCACAAAAACACAGGCAAGGCTCACAAAATCACACTTTGTACAGAGATTTCTCTTTCACACAATCACAGAATCACCAGGTTGGAAGAGACCCTCAAGATCATCGAGTCCAGCCCAGCCCCAACAGCTCAGCTAAACCCTGGCACCCAGTGCCACATCCAGGCTTTGTTAAACACACCCAGGGATGGGGACTGCACCATCTCCCTGGGCAGAACATTCCAGAACTTTATCACCTTTCTGTAAAAAACCTTTTCCTGCTATCCAACCTGTATTTCCCTTGGTGCAGCTGGAGGCTGTGTGCTCTGGTTGTGTCAGTGCTGCTGGAGACAGAGCCCAGCCCCAGCTGAGCACAGGCACCTTCCAGGAGCTGCAGAGAGTGATGGGGGCAGCCCTGAGTCTCCTTTTCTCCAGGCTGAGCACCCCCAGCTCCCTCAGGGGTTCCTCTCAGGGTTTGTGTTCCCAGCCCCTCTGGATGTGCTCAGTGTCCCAAGGTCCTTCCCAAGCTCAGGGCCCAGAGCTGGACACAGCACTCGAGCTGTGCCCTCACCACTGAGCTCAGTGTGGCCGAGGCAACACAAATATTGCTCCTCACACGTGCAGGGCAGCTCAGGTGCCCCTCATCCATCCATCTCAGCCCTGTGGACAGCCCCCATCACCCAGGGGTGTCTGCAGGCTCAACCAGGCTGAGTCTCCTTTTCTGAGCCTCCTTTTCTCCAGGCTGAGCACCCCCAGCTCCCTCAGGGGTTCCTCTCAGGGTTTGTGTTCCCAGCCCCTCTCCAGCCTCACTGCCCCCTCTGGATGTGCAGGTACAGATAGAAGATACAGATATAGATATATAAGATAACTTGAATGCAGGTCTTCCATCATTCTTAAATTTATCTACCAGACAACATCCCGCTGTCCAGCTACTCCTGGGTCCATTCAGGGCTTGCAGAGGGACAATGAACTGTACCTCTCCTGCAGCCTCAGGCCCTGCCATGCCGTCAGCGTCTGCGTGGTGTACTCCAACATCCAGAGCTTGTAGAACAGCATCATGTTGAGAATGACCAGCAGCACCAGACTGCAAAAAGAGCAAGAAAAAAGCCATTTCAGGAGCATCTCACAGCCCACTGCCTGCCAGGAGCACCTGGGACAACACCCAGCCCTGCAGGAAGGTGTCTGAGCTCAGTCCATGCTGTGAGTGGGGATTTAATCTGAGTGAGCAGCCAAAACTTCACCTCGTGGAAGAAATGTGTGAGCCAGGAGGACAGACAGACAGACAGAACAGGCTGGGGTGAGTGGATGTGCTGAATGCAGAGAAAGGGAGGGAAATGGGAGAGTAAAGAGGTAAAAAAGAGAGAGACAGTACCTGAAACAGATCCTAATGGGAGCAGGGAAGAGAAAAGACGGAGCAGCTGCAGGTTAGAAACAGAGTGCCACAAACTGGGCTGGGAGGGGGAGGCTCAGACAGTGCAGGGGGAAAGGAGCAGAGGGGAGAGAGGCAGGAAGGACAGACAGGGGTCCGTGAGCCTGCACTGCTGGTGAAGTTCCCTCAGCACAGCTGAGCTCCTGGGGACAGCAGGTGGCTGTGCAGGCACTGACACACACACAGTGCTCACATCCAGCCTTCCCCATCCCAGTGAGCACTGACACACACACAGTGCTCACATCCAGCCTCCCAGTGAGCACTGACACACACACAGTGCTCACATCCAGCCTTCCCAGTGAGCACTGACACACACACAGTGCTCACATCCAGCCTTCCCAGTGAGCACTGACACACACACAGGGCTCACATCCAGCCTTCCCAGTGAGCACTGACACACACACAGAGCTCACATCCAGCCATTCCAGTGAGCACTGACACACACACAGTGCTCACATCCAGCCTTCCCCATCCCAGTGAGCACTGACACACACACAGAGCTCACATCCAGCCTCCCAGTGAGCACTGACACACACACAGAGCTCACATCCAGCCATCCCAGTGAGCACTGACACACACACAGAGCTCACATCCAGCCTTCCCCATCCCAGTGAGCACTGACACACACACAGAGCTCACATCCAGCCTCCCAGTGAGCACTGACACACACACACTGTCGCCATCACATTTTCTGAAAAATCCCTTTGCCAGGATTTTTCTCCTGAGAAGCCTCATAGGAAAAGAAAAACCTTGATTATCTGCTGCTGTGCAATGCAGCAGGTGCATCTTTCATTGGTCCATGTTGGTTGTTTCTAATTAATGGCCAATCACAGCCCAGCAGGCTCGGACTCTCTGAGAGTCACCAGCTTTTATTATCATTCCTTTTCTTTTCTATTCCTTTCAAGCCTTCTCATAAAATCCTTTCTTCTGTTCTTTTAGTATAGTTTTAATATATCATTTTCTTTTAATATAATATATAATATATTAAATATAAGAGATTATATATCATTTATTAATTTTCATTATTATTCAGAAGACTGATTTATTATTTAACATTATATATATTATATATACAATATGTTATATATATAATATATATAATATTAAATAATAAATCAGCCTTCTAAAACATGGGAGTCAAGATTCTCATCTCTTCCCTCGTCCTGGGACCCCTGCAAACTCCACCACAACACACAGAGTGTTCACATCCTCCCTTCCCCATTCCCACCCCAGCACTGGGAGCACCCCCAGCCATGCCCTGCCCAGCTCCTCTCACCCCCACCACACAGAGGGGGCATTTCTGCTCCTGCCCAGGAAGAGATGCCCAAATGCCAGCCTGGTGCCTGGCTCTGAATAGTGCAGTTATTTTGCTGGAAGAATGGCCCACTATGACCAGTCCAGTCAGGAGGATGGCAGCGGGCCAGAGGAATATTCTGGAAACACCACAGAGGGCTCTGTGACCCAAGTGAAGCTGTCAGGAGATGTTGGCACAAAGCCTGGGTACCTCTGTGCTGTGTTCTCATCACGGCAGCACCTTACACCACCTCACTTATCCCTGGCTCAAGCCTCTGCCATCTGTGCCCCCTCTGGGAGCAGGGAACACAGAAAGGAGCTCAGCTTGAGCTGCCATTTCAGCCCTGAAATCCCAGCTTCTCCCCACCTCTCTGAAAGCCAGGTGGAGCTTAAGGAAAAGCTGAGCCCAAGTCAGAAAAGCCCGGATCACTGCTTTAGGCTGTTCTGCTCCACGGCACCTGCCCCGGGAGCACTGCAGCACTAAATGAAGCCTGCTATGAGCCCAAGGGCAGAGCAGCAACAAAAACAGTGAGTTTGGGTATTGAACTGAGCCACAGGGATGTGAGGAGCCCATTCCCAGCTCACTTGGAGAGCACATCCCAGTCCAAGACCACCAACCCTGAAAGGTGCGGCAGGAAAGACCCAAACCGAAGAGTTCCTGCTGCTGAGCTGATGAAATCACTGCAATCCCTTTGTGCTTCAGCTGTTTCTTTACTTATTGTGCAGAAATCATCTCTCAAGGGTCCAGCTGCTTTCTGGCTGTGCCTCTCATCAAAATCACTGCCCAGCACCAGACATGAGAAGGTTCTACCTGAACAATTGTGACAGAATCCTCACAGACACTGAGCCCAGTGACTCACAGAGCGCTGCACATTGTCCCCTATAGCACCTGGTGTGTCAGCAATTAAATCACTTGTTTTAAATTACCCCCACACACACAGTTTCTATGTGCCATTAAAAATCTGTAAACTGTGTCCCTGATGTAAAAAATAAATAAATAAAATGTTTATACTTGATGGATTTCTTCTCTTGTAGGTATTGACTCCTCTCTCCTTGCAGAGCTGCCTCTGTCCTGACTGTCACTGTCCCAGCCAGGTCCCAGACCTGCCTTCAGGACTCCCAGATTAGAGTTTGGCTAAAGGAAGGGCAAAACCCAGGAGAGAAGGGAGCACAGAACTCCAGGAGCACAGACAAACCAAAGGTGTTTAATGCTGGCTGGGAAGGAGAGCAGAAAAAAATCATCACTTACACAAAGCTGATGACAAGGAGCAGCTTGGAGACACTCTGCAGGTGGAAGCCACTGGGGCTCTCCTCAGGGATGTGCCGTGTTTGAGTGGAACCTGAGGAGATGGGACGCATTTGGGATGGGAAACAGGGAAAGGAACCCCCGATCCTCTACCCACCCCAACACTCCCCTCTGTGAGCAAACCCCTGCTTGTCCCCAGCCCCGTGGGCTGTGCAGCTGCTCACCTGCCACGTGCTTGATTCGATGGGCAACCTCCTCATCCGTGGGGGTGGTCACGGGGCTCAGCACCTCCTCCAGGTGCGGCACCCTCAGGTGGGCGTGGGCGCGTTTCCGCCGCCGCACCGTGGATTGCTTGCTCACCTTCTCTTTGGGGGATTGTCTGTGCACCTCAGCCAGGTACGTGCTCTCTGTTTTGGTCAGCTCGCTCTCTGCAGCAAAAACAGGGAGCATTTTGTAGAGAGGGAAAGGTTTAACCCCTCTGCTGTGATGCCTCAGGATTTTAGCTTTTAGAATTTTCACATATTTGTAACCCTGCAGTTCTTTGGTGTGGAACTAAACTCCACATCCAGTGTGAGCTGCTGCTCTCCCATTTTGGGCAGACACAACAATTCCTCTCTGGACACTTGATCTGTTTTGGTCAGCTCACTCTCTGCAGCACAAACAGGGAGCATTTCATAGAAAGAGAAAGGTTTAACCCCTCTGCTGTGATGCCTTAGGATTTTAGCTTTTAGAATTTTCACATATTTGTAACCCTGCAGTTCTTTGGTGTGGAACTAAACTCCACATCCAGTGTGAGCTGCTGCTCTCCCATTTTGGGCAGACACAAGAATTCCTCTCCTGGCAATCAAGGACACTTGATCTGTTTTGGTCAGCTCACTCTCTGCAGCACCAACGGGGAGCATTTGGTAGAGAGAAAAGGGTTTAACCCCTCTGCTGTGATGCCTGAGGATTTTAGCTTTTCTATTTTTCATCTATTTGTAACTCTGCAGTTCTTTCGTGTGTAACTCCAAACTCCACACACAGTGGGAGCTGCTGTTCTTCCATTTTGGGCAGACACAACAATTCCTCTCCAGGATTTTAGCTTTTCTATTTTCAATCTACTTGAAAGAGATTATATTTAATACTAATACTAATGCTACTACTACTACTACTAACAATGATAATAAATTATATTTAATAACAGTATATTATTATTTTTTCCATCTATTTGTAACCCTGCAGTTTTTTAGTGTAGAACTCCAAACTCCACACACAGTGGGAGCTGCTGCTTCCCCATTTGGGGCAGACACAACAATTCCTCCCCAGAGATGGAAACAAAAGGGAGTTGGGGGAGCAAACTTGGGGTCAATGACTTCATTGGCTGAAGCTGGAATTGGCAGATTCACCCCCAAAATGCAAATGGACCAAACTTATAAAAGTGTGAAACCTGTGACCCATTGTCCATTTTTGGGTGGGCTTTGTCTGCCCTAAATGTACCTGAAGGCCTTTCAATAAATAAATCTGCTTTTCAGTCTCTTAATTCTGCTTGGCCACTGTTTTTAAGTAGCCCCAAAAAAGGCATCAGCTGGCCCAAAGAAGCTGCCAGAGCCTGAGACATTTGTGCTCCACATTCCTTGCACCTTTTACCAAAATTTGACCCCAAACTGCCTGACAGGGAGCAGGATTTGAATAATTCCAGCAGGTAATTTATTCCAGCTGTGGTAGCCCCTTTTGTAAACCACCCCAAGGCTGGCTCAGGCTGCCCACTCCCAGGGAGCCACAAGTGCCACTGTCAGTGCCACTCTTACCCAAGTGACGGAAATAATCCTCCAGGCCGCTCCAAAAATTCTTCTCGATGAAGGATTTCACCAGCCCCCAAGGCTGCTTCCTGTAGCGCAGTTCTGTGGAAACCCTGTGAGGAGGAACAGGTCACTCACTCCCCTGGCGTTGCTGTCAATTCCCAATCTTTGTCAGCGCAAATCCAGGAAATAATCATGTACACGCTGTTATTTCTGGAATGCTCTCAGCCCTTCACGCTTCCAGAGGAGAAGCAGTGCTGGAAAAATCCTTGCAAGGGCAGGAAGAGCCTCTCCCAAGAGCACTCCAGGGCCATTTGGCAGACATTTGGATTATCATTACTGAAGTCACAGGGATCTAGCTGTGCCCAGCACCCAGTTCCTCTGTTTAGTCCCAGAAGTTCCTCCTGTGCTTATCACAGATCCTGTGCTTATCACAGCCTGCAGTGATAACAGGCTCTGCAAAGCCCTGCATCCAAGAGAGAGGCAAGAAAAAATCTGTAAATCCTCTCCCTGGTGCAGCTGTAACTCTTCCACGTTGATGTCAACCCAGCAGGTGAAAATCCTGCCCCTACCCCTGGTGACAGGAATGTCCCAGCAACAGGACAAGGAAGATGTGACAGAATCCTCACAGACACTGAGCCCAGTGACTCCCAGAGAACTCTGCACATTGTCCCTCACAGCAGCTGGTGTGTCAGCAGTTAAATCACTTGTTTTAAATTACCCCCACACACACTTTCTATGTGCCATTAAAAATCTGTAAAGTGTGTCCCTGATGTAAAAAATAAAAAATAAAACACTTGTTGGGTTTCTTCTCTTGTAGGAATTGACTCCTCTCTCCTTGCAGAGTGGCCTCTGTCCTGATTGTCATTGTCCCAGACCTGCCTTTAGGACTTCCTGGACTTCAAAGCCCATGTTTGGCTAAAGCAAGGGCAAAACTCAGGGGAAAGGAGAAAAGGGAGCACAGAACTCCAGGAGATAAACCAAAGGTGTTTAATGCTGGCTGGGAAGGACAGCATTAAAAAATAAATAAAAAAAAAAGAAATAACCCCCTCAACCCCTCCTAACCCACCCCAAACCCCCTCCCAGAGGTGCCTTTTGCTCATCATTCACTCCCAGGGGAGGTACCTGAGTCGGCTTTTGTTTCTGGCCACACGAGTCAAGGTGTAGCGGTTGATGGTGTAGAAATAATCGTGGTAGGGGACGTCGTGGGTGAGCACCTCTGCGTCGATGACATAGCACTCGCTCTCCTGGCTGGCCTTGTACATTGTCTGCAGGAAAAACAGCTCGGAATGTGCTGGCTCCTCAGGACCAAGGAGGAATTGAGAACCTGACTCCATGTTCTCAGAAGGCTGATTGGTTATTTTAATAAATAATGTTTATTTTATACTATATTACATTTTATACTATATTATATTGAAGGATTATTTTAAGATACGATATTATATTACAGAAGGCTAACTTATTATTTTAAGATACTATATTATATTAAAGAATTATTTTAAGATACTGTATTATATTAAAGATGGCTAATTTATTATTTTAAGATACTATATTATATTAAGATATTATATTATATTCAATAATTAAATATACTAAAACTCTACTAAAGAATAGAGAAAGGATACAGACAGAGGGCTTAACAAGATCCTAATGAAAAACTCGTGACTGCTTCCAGAGTCCCAACACAGCTTGGTCATTAAATCAAAACAATTCACATGAAACCAACCAAACAAGGACCAGTTGGTAAACAATCTTCAGACCACATTCCAAAGCAGCAAAACACAGGAGAAGCAAATGAGATAATTTTTGTTTTCCTTTTTCTCTGAGGGTTCTCAGCTCCCCAGGAGAAGCAATCCTGGGCAAGGAGGTTTTCCCAGAAAATGTGACAGTGACACGCAAGGCAGCTCTGCTCCAGTGTCACTCACCTGAGTCTCAGTGACTGTGGCAGTTTTGGGGGCCAGAGGGTTGGTGAGGGTGATGGTGTACAGGATCACTCTGGTCTGATTGCCATTTTCCTCCTTCTTCCAGGGGTGAAAGATGATATCTGAGAGGACAGAACAACATTCCAGTCACGGGACTGGGGAGGGATCTCAGGTCTGTCCCCTGGGGAAGGGCACAGCCACATAACCAAGCTGGGGATGGGATTTCCTTCCCCTTGGGGAGCCTGGCTGCTCTAGAGCTCAGCTGAGTGTGAAACAAAGGGCTCCTGTACTAAATTTTTCCCTCTTTCAAGTGCAGGGAAAGGGAGAGAAGCTGGGGATTTATCTCCTTCAGCAAACCTGCAGTTACAGGGAAAGGACTATGACACGCCAAGGGATTCTTTCTGCAGCTCTGTCCGTGTCAGATGTGGAGCTAAAAGAGCTTTTCCCTCACACTGTTAAGCCTTGGAACAGAAGATCAGGCCTTAGGTGATGATAAAAAATAAGAAAATCAGTTTTTTCCATAAAAAAAGCTGTTCCAGCTGTTAAAAATGTAACCAGATGGGCACTCAGGTCCTGCCTGCTCTTGGTTACCACCAGCATGGGACAGCGTGGCCAACTGGACAAAATCTCTTCAGAATGTCACCCCAAGCAGACAAAACTGTAGCTCCAAGGCAGAGGTGATGATAAAAAACAAGAAAATCAGGTTTTTCCCCTAGAAAAGCTGTTTCAGCTGTTAAAAATGTAACCAGATGGGCACACAGGTCCTGCCTGCTCTTGGTTACCACCAGCATGGGACAGTGTGGCCAACTGGACAAAATGTGCTCAGAATGTCACCCCAAGCAGACAAAATTGTAGCTCCAGGGCAGAGCCCTTCCCCCGCAGCCCCTTGGCAGGTCCAGCAGCAGCAGCAGCTCACCAGTGTTTTGCAGAAGCAAACAAGCTCCACAACTTTGTGAAAGTTGTAAAGTCGGTATGTTTATTACAGCAGTGGATGCATGTGGAGATTCCTCTCCCTAAAAGACATGGGTGCCTCTGGGAACTCCAGATCCTTTTTAACCCCCCTCTCAAATAAATATGCATGCAATTTTAACAATTGGGATCATAGCTATTTTTCACATAGGTTCATACATATTCATTTTACAAATTTCACATGACATTTGCCACTAATTCTTCTTCATCAGAAAGAATTTCTAGATCAGGTTGACCTGATCTCTGTCTCCCCGCTCCTTATCTCTGTCCTTTGGCTGAAGCAGTTTCTCTGAGCACAGGCTTTTTCAAGAACAGGCAAACTAAACAGCTGTGTTTTCAAACTACGGGCTAAATTCAAAAATCTAAATCAAAATGGATTTCTACTCCGGAAAATTTCCACTCTGTCTCACCAGAGAAGCGGCGCTGCTCCATGAAGTCCCTCTGGAACTGGGAGTCAGTGAAGAGCAGGTCGTAGAGCTTGTCCACGCTGAAGTTGAACACCTCGTTCACGTACTGGCGCCCGTTCAGGTCCTCGTAAAAGGCTTGGACCTCCCCTGTGGGCAAAGAGAGCCTCAAGGTCCAGCCATGACCCTCCAGGGTGATGGAAATTGTGCTTCCACAGCACCAGGAGCTCAATATTGCAGAAGGAACCTAAAGGAGGGACTTCAACTGCTGCCTCAGGTTCAGCTTTTATATTTTTTCAGGTTCTGTGCTGCTTTAGTGTGTGGGTCTGGGTTCATATCAGGGGATGCTGAGCTCTGTGCACAGAGCAGGGAGACAAAACAATTCCTGCTCCAGCTGGGCACCAAGGACAAATGATCCCAATCTCAGCCCAGGAGCACAAACCCCGTGGGCTGGAGAGAGAAAAACAAGCAGGGTGGGACTGCATGGGCTAAAGCTGGAATGGGACAATGAACTGCAAGGTGCAAATGGAGCAGAACTGATCCCAGGGAGAGACCCCGGGAGCGCTCGTGCATTTTGGGGCCATTTTGGTTCACCTTGGGTTCATTTTGGGGCCATTTTGGTTCACCTTGGGTTCATTTTGGGACCATTTTGGTTCACCTTGGGTTCATTCTGGGACCATTTTGGTTCACCTTGGGTTCATTTTGGGACCATTTTGGTTCCTCTTGGCTGCAGCCCTGGCTGGGCTCTTGTGCTGCCCAAGGTGCATCCATTGAGGCCTCTTAATAAATCCCTGCTTTATTCTTTAGCTCTGTCCAGCCTCTGTTCCAGGCCAGCCTTCACAAGGCAACACAACCCTTTTCCTGCACTGATCCCAGGGCAAGAACTTTGGACAACAGAAGGGATAATTAATTACATAGGGAAGGGACAATTAATTATTTTAGGCATATCCTAAAATTTTTAGGCACGTCCTAAAATTTTTAGATGCAGCCTAAACCATAAACACATTCACTTTCTGCAGCCCACAGTGGGAATTCTTTGCATCTTCAGGGTCCAGGAAGGGATTCCAGCAGTCACCACTCCATTCCCTCACAGGAGGGGTGGGATAAGGCTGGAGGAGCCCTGGTGGAGTGGCCTTTCCCCACCCTACCTTCATCGTGGGTGTCTGAGGAGTCACTGAGCTCTGTGGGAATGTCCTCGTTGTCATTGAAGTCCAGGGAGGGGGAGTTCACAGGGCCAATGATGTCGATTTTCTCTCCCATGATGTTGGCAATGCCAAGGTCCTTCTCCACAGGACTCTCTGCCACTGCCTCCTCCTCCTCTGGGAGCACTCCATCGAACTGCAGCAAGGACAGGGCACAACAAGGGCAAGATCAGCACCTCCAAATGGGCTTTGTTTCAAAAAACCTCACATCTGTAAGCCAGTCTCTGGATATTTGGCCTTGACATATGTGGAAATTAAATAGAGAGAGGAGGACAATTGCTATACAGTGTTTGTAAAACCTCCTCTCAAAAAAATCAGCGTTCAAGCTTTGAACACCACCAGGATTTTTGTTCAATACTGGTTTTGTCCAACACTGATTTTGTTCCTGAACAAGCTCAAAGAACCTGAGGTAATATCTAAACAAGGTCTGCTCTGCCATAATTCCAGGAGGGTACACACTGTTTTCCAGGGAATAACTGAGGGCAGGGAAGAAATGATAACCCTTTTATGTCTCTTTTTTCATCCAGAAGTAAAGAAAGGAATATGCTCTTGCTGCTGAGAGTCCCAGTGACCAAACCACTGACCAAGGACTGAAATCAGCAGCAGCGGAAGAGGAGCTGGAGGATGAACCAACCTCGTACGACCCACGGGGTGCTGAATTTCAGGGGAAACAAATTCCTGCTGCCAGGGGAGGGAGAAAACTCACCGAGGCTGGGGCTTCACTGCTGCCTGTGGAGGTCAGGGTGCTGGCAGTGACAGATTTCTTTGGCAGCTGAGGGCTGGCTTCTGGCTTGGCCTCCATGCTGCTCTTGGAGGAGCTGTCGTTGACTTCGTTCTCCTCCACGGGGATTTCTTCGCAGTAGCTGGGACGCCACAGAGAACACAGGTTTTTATGGTTACCCCTCTCACAACAGCTACAGCTGCACACACAGAGCAAGTGAGAATGTTTCTATGAAGTCTCCAGGCTGTCCAGAAGCAGGAATGGCTCAGTGCAGGGGAGAGCAAGCCCCATTTTTTTGGGTGTTTATACAGGGATTGACAAGCATCAGCATTTTCTGGCCATGCAGCACTGCCTGCCTTGTGACTGGGGTGCTCTGGCATTTCTAGAATTGCTCAGCTGGCTCAGCAGGCATTGCACCCCCTCCCAGTGGTGCCTTAAGTTTTAGCTTTTCTATTTTTCAGATTCTGTGCTGTTTTAGTGTGTAGTTCTGAGCTTCATATTAAGTGTTGGTGAGCTCTCTGCACACAGCAGGAAGACAAAACAATTCCAGTTCCTTCTCTAGGAATTGAGAAGGAATTGTTGACAACTGACCAATTGTCCTTGGTCCCCTTGTCCTTGGGGAGTCACTGAGGAGTCAAGGACCAAGGACAATCAATACAAGTTACAGGTCCAAGAGCACAAACAACATGGACTGAAGAGAGAAAAACAAGCAGGATGGGACTTGATAACCTAAAGCTGTAACTGGACAATGAACTCCAAGAAGCAAATGGAGCAGAACTTATGAAAGTGAGAGACCCCGTGAGCAGTCATGCATTTGGGGACCATTTTGGTTCATCTTGGGTTGATTGTGTGACCATTTTGGTTCATCTTGGGTTCATTTTGGGACCATTTTGGTTCATCTTGGGTTCATTTTGGGACCATTTTGGTTCCTCTTGGGTTCATTTTGGGACCATTTTGGTTCATCTTGGGTTCATTGTGTGAACATTTTGGTTCATCTTGGGTTCATTGTGTGAACATTTTGGTTCCTCTTGGGTTCATTTTGTGACCATTTTGGTTCATCTTGGGTTCAATGTGCGAACATTTTGGTTCATCTTGGGTTCATTGTGTGAACATTTTGGTTCATCTTGGGTTCATTTTGGGACCATTTTGGTTCATCTTGGGTTCATTGTGTGAACATTTTGGTTCATCTTGGGTTCATTTTGGGACCATTTTGGTTCACCGTGGGTGCAGCCCTGGCTGGGCTCTTGTGCTGCCCAAGGTGCATCCATGGAGGAGATCCTTTGAATAAATCCCTGCTTTATTCTCTAACTCTGTTCTAGGCCAGCCTTCAGAAGGCATCACCAGCTTCCATGAGGAACCCTCCCCTTCCAGCTTTTTAGGCATCATGCCTAAATGGTGCCTCATTCCAGATGTGCCAGGACAGGCAGCATTGGGGCATGCAGCACCCGCGCCAGGTCCCAGATGTGCCAGGACAGGCAGCATTGGGGGCATGCAGCACCCGTGCCAGGTCCCAGATGTGCCAGGACAGGCAGCATTTGGGGCATGCAGCACCCCCTGCTCCCCTGGGGCCCCCTGTGCTCCCCCCAGAGCGCTCAGCCCTCCCCTCTCACCCCATGGTGTTGAAGTCATCGTCAGGAGGCACGTAGTCTTCGTCGTCGCTGGTCAGCCCCAGCTCGTTGCCGTAGCACTGGTGGACAAAGTGCCAGAGCTCCTTGGGGCACAGGGGCTGCAACAGGGGCACAGAAAAGTCACCAACGTGCAGCCAAGAATGAGCAAACACACGGAAATTGTCTGGAATTGTCATTGGCAGGAGGACATTCCTTGCCCTGAAAGAAGTGAGAGATGCTGATCCTTGTGGTGAGAGCCCTTCTGTGGGCTCAGCTCTGCGAAATCATATATATGATACTATATAATAATATATACCTACTTATATATGTGTATATACATGCAATATATGTAACATTCAATGTTTTATTATACTATTATTAAAATATGGATGAGATTTCCCACTAACAGGGCTGGAATGTCCTAAAGGAAGCTCTGAACCTGCATTTCCCTACACTGATCTTTTCCCATCTCTTCTGTTGCGCCCCCATTCAATTTCTGCTGCTCCATCAAACCCCAACACTTTATGAGGTTTGTTTTTCCCCCGCCTTCAACTTTTTTTTTTTTAATTAAAGCTGCCTGAAGAATCCCAGCTGAAGGGAAAATTATCTATAACAATCTAGAAAAAAATTAAGAATTAAAAAATTAAAATTAAAAAAAAAATTAAATAAACAGTATCTAAAGCAACGAAGAAAAGCATTTCCTGCTGCAGTTCGGAATCACAAGGAGTTTGTGTCACCAGACACCCCTGTGAAAAGTTTAAAAGAAGAAAAAGTAAAAAAGAGAAAATTAATTATCCAGACCACTGAAAAAAGCCCGGATTTTAGGGATGCAGGTCAGTGATCAGCACATGACTGTGACATGAGACTCTGAAAAATGGGGCAGGAAAACTTGTGATTTAAAGATGTGGTACAGGGATGAAAGGGGATTTTTACCCCTAAGAAACTTATGACCAACAACAAAGATTTCTTGGTAATGAGGGGAAACAAACCCAGGGAACTTTTTCTGAGTTGCTGCCTTGATTTTTTTCCCATAGTAACTGCATGGGATAAGGCAGGAATTTTTAATCTGGAGTTCCTCACAGCAGCAACCAAAAACATGGGGGGGAAAAAGCCTCTAATGAGGAACTTTTCCTCCAGAGAAATCTGACTGCTCCTCCTCCCTCCCACACACATTAACTCACACCCATGTCTTATCAGGAAAACTGGACTCAGCTTTTTCTCCCCTTTTCCTGCCAGCCCCAGCTCCCACATTTGGAAAAAAGAGCTCTGGAAGTGCTTCCTGTGTTTATCAGTCCCTGCCTCAGCTCCCTTTTGCCTTGACCTCGAGACCAAGGGCGCTGAGTTTCATTTGGAGCTCCAAAAGCTGCTCGGGTTACAACCACAGGCAAGGTGATCCCTTCTGCTCCTAAATCCCACTCTGAATTTTGGGACAGGGTATTCCTGGTGCCTCACCCCTCCAGCAGGGCTTGAATTTCAGCCAGGACACCCCAAAATGCTGTGATATCAGGGCCAGAAATCCCCTCCAGATACTCAAATAAAATCCAGGATTTCCAGGGTCTCTGGCACAGCAGGAGCAGATTTCTTTTAAAATCCAACCCACTGAGCCCTCACCCAGTGCAGCCTGCACCAACAACTGCTCTCACTTGGATTTGGGATGCCCTGAACACTCATTTTCTGTCCTGCTTTCTAGAGGGCTGCTCCACTGTGGAATTACAGACTTCCAAACAAATAAAAAATAAAATTCCCCCTGGAAACCCTGATTCCTCAGCAGAGGCAGAGTGGCACCTACTGTGTGTGATTTACCCCAGAAAATCAGTGATTTCTCCCAGAAAATGAGTGATTAGCCCCAAAAAACACATGATTTAGCCCAGAAAAATGGGTGATCAACCCCAAAAACCAGGTTTTATCCCAGAAAAATGGGTGATTAACCCAAGAAAACGGCAGACTAACAGCAGAAGATAGGTGATTAACCCCAAACAGGTGATTTATCCCAAAAACCAGATGGTTTATCCCAGAAAATGGGTAATTAACACCAGAAAACAGGTGATTTATCCCAGAAAATGGGAGATTTACCCCAGAAAATGGGTGAGGAACACCAGCAAAAGAATTCCCTGCAAAAAGAGGGAATTGCCTCTGCAGTCATGAGCCTGCTGTGCCTAAACATTTGTGCTTAATGTTCGTACTGCCCAAAACCACTTGAGTTTAATGTCTCTCCTGCCCAAAACCACTTTTATTTGCCGTCCCTTCTGCCCTAACACTTGTGTTTGCTGTCCCTGGGTGTTTTTTCAGCCAGGAGTGATGCTCCTGCCCACATCCATCCCCACCCTTCCATCTCTGGGTACCTTGTCAAGCAGAGCATTCTGCCACAGTCTGAACATCATCATGTACGTCCTGTCCCGAGCCCCAAAGGAAGTAAAAAAGTGCTGGATGGGGAGAGAGGGAGAGAAAAATCAGCTCAGAAAAAGCCAAAAAAAACAGGAGAAGAACACAACCAGGGAGTGAGCACTGAAACAGCTCTGTCAGAAATGTGCTGCTGTAAAAGCTGGATATTTCACCTGGCCCCACACCTGAGCTCCAGCTCAGCACAATCCCTGCTCCCAGCCCTTTTCCCAGTTTGGAAAAACCCCACACACCCTCTAAGTGCCCTGCCAGCCACGCAGAGGTGGCCTTATCCTTGTGGGATTTACCTTTTCAGTGTCAGTGCAAACTTGGATGGCATTGGGAATGAGCCGGGCTGTCTTCTCCTTGGTCATGGAGCAGATGTCCTTCAAGCGAACTGTCAGCTGCAGCAGGCAGGGAACAACACCAGGAGAGGGGGAAAATCATGAGAAAAGCAGCAGAAAAGCCC
Source organism: Calcarius lapponicus (assembly GCA_039654755.1). Lineage (NCBI taxonomy): Eukaryota > Metazoa > Chordata > Aves > Passeriformes > Fringillidae > Calcarius > Calcarius lapponicus. The sequence goes on along the minus strand of JBBFKN010000012.1, from coordinate 22,902,091 downwards.
TTCCAAAGCCAATCTGAGCACAGCCCTGGGGTTGGCAGCACTGGGAGAGTCTCACCAGGCAGGGAAAAACATCAGAAAAGGGAGAAAATCATGAGAAAAGCAGCAGGTACAGCCATACCAAAGCCAATTTGAGCCCCAGGGTTGGCAGCAGTGGGAGAGGTTCACCAGTCAGGGAACAACATCAGAAAAGGGAGAAAATAATGAGAAAAGTAGCAGAAAAGCCTTTCCAAGGCCAATGTGGGCACAGCCCCAGAGTTAACAGCAGTGGGAGAACCTCACCAGTGTCTCCCAGGCAGGGAAAAACTCCAGAAAAGGAGAAATTCATGAGAAAGGCAGCAGGAACAGCCCTTCCAAAGCCAATGTGAGCCCCAGGGTTGGCAGCATTGGGAGAGCCTCACCAGTGTCTCCCAGGCATGAAAAAACACCAGGAAAGGGAGAAATTGATGAATAAGGCAGCAGAAGAGCCCTTCCAAAGCCAATGTGGGCACAGCCCCAGGGTTGGCAGCAGTGGGAGAGCCTCACCAGTGTCTCCCAGTGTCCTGGTTTGAAAAGGAAGTGAGTTTTTTGGGGGGCTGTGGTCAAACCAGTGGGTGCTCAGATTTGAATATTGGTACTTGGTGTGGCCACTGAGGACATGGAGAACACAGAGGGTTAAAAGCAGAGAAAAACAGGCAGGGAAAAACACCAGGAAAGGGGGAAATTCAAGAGAAAGGCAGCAGAAAAGCCCTTCCAAAGCCAATGTGGGCACAGCCCCAGGGTTAACAGCACTGGGAGAGTCTCACCAGTGGGAAAAACTCCAGAAAAGGAGAAAATCATGAGAAAGGCAGCAGGTACAGCCATACCAAAGCCAATTTGAGCCCCAGGGTTGGCAGCAGTGGGAGAGCCTCACCAGTGTCTCCCAGTGTCCTGGTTTGAAAAGGAAGTGAGTTTTTTGGGAGGCTGTGGTCAAACCAATGGGTGCTCAGATTTGAATATTCACACTTGGCGTGGCCACTGAGGACATGGATACACCTCTGAGAACACAGGGGGGTGAAAGCAGAGAAAAACAGGCAGGGAAAAACACCAGGAAAGAGGGAAATTCAAGAGAAAGGCAGCAGAAAAGCCTTTCCAACGCCAATGTGGGCACAGCCCCAAGGTTAACAGCAGTGGGAGAGTCTCACCAGGCAGGGAAAAACACCAGGAAAGGGAGAAATTCATGAGAAAAGCAGCAGGTACAGCCATACCAAAGCAAATTTGAGCCCCAGGGTTGGCAGCAGTGGGAGAGCCTCACCAGTGTCTCCCAGGCATGAAAAAACACCAGGAAAGGGAGAAATTGATGAATAAGGCAGCAGAAGAGCCCTTCCAAAGCCAATGTGGGCACAGCCCCAGGGTTGGGGAGCCTCACCAGTGTCTCCCAGTGTCCTGGTTTGAAAAGGAAGGGAGCTTTTTGGGGGGCTGTGGTCAAACCAATGGGTGCTCAGATTTGAATATTCACACTTGGCGTGGCCACTGAGGACATGGATACACCTCTGAGAACACAGGGGGGTGAAAGCAGAGAAAAACAGGCAGGGAAAAACACCAGGAAAGGGAGAAATTCATGAGAAAGGCAGCAGAAAAGCCCTTCCAAAGCCAATGTGGGCACAGTCCCAGGGTTAACAGCACTGGGAGAGTCTCACCAGTGGGAAAAACTCCAGAAAAGGAGAAAATCATGAGAAAGGCAGCAGAAAAGCCCTTCCAAAGCCAATGTGAGCCCCAGGGTTGGCAGCATTGGGAGAGCCTCACCAGTGTCTCCCAGGCAGGAAAAAACACCAGGAAAGGGAGAAATTGATGAATAAGGCAGCAGAAGAGCCCTTCCAAAGCCAAGGTGGGCACAGCCCTGGGGTTGGCAGCAGTGGGAGAGCCTCACCAGGCAGGGAAAAGGAGCAGGAAAGGGAGAAAATCATGAGAAAAGCAGCAGAAAAGCCTTTCCAAAGCCAATTTGAGCCCCAGGGTTGGCAGCATTGGGAGAGCCTCACCAGTGTCTCCCAGGCAGGAAAAACCACCAGGAAAGGGAGAAATTGATGAATAAGGCAGCAGAAGAGCCCTTCCAAAGCCAATGTGGGCACAGCCCCAGGGTTGGCAGCAGTGGGAGAGCCTCACCAGTGTCTCCCAGTGTCCTGGTTTGAAAAGGAAGGGAGCTTTTTGGGGGGCTGTGGTCAAACCAACGGGTGCTCAGATTTGAATATTGGTACTTGGTGTGGCCACTGAGGACATGGAGAACACAAGGGGTTAAAAGCAGAGAAAAACAGGCAGGGAAAAACACCAGGAAAGGGGGAAATTCAAGAGAAAGGCAGCAGAAAAGCCTTTCCAACACCAATGTGGGCACAGCCCAGCAGTGGGACGATCTCACCAGTGTCTCCCAGGCAGGGAAAAACTCCAGAAAAGGAGAAATTCATGAGAAAGGCAGCAGGAACAGCCCTTTCAAAGCCAATGTGAGCAGATCCCCGGGGTTAACAGCACTGGGAGAGCCTCACCAGGCAGGGAAGAACACCAGGAAAGGGGGAAATGGATGAGCAAGGCAGCAGAGGAGCCTCACCAGTGTCTCCCAGCGGAAGATGTTGCTGTAGAAGCAGATCCAGTTCTCGGAGAGGTAGAGGCGGCCCTGCAGGAGAATGTCCCTCTGGAGAGCACATGAGTAATCTGGGGGAGGACAGCACGTGGTCAGAGAGGAGCAGAAAACAGCAAGATGCCACTGATGCCTTCAGGTTTTTGCCTTTGTGCTTCCCAAATCCTGAGCTGCATCAGTGCACGACTCCAAACTCCATAAAAAGTGCAGTTAATTCTTCACATTTTGGTCAGAAAAATAATTCCTCTGGGCATGAAACTCAAGGAGACCTGACAGCCTCAGGTCCCAGTAAGTATAAACAAAAGAGAATTGGGGAGGGGAGAAAACTGGGGGAATCCTTCATTACCTGAAGCATCTCAGCAGCTGTGAGGTGAGGTTTGGGGAGGGCAGTCATGTGTGAGCAGGGATGTTGGAGTAGGAAAATTCATCCACAAACACCAGGGGTTTATGCCCAAAAAGGAGACAGAGCAGTCCTGGAACTTTATTCCAATCAAGGGAGAGGCCATGGGGCATTCCCCTGGTGTCTCTCCAATTTTTGGAGGATGCAGCCTCCTTTCTATCCCAATTTTTGTGTTAGTGGATGAATTTAAGAATGAAAACCTGGCTGGGTTTGTGTTGCCTTCCTCCCGACAGCCCCTTTATTGGAACAAAGTTCCAGGATTCCTCTGTCACCTTTTTGGACAATAACCCCTGGTGATTGTGAACGAATTTAAGAATGAAAACCTGGCTGGGTTTGCTGGATTTGTGCTGCTCTGCTCCCCAGAGCCCCCCTGGGGCTGCCCTTACCCACGATGAGGCTCTCCATGTCCAGGAGCTGCTTGAAGAATTTTTGGAATATTTTTTTATTAGAATAAAGTTACAGGATTCATCTGTCACCTTTTTGGACACAAACCCCTGGTGTTTGTGGATGAATTTAAGAATGAAAACCTGGCTGGGTTTGTACTGCCCTCCTCCCGACAGCCCCTTTATTGGAACAAAGTTCCAGGATTCCTCTGTCTCCTTTTTGGACATCAACCCCTGGTGTCAGTGGATGAATTTAAGAATGAAAACCTGGCTGGATCTGTGGTGCCCTCCTCCCAGAGCCCCTTTACTCAAATAAAGTTCCAGGACTCTGTCACCTTTTTGGACATCAACCTCTGGTGACTGTGGATGAATTCAAGAATGAAAACCTGGCTGGATTTGCTGGATTTGCGCTGCCCTCCTCCCCAGAGCCCTCCTGGGGCTGCCCTTACCCACGATGAGGCGCTCGGTGTCCGGGAGCTGCTTGAAGAGTTTCCTGAAATCCTCATTGCGCTGCTTGTAGGTGGGGCTCAGCACCTGCAGGGAAAAAGGGGCTGTGAGGACAGGGGCAGCTGGGACACGGGCTGGGGACAACAGGGACACCTCAGGGACAGCAGGAGAAGGGGGGCAGAGGCACTGAGGAGCTCCCATCACAGCCCAGAGATGGGAGGCTTTGGGCTTTATGCAGGGAGGGAGAGGAAGAGGAGAACGTGGCTTGGGAGAGCAATCCAGGCTGGAAAGGAAAAAAAATCCTGGAAAGGCGGCAGCCCTGCCTGCAGAGGGGTTCCCTGTGCCTACAGAGTTCTCTCTGTGTCTGCACGGGATTTCTCTGTGCCAGCAGATTTCTCTGAGCCTGCACAGGAGTTCTCTCTGTGCCTGCAGAGTTATCTGGGCTTGCAAAGTTCTCTGTGCCTGCAGAGTTCTCTGTGCCTGCAGAATTCTCTGTGCCTGCAGAGTTCTCTCTGTGCCTGCAGAATTCTCTGTGCCTGCAGAGTTCTCTCTGTGCCTGCAGAATTCTCTGTGCCTGCAGAGTTCTTTGTTCCTGCAGAGTTCTCTCTGTGCCTACAGAGTTCCCTGTGCCTACAGTGGGGTTCTCTGTGCCTGCACAAGAGTTTTCTCTGCCTGAAGAGGAGTTCTTTGTGCCTGCAGAGTTCTCTGTCCCAGCAGAGTTCTCTCTGTCCCTGCAGTTCCCTGTGCCTGCACAGGAGTTCTCTCTGTGCCTGCAGAGTTCTCTGTGCTTGCAGAGGGGTTCCCTGTGCCTGCAGATTTCTCTGAGCCTGCAGAGTTCCTGCAGAGGAGTTCTCTGTGCCTGCACAGGAGTTCTCTGTCCCTGCAGAGTTCTCTGTGCCTGCACAGGAGTTCTCTGTGCCTGCAGAGTTCTCTCTGTGCCTGCAAAGTTCTCTGTGCTTGCAGAGGAGTTTCCTGCACATACAGAGCTCTCTCTGCCTGCAGAGGGGTTCCCTGTGCCTGCAGATTTCCCTGTACCTGCACAGGAGTTCCCTGTGCCTGCAAATTTCTCTGTCCCTGCAGAGTTCCCTGTCCCTGCAGAGTTCTGTCCCTGCAGAGGTTCTCTGTCCCTGCACGCTGTCCAAGGTAGGTGTGCTCTGCTTGCACTCACCTGCCAAACACCAGCAATGGGGCAGCCGTCCCAGGAAATGGGGGGGTGACCCCAGGAAATGGGGGGTGACCCCAGAAATAGGGGGATTCACCCCAGAAAATGGGGGATTCAGCACAGAAAAGGGGGTGATTTACCACCAAAACCAGGGGATTCAGCACAGAAATATTTACCCCAGAAAATAGGGGATTCGCCCCAGAAAATGGGGGGGTTGAGACCAGAAAATGGGGAGTTTACTCGAGAAAACAGGGGATTCAGCACAGAAAACAGGATTCAGCACAGAAAATAGATTTACCTCAGAAAATGGGTGATTCAGCACAGAAAATGGGGGATTTACCCCCCAAAATGGGGGATTTGCCCTGTAAAATGGCTGATTCTGCACGGAAAATGGGGGATTCAGCACAGAAAATGGGGGATTGAGCCCAGAAAATGGGGGCTTTACTCCAGAAAACAGGGGATTCAGCACAGAAAATAAGATTTAGCACAGAAAATAATTTACCCCAGAAAACAGATGATTCACCCCAGAAAATGGGGGATTCACCCCAGAAAATGAGAGGTTTACCCCAGAAAATGGGGGATTTACCCCAGAAAATGGCTGATTCACCACAGAAATGGGGGATTCACCCTAGAAAATGGGGGGTTTGCCCCAGAAAATGGGGGGTTTGGCCCTGCCAGAGGAGCTCGAGCAGGCACTGTCACTGAGAGCTCAGGATTCCCCCAGCCCATCCCTCTCCCCACCGAGCAAACACAGCCTCATGCTGGGACCCTGAGAACACTTCAGTGGGGCTCCTAAAGGGCTCTCTCAAATATCCCAGGCTCTTGTTCTGTGTCCTGGCCTCAGGAAGGACTCAGGGAGCTGGAGGGACAGGGGGGGTTTATGGTGTGACACCTCCTGCACCCTGCGCCATCTGCATCCCTTCCGCAGCTCAGAGCAAAGGCAGGAGCGAATCCACATCTGCAGAGGATCTGCAATGTTCCTTCTCCCACAAATGCAGAGAAGGAGCCACCTGGGGTACAACAATCTCCCTCTTTATCCAACAATCCACAGGCACTGATCTCCTAGGGCAGAAATGTGGGAGTGTTCCAAAATTCTGAGATTAGAGAAGGCATTTTCTGCTTAAGAATGGTGGTGGAACCACAGGGGTGGGAGGAATACAGAGTTTATTTAGAATTAGCCTCACAGCTCTGCCAAAAGCTGTCAGATCACAGCAAATTTGATGCTGGGTTGTCAAATCACAGACAACCCCTCGCCCCCAAAAGCATTGCCTGTTCCTCACAGCAGCTCAGAACTAGAAACAGAATATTCCAACACAATATTCCAAATATTGCTCCAGCCCCGTGGGCCCAGAGGAAGGGATCTCACTCTGAGCAAAACCTGCCAACCAGGTGACGACAGAAACATCAATTGTACTTACCAAACTCCCAGCCTGAACATCTGGAAAAGATCTTGGTCTGAGATGGGCTCCAGCAAGAGCCCGAGGCCAAGATTTCCAGGAACAAGCAGAGAGGATGGGGATGGAGTGGGGGAAAGGGGATTGCAATCCCTGCAGGGCTGAGCTTTGGGCCCAGCAGGAGCTCACACCTGTCCTAGCAGAGGCTCTGCTCTGCCAGGGCACAGCCAGCTCAGTTCAGAGACACTCACAGCTGGGATTTCAGCAGGTCCAGGGCTGCAATTTCCTCGAGAGAAGTCCACGAGTCCCTCCGGGTCCCACCGGGGCAGCTCTTGGTCCAGGAAAAGATCCCAGAGGGAGCCACACTCCAGCAGGGAATCCATCTCCTTCCCCCAGCCCTGCTCAGCTCCCCAGCTCCACTGCAATCTGCTCTTCCTGCTCCCCCTGCTCCTTCTTTATGTCCAAAGCACAGAGAGCAGCAGCCTGGCAGGAGTCCAGGTGGGTTTAGGTGCCTTCCCCTGCTCTCCTGCCCACATCCAAAGCTCAGAAATGCAGCCTGGCAGGAGTCCAGGTGGAGTTCAGGTGGGTTTAGGTGCCTTCCCCTGCTCTCCTGCCCACATCCAGCTCATCCAAAGCCCAGAGGCACAGCCTGGCAGGAGTTTAGATCAGTTTAGGTGCCTTCCCCTGTTTTCTTGCTCACATCCAGCTCATCCAAAGCCCAGAGGTGCAGCCTGGCAGGAGTCCAGGTGGAGTTCAGGTGGGTTTAGGTGCCTTCCCCTGCTCTCCTGCCCACATCCAAAGCACAGAGGAGCAGCCTGGCAGGAGTCCAGGTGGGTTTAGGTGCCTTCCCCTGCTCTCCTGCCCACATCCAGCTCGTCCCAGGCGGCCCCTGAGGATCCCAGCGAGGATTTCCCCTCCAGAGCACTTTTCCCAAAGAGGCTCATGGGGCTGGTTGTGCTGCTCTGTGCTCTCCCGCTGCAGCCTCAGCAGGTTCTCGCTGTGGGCATCCCCTGCAGGAGCCCTGGCAGGTGTGAGCAGGGCAGCACAAGCCCCCAGAGGTCCAGGAGTGCCAGACCCGACCCGGCACAGCTCCGACTCACGCGGCTCCACCAGCTCCAGCTCAGCTTTCCCCTGTCTGGCAGCAGCAAAAGCAGCAATTCTGCCTCCTCAGTGCCTCAGGCTCTGCTCTCAAAGGCAGCCTCAGCCTCTGTGTTTCTCATGGAAGGGGCGGGCAGGGAAGATCCCAAAATGCCTCCCCAGGGCTGCAGGGACTGGAGCTGGGAACGCCGGCGGCCAATGCCCGGCAGTAACCCGGCCCTGCCTCCCAGCAGATGTTTCCTGTCATGGAAAGTTGCTGGACAGAGTGTGCTGGAGGCTGAGGGGAGCCTGGGACGTGGGCTCCCGTCCCACTCCCTGCACACGGGCCCCTCTCCCTGCAGCCCTCAGTGCTGAGCAGGCCCTCCCAAACACAGGTGGGCTCCTGAGATCTGCCCACACTGGCTGGGACAGCAAATATCCCTGATATTCTCATATGTAGAAAAAGAAATAAACTCTGTATTCCTGAAAAAGACAATTGGCTGGGGAGGGGTTGGGAACACAAACCCCGAGAGGAACCCCTGAGGGAGCTGGGGGTGCTCAGCCTGGAGAAAAGGAGGCTCAGAAAAGGAGACTCAGCCTGGTTGAGCCTGCAGACACCCCTGGGTGATGGGGGCTGTCCACAGGGCTGAGATGGATGGATGAGGGGCACCTGAGCTGCTCTGCACGTGTGAGGAGCAATATTTGTGTTGCCTTGGCCACACTGAGCTCAGTGGTGAGGGCACAGCTCGAGTGCTGTGTCCAGCTCTGGGCCCTGAGCTTGGGAAGGACCTTGGGACACTGAGCACATCCAGAGGGGCTGGGAACACAAACCCTGAGAGGAACCCCTGAGGGAGCTGGGGGTGCTCAGCCTGGAGAAAAGGAGGCTCAGGGCTGCCCCCATCACTCTCTGCAGCTCCTGAAAGGTGCCTGTGCTCAGCTGGGGCTGGGCTCTGTCTCCAGCAGCACTGACACAACCAGAGCACACAGCCTCCAGCTGCACCAAGGGAAATACAGGCTGGATAGCAGGAAAAGGTTTTTTACAGAAAGGTGATAAAGTTCTGGAATGTTCTGCCCAGGGAGGTGGTGGAGTCCCCATCCCTGGGTGTGTTTAACAAAGCCTGGATGTGGCACTGGGTGCCAGGGTTGAGTTGAGGGGTTGGGGCTTTGATGATCTTTAGGGTCTCTTCCAACCCTGTGATTCTGTGAATTCTGTGATTCTGCGTCTGTTCACTGCTCAGGCCAGTTAAAGGAAGAAGAAAAATACTCAGGGGTCTGATAGATAAAAATAAAGGATGTGGTTGGGAGGAACCAGCCATGGGAGGCCCACAGAGGCAGAACCTGAGGGGCTGCACCACTCCTGGGTGCATCTCTGAGCCCTTTCTTCTCCCCCTAAAAATGGGACTTTCTAGGATTCATTCATTAGGATTCAGCCAGGTCACTTTGGAAGTGAAGGGCTGAGTGAAGCCCCTGCAGGTGCAGGAGATGTCCTGGGCTGCTGGCACTGCCTGTGCCCCCTGCCCTGAGCCCCGGCCTCTCCAGCTCCCTGCTCAGCGCAGGCAGTGCCCAGGTGAGTGCCCACAGCAGGGCACCACATCTGCTCAGCTGCGAGCAAACACTGAAATAAACCCCTCATTATTTCAGCTAACACTGAAATAAACCCCTCATTCCTCCACAACTGGGCACAGAGATCCCAAAAAGCACCAAGCAGCCAACCCAGCCCCTGCAGAGGCTCCAGGCCAGGGGGGCAGCTTGCTCACTGCACCCCAAAATCACTGGGGCACAGAGGTGTTTCCATTCAGCACTGTAGCAGTGCATCCATCTCCACCCCAAGATGAGGGAATAATAATAAGAAAAACAAACAAGCAAACAAAAAAACCACACAAAAAAACCCAAAAAACCCAAACAAACAAAAACCCCAACAAACAAACAAACAAACAAACAAACAAAACCATTCTGTAGCCTGTGAATGACAAAGAACTGGCATTACAGCCACCTGCGCTGCTTTACTGAATGCTTTACTGAGTTTCCATTGGCTGGAAACTCCAAAAGGAATTGAATAAAATAAAATAAAATAAAATAAAATAAAATAAAATAAAATAAAATAAAATAAAATAAAATAAAATAAAATATAAAATAAAACACTCCCAGCCCCCTGCCTGTGCAGAGATGGTGCCAGCAGTGATGGGAAGAGCTGAGCTGGAGCTGGAGGCAGCAAACATTAACTGCACTGCAAACACGGAGATGGGACAGGATGGCACTGCCCAGGTGAGGGAACTGCTCCCTGGGGAAATGGGGACACAAGGGTCACTCCTGAGGTGACATCTCCCTGTGGTGACATCTCCTCGTGCCACACAAATCCTCCATGGGAAACTTCCAGCAAACACTGCTGGGGAAAGGGACAGGGCACAGAACACAAAACCTGAGGAATGTTGTGTCTTGGGCAGCACAGAAAACAGGGAGTAGAGATGGCACAAGGAACAGAAGACAGGGAGAGAGATGGCACAAGGTACAGAAAACAGGAAAACGGAGCAGAGATGGCACAAGGTACAGAAGACAGGGAGCAGAGATGGCACAAGGTACAGAAAACAGAGAGAGAGATGGCATAAGGTACAGAAAACAGGAAAACAGAGCAGAGATGGCACAAGGCACAGAAAACAGGGGGAGAGGTGGCACAAGGAACAGAAGATGGAGCAGAGATGGCACAAGGAACAGAAGATGGAGCAGAGATGGCACAAGGAACAGAAAATGGAGCAGAGATGGCACACGGCACAGTAAACAGGGGGAGAGATGGCACAAGGTACAGAAAACAGGGAGAGAGATGGCACAAGGCACAAAAAATGGAGCAGAGATGGCCAAGGAACAGAAGATGGAGCAGAGATGGCACAAGGAACAGAAGATGGAGCAGAGATGGCACAAGAAACAGAAAACAGGGGGAGAGGTGGCACAAGGTACAGAAAATGGAGCAGAGATGGCACAAGGAACAGAAGATGGAGCAGAGATGGCACAAGGCACAGAAAATGGAGCAGAGATGGCACAAGGAACAGAAGATGGAGCAGAGATGGCACAAGGAATAGAAAACAGGGAGCAGAGGTGGCACAAGGCACAGAGGAGAGGGGGAAGGAAAAGCTCATTCAATTTTCATGACTGATGGACTTGTGTGATTTACACTGCTTCTAGAAAACTGCTGGAATAAACAGAACACGTTTCCTGCTTGTGTGGGAGGGTTTAGAGCCCACTGACAGCAGGGCTGGTGTGAAAAACCAGCAAAGAAAGTGGCCCCCAGTCCAACAACATCTCCTCTAAACCCATTCTGGTTGCTCAGATTTTCCATCTTTTTCTCCTTTTAAAAGTGAATGAAAAGCAGAGGGAGATGCTTCAAAGGAATCACTGGGATATGGGCTGGAAAATGGATCGGAGTTCATCATCACAGGAGCTTGCACTAAAAGTTTACTGCTAATTTAGTGCCTCTACAACCCAGCAACTGGGAATCCACACACTGAAAAGTCATGGAAAACCTGACAGGAGGAAAAGCAACTGAAAATTGTGCCAAATTTTTGTGCACAACTTTGTTGGCAGGGAGTTAAACATTGCTCCAGAAATAATTTGATTAAGTGGTTACTGGGAGTTCAAAGATGATTGTGCTGATTTACAGAGAAAAGGGCTCTTCAACACCCTGCTCACACATCAGGCCTGGATTTTTGCATTAAACTCATTTCCATGATTGCTGCTGCTGAGGGAGGCTCATCTGCCATCCCTGGAAAGGTTTTCCTGATGTTCTCCCCAAAATGAGGCAAAATTCCCCTTTGCAACTGGTAATCCACACACTGGAAGTCATGGAAAACCTGACAGGATGAAAAGCACCTGAAAGGCAGGGAGTTAAACATTGCTCCAGAAATAATTTGATGAAGTGGTTACTGGGAGTTCAAAGATGATTGTGCTGATTTACAGAGAAAAGGGCTCTTCAACACCCTGCTCACACACCAGGCCTGGATTTTTGCATTAAACTGATTTCCCACGATTGCTGCTGCTGAGGGAGGCTCATCTGCCACCCCTGGCAAGGTGTTCCTGATGTTCTCCCCCAAATGAGGCAAAATTCCCCTTTGCCTTTATAAGAAATATTTGACTCTTTCCAGCAGCTGAGTCTCCTCTGTGGCACAAGAACAGACACAGCACTCTGAGCCCAGCCAGGGCTGGTTTCTTATCAGCCTTGTGATGTCTGGGTATTCTCCAGAAGCTCAAGAGCTGCTCAGAGCTCCCCACAAAAGCCCTTTGCAGCCTCACAATCCACGACAGATCCTCCCAGCTCCTCCTGCACAGGCTTTCCCTGTGTTTCCCCACAGCAAAACTCTGCCCTCTCCCCTTTACCTGCTTCCCCAAGGGCATTTTGGGGTTATTTTTGAGGCTCTGAGCTCCTGCCAGGCTGAGGGCTGCCTGGCAAATTTGTGTGCCAAATTTTTGTGCACAACTTTGTTGGCAGAGCTGCAGGAGCAGGGCTCCTGTCCCCACCCCCTGCAATCCTCAGAGCAGACTTTGCTCTCCCAAACACAGGTGGGAAGGGCTGGGCTCCATTCATCTGCCCACACTAACTGGGACAGCAAATATTCCTGATATTCTCATATTTAAGAACACCTAAAAGAGACAATTGGTGTCTTTTCACTGCTAAAGTTAAAGGAAGAAGAAAAATATTCAGGCAATCCTCAGTGCAGACTTTGCTCTCCCAAACACAATTGGGAAGGGCTGGGCTCCATTCATCTGCCCACACTGACTGGGACAGCAAATATTCCTGATATTCTCATATTTAAGAACACCTAAAAGAGACAATTGGTGTCTTTTCACTGCTCAGTTAAAGGAAGAAGAAAAATATTCAGGCATGTGAGAGATAAAAGGAGAGGAATTCAGAGCAAGGCAGACCTTGGGATGTAAATGCCCAAATGAAAACCTCATGGATTTAAATCTCACCTCTTCCCTGCTGTCAGCTGAGTTTTCTCTAACTTTTCAAGACCATCTTATTCATTCTCTTTTCCAGAGCATCCTCTGGGTTCTCCTGATGCCTGGTGCTGAATTTAGAAGCAAACCAGAAATGCTGCAGGGTATTGAGACACACAGCCCAGTTTGGGAACAGGGAGTAGAAGGGTTCCCAGCCCAAGTGAGGCAGAATGAGGCAGGAAAACCACGGCAGATCTGCCAGGCTCAGAATGTCAGGCTCAGTGACACAGAAATGGGGCCCTCTGCCCAAAACCCAGAGAAAATAAGGAAAGAAGGAGATTTTATCCCTGGCAGCAAAATATCTCCAGTTTGTCTCTCATTTTAATGGCATCTGCTGGGTGACAAGTGGCTTCTCCCAAGTGTGGAGTTACTGACACCCCCCCAAGACAGAGCAGCTCCTCCTTGGTGTCCTCAGGGCAGCAAAACACAAATTTCCACCTCTCAGAGCCCCTCAGGGGTACAGGGTGAGGCACACCTCTGTTTCAGCAAACAAAACCACAAAGAAAATATAGTTTTAAGGCCTGAGGTCTGTTTTTATGAATTATTTTAAAAATAATAAATGAATTAATAATAATTCACCATGCAGACACTACAATGGTTAAACCACAAGTGACCAACAGATTTTTTCCCCCAGAAAACCACAATATTCCCAAACCAAAATCTCCATGTACACAATTCCTCACTAAAGGCATGAGAAGCACCTCAGGGACTTTTCCTTTCCCCTGACCCTCTGCTCTTCCACCACGAGGACAAGAACTCAAAGCAAACCCCAAAATTCTGAGTGCATTTATTCCCAAACTGGGGTTCTCTTCTCAGTCTCACAGAGCACCTGCACCAGTTTTTATCTGCCCTCTGCAAAGCCAAGCAGAGAAAGCACAACCAGAGAGAGGGGCAGCTCTGCCAGACCAACCCATGAGCTCACTTCACCCCTTTCCTCCCACTTCTCCACAGGGCAGGGATGGCAATCCCAAAAAAAGCACTGCTGGGATCCACAAAATACACAAGGCAGGAGAAGCTGGTGGCATTTAAGGAATAAAACAAACAAAAAAAAATTAGAGAAAAAGGAATCCAGGAGGGGGGAGAAGGGGTTCCAACTGGCAAAGTGTTCCAGAGACAAAAAGACCAGTTAAAAGCAGCAAAAAAAGAAAAGAAAACTGGTGATGCCCTGCAGATCTTTGAGGCTCATGTGCTCTTTTTAGGGATTATTTTTTGGGTTGGGTTTTGCAGAGTGCCTGGCACACAGAACAGTGTGGAAGGGTTTGCTCTGGGCATGGTGGGGTTTGGGGAAAATGAGAGTGGGGCAAAGGAAATGTGAGGTTCCACAAAGAGGGAGATTCCACTGGTTCATTTCTAGAGCTGCTCTCAGAGGGGAGAGGAACGGAGGAACCAGAATGGTCCAAATGGCAGAAAAATCCTGCCTGGAAGGAGCTGGCAAAGAAGGGAAACTCTTTCCCTCAAAGGGAGATGCATTAGCAAATTTTTAATGGAAATAACACTGCCAAGCAGGATTGACTGATTTCCTGGAGTCTGTGCCTCATCCACATTTTCACACTGCTGCTTTTATCTGGCCAGAATGTCTCTGCTAACTAGAAAATGGGTTTGTTTTGTTTTGTTTTGTTTACAAAGGAAAATAATGGGGTGGGGTGGGGAAAACCACAAAAAAACGCAGCCAGTGCTTACTCTCCGGATGTACTGTCTCTCATGCTGAAAATATATGGAGGAAAAACAAGAGAACAGAAAGATAAGATAGAGAGGACATGAAAACACAAGAGACCCACAGAAGCAGAGCACAGCCAAGCATCATGCAGCAGGGAATGGAGCTCAGCAGCTACAGGCAGAAGCAGGAAGAGCCAAAGTCACCTCCAGCCTGGTGACAGAGTCAGGCTTGAGCAGCAGCCAGCTCAGACTGAGGCATCTGCTCACAGTCTTTATCTGCCCCTTCTCCACCAGTTTGGGCCATCTTGGTTTGTGTTTTATTCTTAAAAGAAAATCTTCTTGTTCTTTTATTCGCTGCCTCTGTCCCTCTGCGCCTCTGGGGTCTCTTCCAGCAGGATCCTGACTCTGCCTCTCCACCTCGCTGCTTCAGCCCAAACCCCACATCCTGCCGGCCCCCATCCTGCTCTGGAAGGCTGCAGGAGGGCAGGAATTGTGCCTGGCCCTGCTCTGGAAGGCTGCAGGAGGGCAGGAATTGTGCCTGGCCATGGGTGGCTGCTGCATTTGCCTCTGGCTACTTCAGAGGGTGGGGGCCCCACCGTGCAAAGGTGACACCGACTTTGTGCCCAGAGCAGGGCCCCTCGTGCTGGCAGAAGGGAAAAACACCAAGGCAGAAGCAAAGGGTGGTTGGTGTTTCTCTGGGGTTGGTAGAAAATAATTCCTCTGTGGCCCCCAGGCCAAAGGGTTTGCAGGGTGGCAGCTGTGGTGGTGTTCACAGGGGTCTGAGGCTGAGGGAAGAGACGAGGATCTGACTCCATGTTTAGAAGGCTTGATTTATTATTTTATGATATATATGATATTAAAACTATACTAAAAGAATAGAAGAAAGGATTTCAGCAGAAGGCTAGCTAAGAATAGGAAAAGAAAGAATGATAACAATGGATTGTGGCTCAGACAGAGTCCGAGCCAGCTGGGCTGTGATTGGCCATTCATTAGAAACAACCACATGAGACCAATCCCAGATGCACCTGTTGCATCCCACAGCAGCAGATAACCATTGGTTACATTTTGTTCCTGAGGCCTCTCAGCTTCTCAGGAGGAAAAACCCTAAGGAAAAGATTTTTCAGCTCTGTTTGTCACCGCGTGTCACCGCACCCCGCGCTGAGACACCAGAGCTGCAGGATGTGGGGAGCATCACCAGAGTGACCAAAAGGACAAAGCTTCTGCTCTCTGGCATCCCTTCCCTCAGGGTGCCAGCCCTCCTTTGCCAGTGCTGAGCCATTTCCAGCTCCTCCTCCTTCTGGAAATGGTCAGGGTGCCCCAGTGCCACTGCAAAGCCCCTTTGCACCTTCCCCCCTCCCACCCAGAGCCACCCAGGGACAAGAGAAACGGGAGTACTTACATTATACCAACTCTGGCTTTTCTGTAAGGACAAAATAAAAGAGAAGCATTAGTTAGCACAGAGATCTTAGGATCAAAAAGGAAGAGGGACAGAGAAAGCAGGTCCAATCTGGTTTGGATCATTAGTGAAGTGAAAGTGGGATTAAACAGAAGATTTCAATGGGTTTCACAGTGTGGTGTGACACAGTTATCCCCAGTTACAGGAGCAAGGGACAAATCCAGCAGCAGGAGTCTGGAATAGGAGACAGTTCAGGCCAAGGTGTGCATGTCCACATGCACACACACACACAGACATGCTGCCACCTTGTCTGCAACCAGCAGGGCCAGCCAGAAACAGAGGAGCTCATCACCATCACCATCACCATCACCATCATCATCATTATCCCATCATCATCACATCATCATCATTATTATCACATCATCATCATCACATCATCACCACCAGCCACCTCTTCAGGGCCTTCACTCTTCACTGGCCAGGTGGTAAAACACACATTGAGCCCTCCAAGCACTGCTAAGGGCAGGGACGCAGCTTTGCCCACAAAAGGCAAATGTCCCAAGGGTATTTTGAATTTTAAAAGGGATGCACACACACAGAGCCAGGAAAAGTGCTGTAGAAAATCGCTAGAGAAGCTAGGCAAGGGAAAAAAAAAGCTGGATTTTTTTTTTTCAGCATTTCAGCCACAGTGTTTTGCATCATCTGCACATGTGATTTTTTATTTTTTTTTTTCCCCCATCCTTATCATGGCATTTCAGATGGTTGGAGAGGACAGGCCACACATCACACTGGAGCACACAAAAGAGCTGGCTCAGCTTGGAAAGTCACGCTTGGCAATGTTCAGCCGGAGGTGAGATTTATCCGCACAGGGAGAGGAAGGAATGAGCTCCCCACTGCAGCCAGGCTGGCTTTCCAAGGGCAGGACACTGAGCTCCTTCAGGACACAGGAATCCCCCTTTTTGGGGGGGGATTTCCCTCCTGGCAATGAAGCCTGGGGGCACCAGAGCCTTCCCCACGAGGGTGGGCAGCTCCAGCTGTGCTGTCCCCTCTCCCACACCCTTCAGTGGGTAACACACAAGGACAGAAGCAATATTTCACTGCCTTTCCTTCTCTGAAGCCATCTTGCTGCTGACCTCGGAGAATTTTCCAGGCTTTGCAGGCAGTTTGGAATAGGAAGGGGAACATTCTGTGCCGTGCCTGGCCACAGAGGCTGCAGCAACCTCACTGGGAATTCTCTGGAATATTCACAGGGGCACAGGCACTGCCTGCCCACCAAGGACACACAGGGTGCTCTGCCACAGGGAAGGAGGAGAAGTGTTGGAGAGTGGAACAGATTTCTCTGAAGAAACAAGGGCAGCTCTGTTCCCACCCTGGATCTTCCTGCTCCAAGCACCCTGTGCGCCACTCCAGCCACAAAACCTCGCTGGATCCCATTTCTGGAGGATCCACGGCAGAGCTCTCACAGGAAAAGCCCCACAGTAACACAGTACACAGGCTAAAATACAAAAATCTGACATTAAAAAAGAGGAACGCCCCATTTTCCCCCCAAATCCTGGGGAAAGGAGATGAGCTGAGGGGCTGAACACAGAGCATGGCTCATATCCCACACTCATTCCTCCAAGCAGAGGGATTTTCCTCCTGCTTCCCACTCTTCTCCATACTTGGCCATACCTGATCCATTCATAAAGGACTGGGTTGAAGTCATCCCTCTCTGCAAGTAGGACGTGGAAAAAAACCTTATGCAACCCAGTCTAGACTAAAAAAAGCAGCAGGGTAATTAATCTGAGCCATGCACACAGCACCTTGTCCTCAGGAGCACGGGCCCTGAGATGGAGTTGATTTTCCTGCAGATTTGTTTTGCCATCTGTCTGCCTTACCGAGCAAAAGGCGTAACTCAGAAATTCCTGGGGAAAAGAAAAAACCTCATAATCAAACTATAACTGGCACACACACAGCAGAGGCACTGCTGTCACTCTGCCTTCTAAATCAGGGTGCCCATGCTGTGGTGTCAGCACAGCCCAGCAGCATTTCAGTCCTCTCTGCTGCATCCATTGCAGGATTTTTTTCCCCTCCTCAAATTTGAGTTTCCCTGAATCAAGGGTCCTCTATAAAGGAGCTCTGCAGGTTCTTCTTTAAGCTCTTCTACACACAAAAAAAAAAAAAAAAATTATAATGAGATCCATAATTATGGATTATGGATGCTTGCTGATTATACTGATACTCCATTATACTGATGTCCATAATTTTACCAACATCCTTAATGACACCAACACTCAAACCTCAGCTTTTGCCTCCACCAAGTCCAACAGACTTGTCCAAAATCCAAACAACCTCGGCCCTTAAATCTCTCTTCTAATTTATCTTTTGTTTTTAAAACTCATTGAGAGGGAGATGCAAACTGTGAAAATCAACAGACAGTAAAATGGAGAGGGGGAGGAGAAAAGAAAGAAAAAAGGAAAAACATATTCTTACTTTGAGCAGGTTAAGTCTGTCATACTGGAAAAAGAAACCATAAGCATTAGAACTGAAAAGAGAAAATAAATAAGTAACAGGAGGAGGGGGTTGCACACAGACAGGGAGAAGATGGGACAGGTTTGCAGAGATGATGCTACAGGAGCACAGAGCAGAGCTCGTGGTTACAGGGGGGCTGTAACCAGGAAGAGCTTGGGAGGAACGTGAAAAATGGAATATTTTCTCTAAGCCTTTAATTGTTGCCTCTGAATAGTCACCATTTAGTGCCCTGACACCTGCGTGCAGTGCTAGGGAAGGTTCCAGCTCTGCAGGGCACACAGGCCACACACCAAACATCTCCCTGATAACCCCAAACAGAGCTTCTGCCTCCCGGCATCACCGGCACCCCAGTGGAGCGCTCCGGGGCTTCAAATCTCCTGTAGAGCACTCCAGTGCTTCAAATCTCCTGTAGAGCACTGCCTCTGACAATCCCAGAGCTTAAAAACTCCACTGCCAATTCCAGTGCTTAAAAACTCCTGCTGGAGCACTCCCTGTGACAATTCCAGGGTTTAAAGGTCCTGGTGTAGAACTGCAAGTACTTAAAACTCCTGCTGGAGAAACTCCCTGTGAGAATTCCAGTGCTCAAAACTCCTGGTGGAGCACTCCAATGCTTAAAATCTCCTGCTGGAGCACTCCCCGGGACAATTCCAGTGTTTAAAGCTCCTGCTGGAGCACTCTAGTGCTTAAAAACCCTTGACGGAGCACTCCCTGTGACAATTCCAGTGCTCAAAACTCCTGCTGGAGCACTCCCTGGGACAATTCCAGTGTTAAAAATCTCCTGTAGAGCACTCCTCGTGACAATTCTGCGTTTAAATCTCCTGGTGGAGCACTCCCTCTACCAATTCCAGTGTTTACAACTCCTGGTGGAGCACTCCAGTGTTTAAAACTCCTGCTGGAGAACTCCCTGTGAGAATTCCAGTGCTCAAAACTCCTGGTGGAGCACTCCCTGTGACAATTCCAGTGTTTAAAACTCCTGGTGGAGCACTGCAGTGCTCAAAAACTCCTGGTGGAGCACTCCCTCTACCAATTCCAGTGCTCAAAACTCCTGGTAGAGCATTCCCTGCAACAATTGCAGGGTTTAAAACTCCTGCTGGAGCACTCCAGTGTTTAAAACTCCTGCTGGAGCACTCCAGTGTTTAAAATCCCCTGCTGAAGCACTCCCTGGGACAATTCCAGTGTTTAAAACCCCTGGTGAAGCACTCAAATGCTTTAAAACCCCTGCCTGAGCACTCCCTGTGACAATTCCAGCATTTCCATCTCCTGGTGGAGCACTCCCTGTGACAATTCCAGCATTTCCATCTCCTGGTGGAGCACTCCCTCTGACGGCAGTGCTGCAGCACGACAGACCAGCACAGACAGGAGAGGGCAGGGAGCTCAAGCAGCACTTGTACCAACACAGCAGCAAACTCATGGGCTCAAGCTGCTCCACCTCATTAGGCACACAGGCTGGGAAAGCAAACCATCCTTCCTGCAGGAGATGGGTGGGGAGAGGAGAAGAGGCTGAGAAAGGAGAGTTTGGAATCTTTGCCCTCTATTCATTTTTGTTCCTAACCTCTCCCTGTGTGAGCAGACAACAGAATCGTCTGCGTGGTGGGGAGCAGGGGTTTAATGCCTGAAAAGTCTGCATAGGGGGAAGCAGGGGGTTTAATGCCTGAAAATTCTTCCTTTGTGCCAGAGGAAGCACAGAACAGAGCTCCAGGCTGCACACTTGATGATGCTCATGGTTCCAACTCAGAATATGCTGTGTGAGCAGGGCAGGAGGCTCTGGCAGGCTCATGGGGGTCCTGCCTGGGATCCCCTTCCCCTCTAAACTCATCTGGGCTCCAGTTCCCTCAGTTTCCCCATCTGCCTCACACTGGTTGGGTTTTTCCCTCTCAGAGAAGCAGGGGCTGGCTGCAGGCACCTCCCAGCAGCACTGCACACACATTTTATAAACATCCCTCTGTTCCAGGCTTCTTCCCACCAACCCCTCTGCACCTCCAGCTCAGCACAGCCTGTCCTGCCCCACACTCACCAGTCCTGCCAGGACTCTGCTACTCCACACCTTTCACACCTCACCTCGAGACTTCAGTCCCCAAGTGCTCCCCTGCACTTATCCCAGCTACAGACACCAAGCACAAGACAATCTGTCTAAAGTAAAACAGGTCAAGAAGCTCCCAGCAGACAGCAGCAGATCATGCAAGGTCAGGCTGGTCACAAGGACCATGACCAAGGGATGACAGTGAGCCAGCACTGCTCTCTGAGAACTTGCCTAGAAGGAAACCTGAGGCATCCACTGGGGAAAGGCCAAGACAGGGATTCTGTGGATTTCTGTGAAGCCATCCAAGCCATTCTGCTGCCACAAAGTGGAAATGCCAACAGCCTGGCACTCTCTCCAACAACACCCCACCTGTGTTTCTGATTTTTCCACTCTCCTGAGGGCAGCACAGAGGTGTGAGATCAAATCCCAAACGATCTTATCTCCAATTCAAGCACCCACAGAGGGACCTTCCACTTCTCACCTCTCCGAGCGAGCCCATGAATTCTCACAATTCATTCGGGACAGGTCTGCTCTACCAGGTTCAAGCTGGGTTCACTTGACATCACTGATCTTTAATATTTCCATCACACAGCAGAGCGTGCAAGCTGAGATCACTGGCCACAAAAATGCAACTTATCATGGAAAGCAGGGAAGAAGTCATGGAGAACAACTCTCGGTTCTGAAATCATGGAACAACTCTTGTTTCTGAAATCATGGAACAACTCTTGTTTCTGAAATCATGGAACAACTCTTGTTTCTGAAATCATGGAACAACTCTTGTTTCTGAAATCACGGCGGAGGAAGGAAAGAGAAGGGATCGTGGCTCTGTTCAGCTCCAGAGGATTTCTCCCTGGCAAAGCCAGCAGCTCACTTCAAGGGAGAGGGGAAAGCAGAACTGAAAGGCTGAAATGGTTTGGGAGGTGTGATGAACAGGCCAGTTCTCAGTCTGTGTGAGCAAATCCAGAGATGCCAGTGATGCCAGTGAACCCAGCTCCCAGCTACAGGCACGGGGCTGAGCTCTTGCTGACATTCTCCCGGCCACAGCAGGAGAATGCCTGACTGGGGTCAGCACTCAGCACCACAGGGAGGGTTCCTGAGTGGTGAGACAGCTCTACAGTGGGGGACAGGAGAGAAAAAAGAAGGCTTACTTTGGAGAGGCGCTTGTGTGACTTAATCGGAGAGAAAGCATGCAGGAATGAAAAGAGAGAAATTAGGGAAAGAAGAAAAAAATTACCTCGCAGATCAAGAGAAGGAAAACCCACAGACCCAACAGAGAGCACTGTACCCCCTCTTCCTTGTGGAAAGCACCAGGAATTAAAGTTCAGCTTTAGCAGTCACTGTGTTGGTAAAAATCTCACTCCCGTGACGTTAATTTTGAGGGCCAGGGTGACACAACTCCTTGTCACTTTGGTTTTTTAAGATTTTCTAAGCCTTTTAGTGTTGACATTCTTGTAGCGAACTTTCTCACACACTTTCTGTAAATAACTCATTGTTTTGCATTCTTTTATAGGAGAAGAAGAGAAAGTTGATAAGACTGTTGGTTTGCCCAGTGTCATTGGAGAGGTGGCACTGTCACCCTCCAACCCACTGTCACTCTTAGAAAACTATAAATGTTAAGAGTTAGAAACTTCTTTTGAAAACAGCGCTGTGTGCTTGTGTTTTTTGAGTCCTGTAGCAACAGTTCCCCTTCCCAAGGAGTCCATGAGCACCCCCAGTGTGGCTCTGAGCACAGCGTGCCCTGCATCCTCCTGCCTCCCACCCATGGCTTCCTTTGGGAACTCAGCGCTGGCAACGCCGTGCTCAGGGTGTCACCAGCACTGGGCCGGGGTTTGTAGGTCACTGTGTGCACAGGAAGCCAGGCTGACCTCAAGGGCAACCTCAGAACGCCAATGATTCAGCTTGAAAAACCCTTTTCCCTCCTCTTTTGAACTCAGAGGCTGCCCCCAGAGTGCTGAGAGATCAGAATGTGGGCCACTGAGTGCTGTTCCCTCTGCCGAGTGGCCACCAAGGGGAGGGGATGAGGATTTCTTGTCGGTGACACAATCCAGCAATAAATCAGGCAAAGATCTAACAATTCATTTGATACAAGCCTGTGAAATTATTCAGGCTGAAACATCTCACTTCAAAAACCTGGGCAAACACAAGTGCTCCTGACAGCTGACACATCACTGAGCTCAGGGTTATAATCAAAGGTTTCTTTGGCACCCCAGGCTCTCGTGTGTGTTTTCCCAGGTCCCACTGCTCACACAAAAACCTAGAGCCAAACCTGAAACTCTCTTTCCCTGCACAAGGCTGTTCCTAATATGGTCCAAAGACACAAAACCTTCCTGGGGAAAATATCAGCTCCCCTGGGCAAGCCAACCATAACACTGCAGCCATGGGAGGGATGGGCAGAGGGTGGGAAAAGTGATTCTGTGCGATCTGAACTGATCTCAGAGGGCTTGGCTAGGACTGGGGAAATGCACAGGCCCTTCACAGGGGAAAACCTTATTAATTTCATGATCCAGGTGATAAAAAGCAACTTCAACAGCTGATTGTCAAGGTCTGCTGAAAACCCCTGGTGGAGGAGGTTTCCCACAGAGCCTCCCAAGGAACAGGACCTCGAGAGAAAGGACCTGGAGAAAACAGGACCAAGAGAAAGGACCTTCCCTCGAGAGAAAGGACCTAGAGAAAGGACCTAGAGAAAACAGGACCTAGAGAAAGGACCTTCCCTCGAGAGAAAGGACCTTTCCTTGAGAGAAAGGACCTAGAGAAATGACCTTTCTTTGAGAGAAAGGATCTGGAGAAAACAGGACTTAGAGAGAAAGGACCTAGAGAAAGGACCTTTCCTAGAGAAAACAGGAGCAAGAGAAAGGACCTTTCCTAGAGAGAAAGGACCCAGAGAAAACAGGACCTAGAGAGAAGGGACCTAGAGAAAACAGGACCTAGAGAGAAAGGACCTAGAGAAGGACCTTTCCTGGAGAGAAAGGACCTAGAGAAAGGACCTAGAGAAAACAGGACCTAGAGAGAAGGGACCTAGAGAAAGGACCTTTCCTGGAGAGAAAGGACCTAGAGAAAGGACCTAGAGAACACAGGACTTAGAGAGAAAGGACCTAGAGAAAGGACCTTTCCTAGAGAAAACAGGACCTAGAGAAAGGACCTTTCCTAGAGAGAAAGGACCTAGAGCAAACAGGGCCTCGAGAGAAAGAACCTACAGCAAACAGGACCTAGAGAAAGTTGTAACCTCAGAGCTGTGCTGAGCCTGACCCAGGTGAAGGACTCTGAGTTTGGAGAACCCTCAGAAACCCCACGGGGGAAGAGGGGAGGGAACCAGCCAGAGAAGAAGGCGGCCGAGGACAAAGCCAGCGCGGCGGAGCCCGGCACCGCGTCCCCGCGTCCCCGCGCTCGCCCTCACCTTGGAGTTCTTGGCCCCGCTGCGGCCTGACTGCGAGGAGCAGCTCCTCTGGACGCCCTGCTCCGGCGTGGACGGCGACTTGTCCGAGGAGTGGTCGGAGCCCTTCTCCACCATGGCGTCCCCCTGGGCGTCCTGCGGCGTGGGCGAGCGCGAGCGTTTGCGCAGGATCGGGGAGCAGGCGGGCGTGCTGCGGTTGGAGTTACTGGCGGTACTGCGGGGAGGGCACAGAGCACGGTTAGAGCATCTCCACGCTGAGACGGCCCGAGCTGGGCGGCAGAGCCGCTTCCTGAGCGCTCTGAGAGCAGCACGCCCCGCGCCCCCCGTGGGTTCAGGCAGTTCTCCTTTAGCAGAGGAACTGCTGGCAGTGCCTTTCTCCAAGCACCCTCCCAGCCCTCAGAGCACGGAGCAATGCCCACCAGAAGGAACTCGCTGGCTCCTGGAGTTTCAAATGATCTGAGCTTAGCAAAATCAAGCGTGCGCTGAAGAGCGAGAGAGGTGTCAGCGCGTGCTCGATACAGCCTCGCTCTGCCCCTCCTTTGTTAGTGCAGCTCTTCTCAACAGGATGCACGAAAATGGGGTCACACCTTTCAGCAAACACCCCATCAAAGAGCATCACAAACCCCTGGGCTCTGGGAGGGGAGTTGTGATGACATTCAATGCAGTATTTCCTGTACAGAACCATCCTTTCCCACACCAGTTAGAGCCGGGCATGGAAACGGTTTGCTGTGACCCAAAAGCCTTCGTGATTAATAAAAATTTAAAATTAAATTCCTTTTTCGCAAGGCCTTTCAGAGTTTTACAGAAATTATGAGGGGGATAGAACTTCGAATTCTCTTTCCTCAGCAAATGCCCCAGTACATAGATCAGCAAGCCAGTAATGCACAAACTAACACAGAACAGGAAAACTCAGATTTCCTCACTGCTCCTTCTCTTTTGATGCCTCTCCTTCCTGCCAGACTCTTCAGAATCCCACACACTACCCCCGTTTTTCCCTCCGTCACTCATTTCCTTCAGGAGTCAAATCTATTTCTGACCAGCCCAGACATCCTCGAGGCTTTTCCAGCTGTGCTGCCCCAGTCAGCCGGTCACAGAGGAGCCTGCTGCAGGGACTGGAGCTCTGCTGACTTCTTCAGGAGCCTCATGTTTTCTCATGAGCAACACCAAACATCTGACAGCACAGGCAGCAGGGAAAGGATGGAGGAATTACAGCTGCAAGGGACTGAATTGAAGGAGTTGTTCCACTCAGACTCTTAAGGGCTATGATTAAAGCCAAATTGCACACAGCAATCACAATAATGCACAGCAAAGCACTCCAAAAGGATCATTTCCTCCTTGAAAACCTAGAGGAGCTGAGCACATGCCTGAGGATTCATCAATTCCCAGATAAAAACCATATCCATCTCTCCTTACCTCTGAAGATGCCAAAAGCATTTTATAAGCATTAGATACAAGCAGCCAGTGTAACACACTCCCCAGGTTTGGCTTGGTTTGGTTTTGGATGAACTGCTCTTGCAAATTCTCCTTTATTTGCTCACTGCTTGTGTCAATGCACAAGTGATGAAATTTTCCCTGAGCAGCCTGCAGGAAGCACACAGCCAAGCTGCTTATGCAAACAGGGCCAGAATCAGATTTCCTAGGAGCTGGCACGGGGCAGGAACAGCAGCGTGGAGCTTCCCAGGAGCCCCTGAGAAGATGTTTTCACCCCTAGAAAGTGTGGAATTTCATTGCAGCCTTCAAATGAAAATGGGTGTGCAAAAAGTTCTGTAGGCAGGAAGGTGGATTAAGTTAAACTCTGCTCTGTCACCTATTCCTACCCAGTAGGAAGAGAAATAAAGAGCAATAAAAACCTGTTCAGATATCACCCAAACCCCAAGGCAGCTGCAGTACAGAGCAATCCCCCTTGGCTTGGGGCTTTTCACCAGGAGCAATGGAACATCCCCAAGGGAAATATTGTCACATCATCTTGTCCTGTGCCCTCCCTTTCCCTGGACAAGGCACAGGAATATTGAATGCTAAACCAGTGCAGCAATAACTGCAGCAATATTCAAGATTTAATCACCCCCAAATAATAACAGAAGCAAAAGACAAATCAAAAAAATGATCTGGACCATTCTCCCAGCAGCTCTGCCTGCCACAGTTCAGGTATAACATGAAGTAAAATTATCAGGGATTTCTTAATTTATTGAAGTATTAAAAAGCATCAGGATCCTTCACAGATTTTCAGCTGGTCCAGTCAAAATGGGTGTTTCACCTGGTGTGTGCTCCTGCTAAACTCAATTCCAGCAGCCCAGCAGAGCTAGATTGGTGACTCCAAGTTCATCAGCAGCGGTCCCAGAGACAGAAATGGTTCTGAACTGATGGAATTGGTTCTGAATTGCCATTTTTACAGACTGGAGAAAAGGCAGACTTCTAGCTAAAACCTCTGAATTCTGAGGCTGTGTTGGTCCTGCTCATTATTGAGGCAACACTGGTTGTGTGAGAGGTCCCCAAAAACACAAGGCAAGAATTTGAAGCCACTGTCCCTGACCAGCTCATCACTGGCTAAACCTGTGTGAACACGTGGACTATTTTTTCCTTTACAGCTCTACAGAACCTGAGTTTACCCCACACAACCCCGTCTCATTTTCGCTTCGTGCGAGCTCAGTTTCACTTTGAGCTTGAGTTTAGAGCAGCTCAGTAAAGACCAAAAAAAGCCAAACTCAGCCCAGCCTCTGTTTGCTTTCAGTTTGCACTCAGGAGATTTTGCTGCTGCTCAATGAAAGCTCAGAATGAGCGGCTCAAACCCAGGGTACAGCTGCCACCGTGCGCAGGTGAAACTCAAGATGGAAAATGCTGGAAAGTTTGGTGCTATTTTAGTCTTTTTTTGGTCTTACAGAGCTCCTCAAGGTGGGTTTTTAGCCACAGCCCAGCACTGCAGCTGCACAGGAGCAGCACCAGCTTAGATGTTTTAGATCACTTAGATGCATTCAGATCATTGCTTAGAACTGGCAATTTTATTTTTGCCCAGCTCACACACTATTGTTGGTGCCAGCTCTGCCAAGCACAACCTTGGGCAGATTCTGTCTTCCAAGCTCATTTTTTAGTTTAAAAAATTAAATCCATCCACAAATATCATCATGTGTGTGTGTGGATTCTCACCTTTGCAGAAATAGGGGGGGAAATAACATCAGGGGCTCCTTCTTTGGCTTTCCCTGCAGACAGTGGCACATATATCAAACCCAGAGGAGCTGATTTTCCTGATAAATGGGAAAAGCTGAATATTCCTCACATGAAGGACTGCACAGACAGATAAAATGAGGGGTCTGTTGGCTGATGCCAGCGAGGATGGGCACGGAGAGCACAGGGCTGCCCCTGCCCGGAGCCCCTCAGGGCTCTCCCTGCTCCTGCTCCTTCCCTGCAGTTCGAATTCCTCTCCTATTTTCTGATAACTGGGAAAAGCTGAATATTCCTCACATGAAGGACTCGTTTCAAGCTCGTTTTTTTAGTTTAAAAAATTAAATCCATCCACAAACATCATCTTGTGTGTGTGTGGATTCTCACCTCTGCCAAAATAAGGGGGGAAAATAACATCAGGGGCTCCTTCTTTGGCTTTCCCTGCAGACAGTGGCACAAATATCAAACCCAGAGGAGCTGAATTTCCCGATAAATGGGAAAAGCTGAATATTTCTGACATGAAGGACTGCACAGACAGAGAAAATGAGGGGTCTGTTGGCTGATGCCAGCGAGGATGGGCACGGAGAGCATAGGGCTGCCCCTGCCCAGAGCCCCTCAGGGCTCTCCCTGCTCCTGCTCCTTCCCTGCAGTTTGAATTCCTCTCCTATTTTCCGATAACTGGGAAAAGATGAATATTCCTCACATGAAGGACTCGTTTCAAGCTCGTTTTTTTTAGTTTAAAAAATTAAATCCATCCACAAACATCATCTTGTGTGTGTGTGGATTCTCACCTCTGCCAAAATAGGGTGGGGGGGAAATCACGGAGGGCTCCTTCTTTGGCTCTCCCTGCAGACAGTGGCACAAATATCAAACCCAGAGGAGCTGAATTTCCCGATAAATGGGAAAAGCTGAGTATTTTTGACATGAAGGACTCCACAGAGAGAGAAAATGAGGGATCTGTTGGCTGATGCCAGCGAGGATGGGCACGGAGAGCACAGGGCTGCCCCTGCCCGGAGCCCCTCAGGGCTCTCCCTGCTCCTGCTCCTTCCCTGCAGTTTGAATTCCTCTCCTATTTTCTGATAACTGGGAAAAGCTGAATATTCCTCACATGAAGGACTCCACAGACAGATAAAATGAGGGGTCTGTTGGCTGATGCCGACGAGGATGGGCACGGAGAGCCCAGGGCTGCCCCTGCCCGGAGCCCCTCAGGGCTCTCCCTGCTCCTTCCCTGCAGTTTGAATCCGGCCCAAGCCCGGCCATGACGAACGCTTTCTGCAGTTGCCATGGCGACCGAGGCCTGCAATTGAACCAGGAATCGACGCCTGAAATGCCAAAACGGCCCTGACCCACTTTGAAATAAAAATAATCGTAATAAATGACGCTTTAGAGACCTAATTGCCCGGAGTGCATTCAGGGCCTCACGTCCCCCTGCAGAGTGGCCTTCAGTGGGTGAGACACATTAAGTGAGGGACAGAACACAAACAAGCCCACCTAAGCAGCAGCCCCTTTGCTCTGAGGTGAAAACCTCTGCACAGAGCATTTGAAAGCACAGAAGGCTGGGTTTGTCTCCTTGCTTTATGGCCTTGCTGTCCCTAAAGGAAAAAACCTCATCAAAATACCATCAGCAAGCATGGTGTGGGTGGGAAGGGGCAAAACTCTGCTCAGACTTGGAGGAATAGCATCAATATCTGCAGCAGTGTAGGAAAGAATTTGCAGCCTGCCAGAGGGCTGGAGAGGGATTTTTAGCAGAAATTGTAGTGATAGGACAAGGAGTAATCGATTCAGACCGAAAGAGGGGAAATTTAAGTTGGATAAATGGAAAAAAATGTGCCCTGTGAGGGTGGGGTGGCCCTGGCAGAGGTGCCCAGAGAAGCCGTGGCTGCTCCATCCCTGGAATTCCAAGGCTGGGTTTGTCTCCTTGCTTTATGTCCTTGTTGTCCCTAAAGGAAAAAACCTCATCAAAATACCATCAGCAAGCGTGGTGTGGGTGGGAAGGGGCAAAACTCTGCTCAGATGTGGAGGAAAAGCATCAATATCTGCAGCAGTGTAGCAAAGAATTTGCAGCCCGCCAGAGGGATTTTTAGCAGAAATTGTAGTGATAGGACAAGGAGTAATCGATTCAGACTAAAAGAGGGGAAATTTAAGTTGAAATTGTGCCCTGTGAGGGTGGGGAGGCCCTGGCAGAGGTGCCCAGAGAAGCTGGGGCTGCTCCATCCCTGGAATTCCAAGGACGGCGCTTGGAACAACCTGGGATAGTGGAAGGTGTCCCTGCCCATGGGACAAATGATGTTTAAGGGCCTTTCCACCCCAAACCATTCTGGGATTCTACAAGCTTTCCTTCAGCTGATGTAAAAGAACATTTGGCAATGCACGGGCCAGCCCTGAGACACCAGGCAAGACACAGAAAGGCCAAATCTCCTCCTCCAACAGAATATTCCCTGTAAGGGTCTGAACCAGGTGATGAACAGAGCTTCACCAAGCAGTCACTTTTGGAAAGGCATTCCACAAGCTAAGATTGGTGTTCTTAAAACCATAAAGGAATTCTTTATAATGAGAATTCCACGAGAAACCTGCCCTTGCTGCAGTCTGGTAAATGAATCCTGCACGAATGACACCCAAGCATCCTGGAGCGACACCAAAGTCTGTCCAGCTCTGAAATCACAGCCATCCCTGGGCCTGACACAAAGCAATTCCTTCCCAAATGTGCCCCCAGGGCCAGCAGCCAGCTCCAGAGGGCATTGTCACAGCACCTGTGACACAGCTCAGCACAGCAAATCCCTCTGGCTCTGCCCCTTGCAGGATGTGAGCTAGAATTCAGCCACAAGTAGGAAAAGGACCGAATAATTTTGCAGCTAGAGCAGCTGAGCTAAACAAGCAGCAGGCTCAGGTACTCAGCTGTGGCCACCAGCAGCTTCTCAGGGGTAGAAAAACATCACCCACACCATTCCCTGCAGGGCATTTCTCAACCCCTTGGATTCCCTCAAGCGAGTCCTGATCTGGAAAGCTTAAAGGCCTCCAAGTCTTCCCTCAGCTCTCAAAAGAAATTTGCTTTCCAAGAGTCATCCTGCAATTACTCACTTCTCCCTGCAGCACCGACCTGGTAACGAGCTCTGCCAGGCCCAGAATTGGGGTTTGTGCTGCAGTTTGAGCTGAGCTCTGAAGTGCTGAGCAATATGTCCCCAAACCAGCAGGAATGCACATATTGAACTCTCTGTGTCTGAAATCCATGGGCTGTGCAAAGCCAAGCCTGTGCCTACACTTTCCTGAGCCAGACCAGAGGAGATCCTCGAGGGCAGCACAGAACTGTGCTGGAAAAGAGCAGGAAGGTCAAGAAGGCACCTCAGGCCTGGCTGTGGCACTGAAAAGAGTTAATTCTCCTCAGCAGCAGCTATTAGAGGGGTTAATTAGACGCCTACAAAGATACTTTTCTGCCATCCAGTCTGACATCAGTGGAAAGCGAGGAGATTCAGCAGCTCATTATGCAGTCTCCCAAACAGCAAGCAGATGGTAACAACTTTTGATCACCAACCTACACTCCCTTCAAATTGATAATCCAAGAATGAAAACCTGCACAGATCCTGGAGCAATTCCCTGGGCCCGCCACTGCTCTACAAGCAATAACAAAATGTTATATTTCTATTACATCTCCCAGCAAGAGAGACAAAAGAGAAAGCAATAAGTCAAAAAAGCAATGACACCTGCAGGGCTGTGCAGAAACCAAGCAGTGTTTCATGACAAGTGCTTTGAAAAGAATAATAAAAATAGTCTGCCTTCTGCATGCTTTTTAGCAGGAAAGTCCAGCTTTGTTTAAGATTTATTCTGTCTATTTTGCCATTTCACAGAATGCTGTCCTCCCGTGACATCCAATCACATGTTTACATATTCATGAAATAAAATTAATGCAATTATTATGCCTCAGAGGATCAGCAAATCACTGCAAGCATTAGGAAGGAATTTGCCTTCTGCCCAGAGCCAGCAGTGCGAGGATGGGCAGATGCATTATTAACCATGGCATTGTCCCCGTGGATCACCCGATCCTGGTTACCACTGGAGACAGACAGACCCACGGACAAACGGCCTCATCTCTCACAGAAACCCCCCCTCAGCCAGCTTGGAAGAAACCTCTCCCTTCCTGCTTGGAGTGGCTGCAAAAATCCCGAGGAAAAGTTGGAAAATGTTTCTGAAATGCAACAAGAGAGATCTTAATAATAAATCAAATAATGCACCAGTCACAGCTCGGAAAGGGCCACTAATGTGCAGGGTCATAAATCACACCCTAAACCCTCCCTCAGTCACAAATTATTGTAATTCCACTTGCTCCAAAGGAAAGCAAGCCACACAAAACAAAGTATGATGGATAACACAAAGAAATCTGGGAAGCAGTGAAGGGGAAACAGCACCAAGGAAGAATTTCACATCCCTCTGAAGGCGACAGACACAGCCCCACCACTGTCACCTGCAGGTCACCCACTCACTTCTCAAGGAGGAACAGATCCAGGCTTTGTTTTCCTCCCCTCCCCACCACAAAATCAGCAGCTCCTGTAATTAACAGCAAGAACTGCAATGTCTGAGGCTGCCATCAACATCTCCAAGGCTGGAACTTGCAAGCCTTGTTTAAGAAATAAACAAAACAACAACAGACACTGTTCAACCATCTTTGATGTGAGGGAAGTTTTGAAAACCTGACAGCTCAAAGGATAAAAATAAAAACTAAAATAAATCCAAGCTGGTTATTTTAATCCTTGTCGTTTCCAAGCTAACATCAGAATCTTTCAGTGCTTTGGGGATGCAATGCTGCTGTCATCTGTGCTTTATTCCCAGGGAGAGGGAGATAAAGCAACAGAGCTGGTGCTGAACACCCAGGCCCACTTTTGGGTGGGGATGTAGGTGTGATACAACTCCCAGATTCCCTCCAGAAGAGCTCAGGCACTTTTCCCCTGCTGTAACTCCAGCAAGGCTTCATGGGCTTCATCCCCAGCCCAGCACTGTCCCCCTGGGCACAGCACAGCCTCGTCCAGGGCTCACAAAGCCCGGTGGGAGTGAGCCTGAGGAAGGCTCCAGGAAGGCTGGAGCAGCCCGCAGGCAGCGGGGGCGGGCAGGGACATTGTGCAGCAGGAGCAGGAGACAAAGCTGCAGCTCTGCATCGTCCCACTCACTCCCACAGCCCGTCAGCACAGCCCCCACAAGCTAATGGGAGACGATGTGATCTTCAAGCTGGGATCAAAGCCGCTTCCCTTTGTTCAGCCCTTGATGTTTCCTCCCGTTACCTTTCCGAAAATAACAAAACAACAACTTCTGATTGATCCCCTCGGTGAATTTATTCCCCTTGCTGTGCTCCAGCCCTGCAGCAGCCCTGACCAGCCCCGAGGAACAACCAGAGAGGGGCAGAGCCCCTCAGTGCAAGAGCCACAAAGTGCCCTTTGTCCCGAGGACCTGGCTCAACCTTGTCCCCTCCCTTTAACAGATTCTCTCCTGCTTCATCCAGCTGTTTATTAATTGGGGGTTCCATCCAGCTGTTTATTAATTGGGGGTTCCATCCAGCTGTTTATCAGATGGGGGCTCCATCCACCTGTTTATCAGATAAGGGTTCCATCCAGCTATTTATCACATGGGGGTTTCACCCAGCTCTTTATCAGCCAGGGGCTTCTCCAAGATAATGTTGGGGGTTCCGAGTTATTGCTCTGCTGTAAATGCAAATACATCCCGAAGACTTGAAGTTTCCATCCTACTGAGTCAAAATCACAAGCTGCATCCTAAATCTACCAGCCTCTCCTGCAGATGCATGTGATTTAATGGAGCAAGGGAACAGGAACAGATTCTCTTTTCTGAAGCAGCATTTCCATGATGCACAGGACAATGCCAGCCACCAGTAGTCTAAGAAAAAGCTATTTTTTAGGGCATTCAGCAGATTCTCCCTGTCTATGAACACACTCAGTGCAATGAATCCTCACTTCCTACTGTTCTCCCTTGCCAAAAAAACATTAAAAAAACAAAAAGCCACCTGTATAGACTCTGGAGCAGAGCCTGAAAAAGCGGCACAAACCAAATCCTGCCTCTCCCCATCGGTGCAAATACACAAACACAAGGGAGAGGAAGGCAGAGCGGAACCACGAGCCCTTGTAGAGGCAGGAGAGCACATGGGCAAACAAATCCAACCATATTCCTGCAGCAGCAGCAGCAGCAGCTCCGTGACGCATCCAGCCCCGACCCCCTCCTGCCTCCCCCTTTGCCCGGACCCAGATGTTCCGGCAGGAATAAGCGTCCCTATGGGACTGGGGGATGGGGGACACAGCAGGGGGAAATGAAGGGGAAACGAGGAGGGCGAGGGGAATGAAACTGGGGAAAAAAAAAATAAAAAGAAGAAAGAAAAAAAAAAAAAAAAGGAACCCAAACAATCAGATTTGCCCATTGTTCCGAACAATCGAAAAGGCTGTTTTAGCAATTCCGCCCTGCAGGAGAGGCAGGGCACGTGCGTGGGGGGGAGAGAGAACAAGGAGAGGGGATTAAAAAAATAAAATAAAATGAAAATTAAAAAGGGATCAGCCCGCGGAAAGGAAGAGAAACGAAGCATCTCTGCACCATGATGTCACGCCGCCCGCTCTCCAGCCCCCCGAACGCAGAGGAGCAGCAGCAGCAGCAACCAACATGGACTCCAGCTTTAATCTGCCCGGAGAGCGCCTGTGTGCGATGGAGGAGCCGCCAGAGCCGAGCCCTGCGTGTGACACACGTGTGACAGCGACAGCACTGACCTGGCAGCCATTGGGGAGCGTGGAGCGGCTCAGCGGCAGCGGCAGCGGCAGCAGCTAGGCGGAATTCCCTGGGGATCGCCCGGCATTCATGGGGTTCATTCATTCATGCACTCTGCGGCCGGCCGGGAGGGTACTCACCTCCTGCAGCATGGCACGGCCCCCGCCGGGGCTCTCAGGGCCACCGCGGCGCTGCCCCGGCCCCGGCCGTGCCCATGCCCGTCCCCCCGCCGATGCTGCCCGGTGCGGCCGCACACGCTCCGCGCACACGCCTGCGCAGCGCTTTACATAACGCGCCCACCCCTGCCCGCCCCGCGCGCATCGCCCCGCCGGAGAGACCCCCAAAGGCTGGGAAAAAACGCTGCGGGTTACAAATCACACAGGTTGGAAATGTTGTGTTTTACAGAATGTGCCCACTCCTGCCTGCCCTGCTCGCATAGCCCGGAAAAGACACCCCCAAAGGCTGGGAAAACCGCTACGGGTTACAAATCCCACAGGTTGGAAATGTTGTGTTTTATAGAATGTGTCCACCCCGCTCGCATAGCCCGGAAAAGAGACCCCCAAAGGCTGGGAAAAACCCTACGAGTTACAAACCCCACAGGTTGGAAATGTGTTTTACAGAATGTGCCCACCTCGCTCGCATAGCCCCGGCAAAGGGACCCCCCAAAGGCTGGGAAAAACGCTACGGGTTACAAATCCCACAGGTTGGAAACGTTGTGTTTTACAGAATGCGCCCACTCCTGCCTGCCCCGCTCGCATCGCCCCCTCCAAAGAGACCCCCAAAGGCTGGGAAAACCGCTACGGGTGACAAATCCTACAGGTTGGAAATGTTGTGTTTTACAGAATGTGCCCTCTCCTGCTTGCCCTGCTCGCATCGCCCCGCCGAAGAGACCCCCAAAGGCTGGGAAAAACGCTACGAGTTACAAATCCCACAGGTTGGAAATGTTGTGTTTGTCCTCCTCGTTTAACATAATGCGCCTGCCCTGCTCGCATCGCCCCCTCCAAAGAGACCCCCAAAGGCTTTACAAGGATTTAAACAAGGAGTTAAAGATCCGACAGGTTGGAAATGTTGTGGTTGTCCTCCCCGTTTTACATAGTGTGCCCACCCCGTTTACATCTCCCCCGCCAAAGAGACCCCCAAACGCTTTACAAGGGCTTGAACAAAAATTACAAGTCACAAATCCGACAGGTTGGAAACGTTGTGTTTTACAGAATGCGCCCACTCCTGCCCGCCCCGCTCGCATCACCCCGGCAAAGAGACCTCCAAAGGCTTTACAAAGGGTTGGAAAAATGCTACGAGTAAAAGATCCTACAGGTTGGAAATGTTGTGTTTGTCCTCGTTTTACAGAATGTGTCCACCCCGTTTACATCTCCCCTGCCATAGAGACGCCCAAAAGCTTTTTGAGGACTTAAACACTACTATGAGTTAAAAATCCCACAGGTTGGAAATGTCGTGTTTGTCCTCCTCGATCTACATAATGTGCCCACTCCTACCCACCCCGGCAAAGAGACCCCCAAAGGTTTTGCAAAGGGTTGAAAAAAGGCCACGAGTTAAAGATCCAACAGGTTGGAAATGTTGTGTTTGTCCTACTCGTTTGACATAATGAGTCCACCCCTGCCCGCCCCATTCGCATCTCCCTGGCAAAGAGACCCCCAAAAGCTTTACAAGGATTTAAACAAGGAGTTAAAGATCCAACAGGTTGGAAATGTTGTGTTTGTCCTCCCTGTTTTACATAGTGTGCCCACCCCGTTTACATCTCCCCCACCAAAGAGACCCCCAAACGCTTTACAAGGGCTTGAACAAACACTACAAGTTAAAAATCCCACAGGTTGGAAACGGTATGTTTGTCTTCCTCACCTCCCTCCCTGCACGCCCTGCTCGCATCTCCCCGGCAAAGAGACCCCCCAAAGGCTTTTCGAGGATTTAAACAACGCTACGAGTTAAAATCCAACAGGCTGGAAAAGAGTTTGTCCTCCCCACCTCTCCCCCTGCACGCCCCGCTCGCATCTCCGCCGAGGAACCCCAAAAAAACCCGACCCTAAATGCTTTCCAAGGACACCAACAAAACCCCAGGAGTTAAAATCCGACAGATTGGAAACATTGTGTTTTGTCCTCCCTGCCGCACACACGCGGTGCTGGGAGAAAGTTTCAAAGCGGGTAAGCAAGAACAGGCAGGAAAATTAAACCCTAATTAAGGGCCACGTGGATTATCTGAGCTGAATTAAACAACGCTCATTCAGAGTTAAGGTGACCTCAACTCAATTTAGCCGGCTCCGTCTAGGAAGCTAATTTGGTTTCTTTCTTTTTTTTTTTTTTTTTGTTTCTTTTGCAGTGCTTATCCATGTGTAAACAGGCCTGGGATTTTTAAAGCAACATAATCCAGCAAAGTTTACAGCTTTTTCAGCATTAGGACACTGTATCACTCCAAACCTGCTTGGGGACATCTTTATTTCAGAATAAGGAGATGGACTTCAGTCCCTCTCAAGACAATAAATAAGAGACAATAAGTCCCTCTTAGTACAATAAAAATTAAGATGAAGGATTATGAGAGCAAAGCAATCACCCAGCTTGCATTTGCCTCCCAGGCCTTGTGTGTGCAAGGAAATAGAGTAGAACCGAGCTGGAACTGCACTGACACCCCTGATTTGAGCACAAGTGTCAAGGTGTGGAATTACACTGAATTACTGGGCTCAGGATGCTGTGAACGACCCCCAATGACAGCACAAGGAGCTGCTGTAAATACTGATCACTCTGCCCTTTGCTGCTCCTGTTGCATTTTGCCCATTCCACACCCAGGGCTGAGCATTTTCTCTTTTCCTGACTGTCAGTCCCAGCTTTGGGTGCTAATTCCCAGAGATCTTCCCAAAAGGCTGATTATCCATCATTCCACTGTAATCAACAGCAGTGGGAGCAGGGGGTGCTCCAGCAGGCTCAGATCAGTGTCATTCAAAGGCTGCACAGGATTTTAAACTGCAAACAGCACCACTGTCCACAGCTCTGTCTGGATACCACAACCCTACCATCAACTTCATATTACTCAGAGATTACACCCAGGTGCACATGAATTCACTGTTCTAATATCTTTGTTGCATCCATCAGCCTGAGGTCAGTTTTGTTGTTCCAAATGCTTCCCACAGTTTGCCAGCTGGAGATTTAGTAATTTATTTCAAGGAAATGACGTTTTAAATTGAAATTTTCCCACTCCCTGTGCCCAAGGATGTGACTCCCACTGAAACACCATGTGTAGGATTGTATCCAGGGTCAGTGGGTGGATAATCTGGATAAACCCAGTGAAGAGCAACCAGCACTAAAGGCACTGAATCCTTCC
Source organism: Calcarius lapponicus (assembly GCA_039654755.1). NCBI lineage: Eukaryota > Metazoa > Chordata > Aves > Passeriformes > Fringillidae > Calcarius > Calcarius lapponicus. Next base: position 22,865,453 of record JBBFKN010000012.1, on the reverse strand, counting down.
AGCACAGCCTGGAGGCCAAGGAATGGCAAAACTTAAATGCTGACCTGGAATCCAGGTTTGATCCCACTGGGTATCAGCTGGAAATGCTGAAAGTTGGAGCTGGATGAATCCTGACCAGACAAGAGAAACCTATTTTGGGAAGCAAACAGAACTAACCACTGTAACTAATTCAAGGCTCAATTACCCATCTGTGGCAAGCATTATTATGCAAGGGTTTGTGTTCTCCCAAACACTGTTCTGTACCTCCAACCAGAATCAATTCAAGCCTCACACTTTGCATTCAACAGCACTTGGAATGAGATATCTGAATGGTCCCATTTTGTTTTACAGCCTATGGATCTTTCAGTGGCTTTTTTTCTCTTCCAGAAAGTGAGAAAATAGTTAAAGACACAATTGTTAGCCTCCACAATTTTTGATACGTTTAGTTTGAATGAATCTTAAGGTTTGAACAGATGTTATTTTTCAATAGCCACATGAGTTACACTGACCCAAATGCTGAGATAAATTCAATATAATGGCTACTTCAGATCTGAAGCACACAAAGGCTCAAAGCAAGTCATGGAGTGGCAGGACAGACATGAGGTGAAGTCTAACCCACCCTTCAGACTGTCGGGAGAGAAATGAATCAAACAGAAGTCCTGCTCTCAAAAGCACTGTAAGAGCAGTGGTAAAAATGCAAGACTTAGAGAAAAGCTTCTTAGGCTTATCTGGCATGGTGTGCAAGGGGCAAAGTTATGGGGAATTTGGAAAACCACAAAGCACCTTGAAAGCTTTACAAACTTGGTCAGATCTGCAAAGTTTCACCCCAAACTTTTGGAAGGACAAAGAGCTTTTACATTTCTGCAGCACCATCCCTGGCACTGGAGACAGCTCATTTCATGGTGATAGAAGTTGGATAAAACTGCACTGAGAGAGGATCTTAAGGAGCCTTTAAAGAAGCTCTTCTGGATATAAAGCTGCAAATTCCTGTCTTGTTCAAGAGCTGCAAGAATGCATTTTACGCCAGCTGGGCTCACTTGCATGAGTCTGCTGTTCAAGACTCAGGACAAGGACTTTATTTCATGTGTGAAGGACAATGTGAGCATCTGCCTGCTGAGCATGACATGGTCACAGCCCTGAGCTTCCTTAAAGGCTCCTAAAGATCCTCTCTCAGTGCAGTTTCATCCAACTTCTATCACCATGAAATGAGCTGTCTTCAGTGCCAGGGATGGTGCTGCAGAAATGTAAAAGCTCTTTGTCCTTCCAAGAGTTTGGGGTGCAACTTTGCAGATCTGGCTACGTTTGCAAAGCTTTTGAGGTGCTGTGTGGTTTTGGGGTGAAACTTTGCAGATCTGACTATGTTTGCAAAGCTGTGTGGTTTTCCAAATTCTCTTCATCCTTTGTCCTTTTCTCTTTGTCTCTTTGTCCTTCCAAGAGTTTGGGGTGAAACTTTGCAGATCTGGCTACGTTTGTAAAGCTTTTGAGGTGCTGTGTGGTTTTCCAAATTCTCTTTGTCCTTTTCTCTTTGTCTCTTTGTCCTTCCAAGAGTTTGGGGTGAAACTTTGCAGATCTGACCAAGTTTGTAGAACTTTCAAGGTGCTGTGTGGTTTTCCAAATTCCCCATAACTTAACTTAAAGAAGCTCAGGGCTGTGACTATGTCATGCTCAGCAGGCAGATGCTCACATTGTCCTTCACACATGAAATAAAGTCCTTGTCCTGAGTCTTGAACAGCAGACTCATGCAAGTGAGCCCAGCTGGCGTAAAATGCATTCTTGCAGCTCTTGAACAAGACAGGAATTTGCAGCTTTATGTCCAGAAGAGCTTCCTTAAAGGCTCCTTAAGATCCTCTCTCAGTGCAGTTTCATCCAACTTCTATCACCATGAAATGAGCTGTCTCCAGTGCCAGGGATGGTGCTGCAGAAATGTAAAAGCTCTTTGTCCTTCCAAGAGTTTGGGGTGAAACTTTGCAGATCTGGCTACGTTTGTAAAGCTTTTGAGGTGCTGTGTGGTTTTGGGGTGAAACTTTGCAGATCTGACTACGTTTGCAAAGCTGTGTGGTTTTCCAAATTCTCTTTGTCCTTTGTCCTTTTCTCTTTGTCTCTTTGTCCTTCCAAGAGTTTGGGGTGAAACTCTGCAGATCTGACCAAGTTTGTAAAGCTTTTGAGGTGCTGTGTGGTTTTCCAAATTCTCTTTGTCCTTTGTCCTTTTCTCTTTGTCTCTTTGTCCTTCCAAGAGTTTGGGGTGAAACTTTGCAGATCTGGCTACGTTTGCAAAGCTTTTGAGGTGCTGTGTGGTTTTCCAAATTCCCCATAACTTTGCCCCTTGCACGCCACAGCTCCGCCAAGCCCTGCAGGAGCACCAGAGCCACATCTGGGCGTTCCTCCCTCCCATTTCCTGGGTGAGCTCTTCAGGGCCAGGCAGGCAGCACCTTCTCCTTGCCCAAAGTGGCCGGGCAGTGCCTGCAGGGCTGCTGTGCTGCTGTAACACAAGCGCTCTCATGCATATTGCATCTCCCAGCCCCGAGGAAATGAGGCACTGGCTGCGTAACTAAAGCCCGGGGCTGGTGACAGATCCACAGCAGGGCCTGGATGTCCAGGCCTGCAGAGCATCAGGTGGGGCTGGGATCAGCTCTCCAGAGCAATCCTACCCTCCCTGTAAGCCACACCAGCAGTGCAGAACAAAAAGGAGCCTTTAAAATCTGTCTGCAGAACGTCAGGCAACAATGAGCGCCTGGGTGGGTAAACACACAGGGTTTCTCATTTCCCCCCCGTAATTCTTTGCCCACCTTTAATATGATCTGGTTTGAAAACTTAAAGAGCTCTTCCCCAACCTCTCTGCTCATCAGCTGAGTCCAGAACAGAACCAGGGACACACCTGCATTGTGGTTCCAGCCTTGTTTTTGAAAAAAACCCAACAAAAATGTCAAGAAATGTTGAAGGAAAACATGACCTGAGGGAAAACCCAGTGCAACAACCTCGAGATGCGCAAGCAGGATTAGCACTGGTGGGAAACTGGGTGGTAATTAGCATTTTGCACATGTTTAATTTGCTGTTTTGCTATTCACCCTCTTCAGGAATGAATGGGTGGACTCCTGACTGCACAGCTCGGGACAGGGGGATTCTCTGGCTGGGGTATTGCTCCTGTTTGACAACTCCTGCTCAGCCCACGGGTGCTACTCCTCAAACCCCACAGGATTCCCAGCCTGTCAAGCAACAAGGAGCACTCTCCCTTTCTCCCTGTGGAAAATGGGCTCCTAGACAGGTGCCAGACCAAGCAAAACTCTTTCTGAGCTGGCAGTGGCATTTTCACAGAGTCCGTGGATTCCTAGAGCAGTGGGGGCTGGAGGAGGCAGGGAATCATGTGCTCACAGGCATGGGGAGGAAGAGGGGGAGGAGGAGAACAAGGGGAGAGAGAGAACAAAGTGTCAACATCTTAACTGGGACACACAAAGAGCCAGTTCTTAGTAAGAACTTAATCCAGGATTAACAAGAGGTCAGCTACCTCTGCAAGGAGACTGCACTAAGAGGAGCTAATTAGCTCTCCTTAATTGCACAAAAGGAACCACACAGAATTAAAAGACATTCACCAGCAGCAGGTCCCACCTCACCCAGGACACACAGCCCTACCTGCTGTCCCCAACACCAGGCTCAGACAATCAGCACATGGAGAGGGGCAGGGATGGATGGGAGGGAAAAGGCTGTGGGGAGGTTCAGCACCAACAAGGGCTGGAGTGAGAGCTGGACAAGCCTTTGCAGCATGGCCAGAATCTGTCTGGGCAGGTTCCTCATCAGCCAAGTGGGACGGTGTTTGCAGGGGTCTGAGGATGAGGGAAGAGACGAGGATCTGACTCTGTTTTAGAAGGTTTGATTTATTATTTTATGATATATTAAAACTATACTAAAAGAATAGAAGAAAGGATTTCATCAGGAGGCTGGCTAAGAATCAAAAAAGAAGGAATGATAACAAAGGTTTGTGATTTGGACTCTCTGTCTGAGCCAGCTGGGCTGTGATTGGCCATTAATTAGAAACAACCACATGAGACCAATCCCAGATGCAGCTGTTGCATTCCACAGCAGCAGATAACCATTGTTTGCATTTTGTTCCTGAGCCTGCTCAGCTTCTCAGGAGGAAAAAATCTTAAGGAAAGGATTTTTCATAAAATGTGTCTGTGACAGACAAGGACTGCCCCAAATCCCTGAGGAATCACAGCTGTCAGTTCACAGTGATGCCCAGGAGGGTGCTCAATGCAGTTCTGGCCTTCTTGAAATCAGTGGGATCTCTGAAGATGAGGAGGAAGAGGAGCACAAGGCAAACCAGTTTTTCCCTGTAGGCTCAGGCCAAGAGAATCCCATCCCAGCAGGGAGAGGCACTGCAGGATAGATGTGAGGAGAAATGGAGAGCACACAGCAGCAGGGACAGGCAGCAGATCCCAGCTGGAAGCTGCCAGCTTGGAATGATGCAGTGGGCAAGGCTGGCTGAGCTGCCCAGCCCCAAATCCCCTCTCTGGGATTTCTAACCATGCACCACTCCCACACCTGAAGCTCCTCTGCTTGGCACTAAATCCATCTGGTTTTTCCTATGGAGCCTGAGCTGCCCACCCCCAAATCGCCTCTCTGGGATTTCTAACCATGCACCACTCACACACCTGAAGCTCCTCTGCTTGGCACTAAATCCATCTGGTTTTTCCTATGGAGCCATTGCACGTTCTGTCCTCCTGCATCTTTTACCCCAGCAGCCCTTGCTCTGCTGTGACAGATAATGGACCCAGCAGTGTGCTGGAAAATGAAGATTAACAGGCACATCAATAACCCAGCAGATGTCTCTGAGATGGAGCACTAATAAAAGAACTCCTGCATTTATTTGGGTTACAGCACCGTGCTGAGGGCTGGGAGATGAGGCAGACAGGGCCTGAGTGCACCTCAGCAGGAGCAGCTCCCCTTTTCAGGGAGGATGAGGGGAAAAGCAAAACAGCTTTTCAGAGAAGGCTGCCCTACACACAAAATAACAGAAACAGGAGCTCAGCCTAATTACAGATCCCTGTGAAATCATCACAGTACTGCCTCCATTATTTATCCTTCTTTTCTTCCCCCAGGACAGGGTTAAATGTTTTGCCTCTGGACTTCCAGTGTCCCCACTGCTCCCACTGACTTCCTTAACTTCGCTTGGCCCTTTCTTCCAGATTCCTGCAACCTGCTGGGCTCACCCCAAACTGACCAAAACCCCCACAGAGCTGCTCAGTGCAGCCCCTGCCCACATGTCTACAAAATAAGGTGAAGAATAAGGCTGCCCTACCCACAAAGAAAAAGGCCAGAAACAGGAGCTCAGCCTAATTACAGGTCCCTGTGGAATCATCACAGTAGTGCCTCCATTATTTATCTTCTCTTCCCTCAGGACAGAGTTAAATGTTTTGCCTCTGGACTTCCAGTGTCACTGCAGCCAGGAGGGACCAGCAGCACCAAAATTTCACCTCAAACCCAACACAAATGAGTTCTTGGGATGCCACTGGGCATATTCTCCACTTTAAGTTCTTCTCCAGCTTTTCCCCCCAAACCCCTTCCACCCAGACTGACATTCCCCCATCAGCCACATCTCCATCCCAGCATCTCCATCCCAGCCCCACATCCTTTTCCCCGAGGAGCTGCCTGCCCTCCCAGCACACACACACACACAGGAAGGATTCCCTGCCTGCCTGGGAGGTGAAAAACAAATATCATCACAGTACTGCCTCCATTATTTATCCTTCTTTTCTTCTATTAGCACAGAGTTAAATGTTTTGCCACTGGACTTCCAGTGTCACTGCAGCCAGAAGGGACCAGCAGCACCAAACTTTTACCTCAAACCCAACACAAACAAATGAGTTCTTGGGATGCCAGTGGGAATATGAGACAGCCACCTCCTCTCTGCTCCCAGGACCTGAGCAGCAGCCCCCAGTCGTGCTGCTCCTGTGCAGGCCCAGCACAAAGGGGGAGTTCCCTGACATCTGGCTGAAGCTTCAATAGCTGCCACTGGGGAAGCAGAATGAGCATCCACACAGCTGTGCCAGGGGCTGGTCTGCAGCAGCCTCCTGGTACAGACAGGCCCCACCCAGCACCCAGCACCCCTCTGCTCCCTCTTCCCTGCTGGACTGAGCTGGAAGAGCTCACAGCTCATTCATAAAGAGAAGGGAAATTGTGCTAATTGTCCTAAAATGGTCCACGGGCCAATCTCTTTCTCCAGCACTGGCCGGCGCAGTGAGTGCTTCTGCATTGTGCTGTTCTGTTGTGGATATTCCAGGTTCTCCATCCCTCCCAGCTGTTCCAATCTGGTTATCCCAACAGATCCCAGCCTCCTGCAGCCTCCTACACAGCACTGCCCCAGCCTCTGCCTTCAGACCTGCCCTGTGCCACCTCTGATTTCCAACCCCAATCCAACTGGATTCGCCCCTGCTCCCGCTGACTTCCTTAACTTCGCTTGGCCCTTTCTTCCAGATTCCTGCAACCTGCTGGGCTCACCCCAAACTGACCAAACCCCCACAGAGCTGCTCAGTGCAGCCCCTGCCCTCAGGACCACAGAGTAAGGTGGAGAATGAAGCTGCCCTACCCACAAAGAAAAAGGCCAGAAACAGGAGCTCACCCTAATTACAGGTCCCTGTGAAATCATCACAGTAGTGCCTCCATTATTTATCTTTTCTTCCCTCAGGACAGAGCTAAATGTTTTGCCTCTGTACTTCCAGTGTCACTGCAGCCAGGGGGGACCAGCAGCACCAAAATTTCACCTCAAACCCAACACAAATGAGTTCTTGGGATGCCACTGGGAATATTCTCCACCTTAAGTTCTTCCCCAGCTTTTCCCCCCAAAATCCCTTCCACCCCAACTGAGGAGCTGCCTGCCCTCCCAGCACACACACAGACATAAAGGAAGGATTCCCCACCTGCCTGGGAGGTGAAAAATGAAAATCAGCACAGTACTGCCTCCATTATTTATCCTTCTTTTCTTCCCTCAGGACAGAGTTAAATGTTTTGCCGCTGTACTTCCAGTGTCACTGCAGGGGCAGCCAGGAGGGACCAGCAGCACCAAAATTTCAAATTTCACCTCAAATTTCACCTCAAACACAAACAAGTTCTTGGGATGCCACTGGGCATATTCTCCACCTTAAATTCTTCCCCAGCTTTTTCCCCCACATCCCTTCCACCCAGACTGACATTCCCCCATCAGCCACATCTCCATCCCAGCATCTCCATCCCAGCCCCGCATCCTTTTCCCCGAGGAGCTGCCCGCCCTCGCAGCACACACACACACACACAGGAAGGACTCCCTGCCTGCCTGGGAGGTGAAAATCAGCACAGTAGTGCCTCCATTATTTATCCTTTTCTTCTATTAGCACAGAGTTAAATGTTTTGCCTCTGGACTTCCAGTGTCACTGCAGGGGCAGCCAGAAGGGACCAGCAGCACCAAAATTTCACCCCAAACCCAACCCAAACAAACGAGTTCTTGGGATGCCACTGGGAATATTCTCCACCTTAAGTTCTTCCCCAGCTTTTCCCCCACATCCCTTCCACCCAGACTGACATTCCCCATCAGCCACATCTCCATCCCAGCATCTCCATCCCAGCCCTGCATCCTTTTCCCCGAGGAGCTGCCTGCCCTCCCAGCACACACACACACACACACACACACACACACACACACACACACAGGAAGGATTCCCTGCCTGCCTGGGAGCTGACAAACGAGGATTGCAAGGATCCCACGGGCACCTGTCAGCGCATGGCCCCTCCCGGGAGGTTCTTCCCCGCTGCCCTGCGAACTGCCCGGGGGGAGCCGCACGGAACCGCCCGGGAACCTCGCTGCTGCTGCTGCTGCTGCTCCGGGGCATCTCAGGGCCGACAAAAAGATTCCCCGCTCCGATAAGGGCTCGGCATGGCTGGAACAAAGCCGCCTTTGCAGTGCGCTGCCCGGCTCTGGCATCCCAGCCCGCTGCTGCCCGCTGGGGAGGAAAGCGCCGCTGTGGCTTTAAGGATGTCCCGCATCACCCGGTTAACCCCGGCTGCTCCTCGCTGCCCCCACCCAGGAGAAACTGCGGATTTCTGCTCTTCTCGTGCCCTCACCCATCGGTGCTGCCGCCCTGGTACCGCAGCCCTGGCACCCCGAGCAGAGCTTTATTAAATGCTCTATAATATATATAGATAGATTTTATATATATATATAAATATATATCTAGACTAATATATATTAAATATTAACATATTTCTATATATTAATATGTGTTGATATATATTATATATCAATATATATATAATTTAATGTAATATAATAAATCTATAATATCTATTATATATTCTATAATTATATATATAATTATATATAATTATATATATTATATCATTATACCTTATATATTATATAATATATAATATATAATATATATAAAACATATACAATATATATTATACCTAATATATATAATTATACCTAATATAATATCTACTATATATTATATAATATATTATATATAATAAATTATATCTGATATCTTAAAATACATATTATATATAATTTCATATAATATATTAAATCTATATAATTCAATTTAATATATATATTAAATATCTATATATATAATGTATAATATTTAATATATAATGCCATGCAAACCACCAGGGCACACTTCTGTGATGACAAAGGAGCAGAGAAGTCAGCGTGGACATAAACATCCCAATTACCTCGAAATTCCACTTCCTTGCTCCCACAAAGCTCTGGCTTTTCACCCTGAGGGGCTGCACACCCTCCTAAAGCTCACCAGGCAACACAAAGCATCGATTTCCCTGCTAGAACAGCAGGCAGCAACAGGAAATATTTAGAATAAATAGAAATATTTGCCTTCAACACTCGGGCATTTCCAAATCCAAGCCCTGGGAAAGGCCATCTTCTGCACCGAGGTTCTACAATGCAGAAGGTAACAATGTGACTCATCTTGAAAGTGTGTATAAACACACTTAAAAAACCTGTCTGGGGAAAAATAAACAGAGGCTGTGCCTGATTCCCGTCTGGGAAAAGCAGGAACGCAGCCCTGCTGCTGTCCTTGGCTTTGTACCTACTCCAGGCAGGTGCAACAGAGGGAACAAAACCACAGCCAGCAATTTAAAGAATTTAAAAAGCAAGAAAGCAGCACAGATGGACAGAAAAAGAGCAGAAAGCAAATGAAAAATGTCCCTGTAATGTGAGAGAGGAGCAGGGAGGACGGATGTGACTGGGAGCTGATCAATCGCCCCTCGTGGAATGATGAAATATTTGCTCTGTGTGATCAGTTAATCCCAAGCAGGAACACGTTTAGAAGGATGGCAAAGAACCAGAGAGATTTTCTTACAGAGCAAGGAGTTCAAAGGAAAGCAACAAAAACATCCCGGCACTCATGAGGCTCGTTTGTGAAAACAAACTTGAAGGGTAAACAAAGTGGAGTGGTCAACAAATATTTGAAGAATGTAAATATTGAAGAGAAAGAGAGGCTGTACTAAAAGGTTTGGGGTTGTTTTTTGGATTTGTTTTTTTTTTTTTGAACAATGAGCAATGGAATGATATGAAATTGTGGGAAAGAAACAAGGCTGAAGTCAAATCCTCACAGCCAGGAGCAGGAGAGGAGTGAAATAAACTCCTTCACTTGTCACGTTCATAAACAGCAATAGGTAACTGTCAATAAACACAAATCAGACTCACAGAACCACAGAATACCCTGAGCTGGAAGGATCCCACAAGGATTATTGAAGTCCAGCTCCACTGGCAGGAGCATGGGTCAATACCTCAATAATATCACACTTCTTTCAGTCCCTAGCTCTGCTTTCCATTATTTCCATTTATTAAAGAGGCAGCAGCCCAGTTTGCAGCAATGCAGGACTCCAAAGGTTTGCAATGACTGCAAATCTATAATTGCAAAATTAGGGCTGGCTGAGCGTTACAGTTTCCAGGACTGCTTTAACTTGCTGCATTTTTGTCCCCAAAACTTCCAAGACACACTCAGACATCCTTGGGATTTGGAGTTCCGTGTGGGAAACCTTGCAAAGCGAAATCCAAATCATCCTGAGCTCCTAATCTGGCCTGTGATCCTTGAAAGAACAGATGTCCTCAGGATAACTGTGGTATCTCCAAATATGAGCAAGGCACAGGCTGATTTGGGACAATTACAAGGATTCAGGGTGTTTTGGGACAATTACAAGGATTCAGGTTGTTTTGGGACAATTATAAGGATTTAGAATGTTTTGGGACAATTATAAGGATTCAGGTTGTTTTGGGACAATGTTAAGGATTCAGGTTGTTTTGGGACAGTTACAAGGATTCAGGTTGTTTTGGGATAATTATAAGGATTCAGGTTGTTTTGGGACAATGATAAGGATTCAGGTTTTTTGGGACAGTTACAAGGATTCAGGTTGTTTTGGGACAATGATAAGGATTCAGGTTGTTTTGGGACGATAAGGATTCAGGTTTTTTGGGACAATTCCAAGGATTCAGGTTGTGGCTCTGGGCAAGTCCCCTGTGAGAGGTGCAGGGGACAGGATGGATGTTTGCATTCCTCATCCTGCTCTTACTTCAGCAGAGTTTGCTCTCTTTGGGGAATTGTTTAAGCTATAATAATTGTTTGCTCTCCTAAGCTAGGCTTCCATTAGGGAATTAATACACAGCTATTAATAAACAATTAAAAGGAAAACCACCTTTAATCTCTGTGTGCCTCATCTACAAACCAGGACTAATTCCACTTCCTTTCTCCAACCCTTTGTCCATCTTGACTACTTAGCATGGAATCTCTTCCTCCGAACTAGAGGTGGGACATGAAAATCTCCCAGCACAGCAAATCTCTGTTTTCAAGAGTCCCTTTTGCTGTAAAACAACACAATTTTAGAAACAGTTCTATTTCCCAGATCGGTTGTGCTATCAGCTGCCTTTAAAACAGAAAAGAATCCACAGGGAACTCGTTCTTCCTGCTGGAAAAAATAACACAGCAGGTATTTGAAGCAGTGCTGCAGCTTTAGTGCCCTGGAGCAGGCACTGAATATTGCTGAGGTTCTGTGAGCCCTGCCCTCCAGACACATCCTTCTTTCATGGCCTACAGCTAAGCTTGGCTTTGCCTCCCAAACCTCATTCCCAAAATGTGCATCAGGTTGTGCATCGCATTCCTCTAGCAGCTGACAGCTCTGAAAAAAACCAAATTCCAGCTCTGAGGGCTGCACAGCCTCACAAGGAAAGGGCACTCCTTCCACATCCCCACGGCTGCTTTATTTCTGGTGCTGTGGGGTCACAAACACACCAAAATTACAGCTCTGCCTCTCTGAAACTCCTCTGTTCCACGCAAACCTGTAACTCACAGCACCTCTGGTGTCCTCACTGCAGCAGGGTGAGACCTTGCCAATGATCTCTGCAGTGCTCAGGCCTGGCCACCTCCTTCTGTCCTTCAAACACAGCATCTCATTAAGGGAATGACTCTAATTAGAGGGAGCTGTTCTTCAACTAAACAAGTTGTGTGTTCCCCCTCCAGCTAATTCGTTCTAATTTTATGTGCATAGCTGGACATTTCTTCTGTCACCAAATCGTTGCTACTCCTCAAAATACACCGAATTTTCCCCCAAAGTCCTTTTCATTCCACTCATTTTCTCCTCCATTTTTCTCCTTCCAATTCCAAGGCCTGAAATTAGCTGTGGTCCAAAACCACATTCTACCAAACCTGGTGTTCTGAGTGGTTTGAAAATTATTCAAAATATATACCCCAAATATATGAATCTCCAAACAAAAATGTCCCCAAATTCCTCTTTCTCTGCTCCTCTGCCACATGCATGGAGTGGATGTGACATTGCCAAAGGAGAGTGGCAGCATTTTGCATCTTTTTTTAGTTGGGAAAAAAGCAGAGCATCTGCCCTCAGATCACTTGGCTGTGACCACAGAGATCGTTCTGTCCTGGAAAAACGGTTACAGGGGAATAAACCACTGGAAAATGTAAAATATAATCAACAGCACAGGCCTAAATCTGGCCAAAAAGGAAAACTTGAAGAAAGGAGAAGCTCAGAGAACATTCCAGAATCTTGTATTCAGCATGTGGCTCTGCAAGGGCACCCAGAAGGAAAAAGAATTGTGTGCAGCATTTTGGGTTTGGTGTCTCCATTTCCTGAGCCTGGATATTCCATCCTTGGATATATTATTGCAACTTCTACAATTTACTTCAAACAGGCTCAAAATCCTGAAATTAGTAGTTACCAGTCATAATAAGAATCAATTAAAATACTAATGGCATTAAGATGAACTTTCTAACCAGGGCCTGAACTCAGAGGAGTTCTGGGGAAAGTTCAAGAAAAAAAAAAACAGCAGCTGCTCAACCAACCAAAGTTTAAACTGTTTAAAATAGAGAAAAATCTGGAATTTCAGCTGGAAAAAGCAGAAGAGGCCTTGACCAGGACACAGTAATTCTGTCAGGGAGCACCACAAGGGTTTTGATGGCAAATTTTGCACCTTCCAGGCCTTGCCCCTGCCCAACTGCTGAGCAGAAATGCAGCAGAAATTCCAACAATGCGAGTGCTTCTCATCAGTCCAACACAACTATCAACACACACAGGGTGAATCAGACACTTGGAAACGTGGGACACTGTCCAACAGCTCCTTCCAGCACTTGTCCCTTGAAAATCTCTGCTCAGGCACAGGGAGAAGGAAGAGGAGACTGATTTCTGCCCAACGGCTCCTTCCCAAAAGGTGGGAATGAAAATCTCTGCTCCAGGAAGGGGGAGAAGGAAGGGGAGACTGATTTCTGTCCAACAGCTCCTTCTCAAAATGTGGGAATGAAAATTTCTGTTCTAGGCACAGGGAGAAGGAAAGGAAGGCTGATTTCTGTCCAACAGTTCCTTCCCAATATGTGGGAATGAAAATCTCTGCTCCAGGCAAAGGGAAAAGGAAGAGGAGATTGATTTTTGTCCAACAGCTCCTTCCAGCACTTTTCCCATGAAAATCTCTATTCCAGGAACAAGGAGAAGGAAAGGGAGACTGATTTCTGTCCAGCAGCTCCTTCCAGAACTCATCCCTTGAAAATCTCTGCTCCAGGAAGGGGGAGAAGGAAGGAGAGACTGATTTCTGTCTAACATCTTCTTCCAGCACTTGTCCCTTGAAAATCTCTGCTCAGGCACAGGGAGAAGGAAAGGGAGACTGATGTATGTTCAACAGCTTCTCCCCAAAATGTGGGAATGAAAATCTCTGCTCCAGGAAGGGGGAAAAAGAAGAGGAGACTGATTTCTGCCCAACATCACCTTCTAGCACTTATCCCATAAAAATCTCTGCTCCAGGAAGGGGGAGAAGGAAGGGGAGACTGATTTCTGTCCAAAATCTCCTTCCAGAACTTATCCCATGAAAATCTCTGCTCCAGGCAATGGGAAAAGGAAGAGGAGATTGATTTTTGTCCAAACGCTCCTTCCAGCACTTGTCCCTTGAAAATCTCTGCTCCAGGAAGGTGGAAAAGGAAGGGGAGACTGGTTTGCCTCATTTTGCAGGCAGGGAAAGCGGGGCAGAGGCACCATGAGCATGAAAATGGTCAGTGACACATCCAGGCACGATCCCATGACCCCCAGATCCCACAGGCAGCACCTTCCTTCCCTGCAGAAGGGACCGAGCTCTCAAACAGCACCCAGCAGCCTCAGCTCCGCGTTTTATCTCTTCCTGACTGAATTTTCCACATTTTCAGGCTTTTCAGTGAGGAAAAGAATCCCTGGAACAGCCCCACTGCTGCCTCATTGGCCTCAGCTGCAGGCCCTGGGTGAGCAAAGGCTGCAGAATGGCAGAGCCACTCGGGTTTGCCCTTCACTTGACATTTCTGAGGGCTGGAGACACAGAGCAAGGTGATCTTGCCATCTGATAAGAGGGGGAAAGCAATTTCCCAGCAAAACAAACGGCTGGGATTCAATTAGCCAAAATAATCTGCAGCCCAAGGAGAGATGTGGGGGAGAGATTCTGGGTGCTGCAGCAAACTCTGCAAAGTGCAGCTTCTTCATGGCCCCAGTGAAAGAACTGCTTTGTCTGGCTGTCCTCAGAGAGGTCTCAATCTGCACGTCCATATTAGAGGACAAAATTACAGATGTTTATCCAAATTTAAATCAGAACTTGATGCCAAGAACCAACCACATAAGAAACGAAAATATTAAAGGGATGTTTTTGCCAGTCTATCATCACACAGCGAACCCAGTCTCAGATCAGGGGTTTGAAAATGCCTTGGTTTTATTTCAAATGGTTTTCTCCCACTGTAATTTCAGACTTTTGCTAAAATAGTAGTTGTGCTTCACAGCCTGTTGCCACTGCAAGTATTCATTAATCCAGCGTGGACAAAAACTGGTGCTGGGCTGATCCTGCTTCTATTTCTGCCCCTCTTCATGCCCGTGAGCACAACCTGGCCAAGGGAATTGTGTGCAAAGCTTTTCCATGGCTTCAGTGCACTCAGATTAGGCTCCTCACTGCTTCCCAGGGCTTCCCACTACGGAAAAGGGCAGAAAAAATAACACCAAAGCCTGAGAAATTAGCACCAAACCTGCTAATTCCCCCTCAGTGACTGCGTGCCACAGAACCATCTACAGAATAAACCTGCCAAGGCCGCTCCAAGCTGTCCCTCCAGGCACCTGGCAGGACATCTTCTTGCTGGAAAAAGGATAAAAACCTTAATTTATGGCCAGCCAGAAGGTTCAGGACGTGTGGCCAGGTCAGAATGTTCTGGATGCAGGGGAAGATGAGCGACCTGTTAATGAGGTTTGCTCTTCCTGCCGCAGCCAACGGGAACATCCTGATTCCTCAGATCCATTTGCAGAATTCATAAGGAGCTAAGGCCTCTCTTTTTCCCAAAAAACCATATTTATATGCATGTGGGTCAGCTCTGGTGGTTTTTAGCCGAGGATTATCAGCACCTATTTCTTCCCCCTGAATAAAAGGCACAAAGGGTGATGTAGGAGCAGAAGAATCAATGAAGACAGGAAAGAATGAAAATGCAACATTTGGACCTGTAAAGTGAAGGTCAAACAGCACAATGGGCACAGCAGCACAATTATGTAACTTTCACAGAACTATTTTGCCAAGCTTCTCCAGAAATTGAGGAAGAATTGATTTGGAAATCCAATTTCATTTGGGATCGTGTGCAGTGCCTCAGGAAGGCAGCGGTTCTTTAAGGCTCTGCAGCTTCAACACCAAATTGGAAGCGATTTAAGCAGCCTCATCATTTCCTGGGTAATGAAGGAGCCACGAATCCCAAACACCCACGTTTGTCACCCCTGCGTGTCACAGCGACGTGAGGACAGAACCTTCCCTCCCGTTCATTTACATCTCAAAGGAGCTGCGAGGCTGGAGAGCAGAGCAGGGTGGGCTGAGTGTGACAGCTCAGGAACTCTTCCCTCCCCTCTCCCACATCCTGAGACGTGGATTTCCACATTTCCACATTATTTCCAGAGCTGGGAAGGGCAGGGGCAGCCTGGTGGAGGTACCAGGGGCCCCTGCAGCCGCAGCCTGCGGAAGGCAGAACTGAAACTGCCTCAAGTCAATCTTCACTGCTCCCTGACATCAAACAACTGCTAATTTTAGCTCTGCTGTTCTGTAACCCTACCTAGTTCCCATCCCACCCCCACAACTACATAATAGATCCTTCCCTCAGATAAGTAGGGTGTTGGAACATTGAGAGTTTTGTTGGTTTTTTTGTTTTTTTTCTTTTTCCCTCACCCACAGGCAGTAGCAGAAAAATGAATTACAGGTTTATTTTTAGCGGAGCCTTTGGCCCTTCTTTTCTCTGTAGGTTCCAGATTGCAGGTTCTGCAGCTCAGAACTATTCCAAGCAACACAGAGCAGCACAAGCAATGCAGAAGGAACCACAAAAGAAGGAAAATCAGACGAGCAGAGTTTTACTCAGTATCCCATTTATGGGACATCGAGTGCAGCTACCAGCTTGTTTTTGTCCCTGCAACGCTCTTCTGGCATCAGATTTCCATTTTTCATCAAAGACCTAAATTAGCTGCCATCTCTGCCGGATCATGAACTCCCCAAAACTCCTAAGAAGGAAGAGCAGGGCGGGCAGCACAGCCTGAGATGGAAGGGGAGGGAAAGGCTGCTGTGGATTTTTGGCTTTCTGAGATTGAAAGCTCCAGGCCTGGCTGATCGCAGTCCCTGAGGAGCTGTGAGATAACGGTGATGTCAGCCCGGAGGCAAAAGCTCTCTGTCACAACACCAGGTCACAAAATAAAGACGGGAACAGCATCAAAACACAAAAATGACCAATGAAACCACGACAGCAGACGGTGATGAGGCAAATTGCTGCTGTCATCTGTCCTGCCAGCATCCTCGGGGGCTGCAGCATCAGCGCTGCCACCAGGACGCTGTGACAGCACAGCGGGTCCCTGCACGGTGCCACTGCCACCCCGTGATGTCACCCAGCCCCCCTGGCTGTCCCCAGCTGGGCTGCAGAGCCCCGGGGCCACCAGATGGGGATGAGATCATTTTGGGCAGGGTGAGGTGGCTGCTGCAGGAAATGCAGGGCATGGTGTGAGATGTGAGGGAGCAGCAGTGCAGGAAATGCAGGCATGGTGAGAGGGAGCAGCAGTGCAGGAAATGAGGGAGCAGCAGTGCAGGAAATGCAGGCATGCTGAGAGGGAGCAGCAGTGCAGGAAATGCAGGGCATGCTGAGAGAGAACAGCAGTGCAGGAAATGCAGGGAATGGTGAGAGGGAGCAGCAGTGCAGGAAATGCCAAGCATGCTGAGATGGAGCAGCAGTGCAGGAAATGCAGGGCATGCTGAGAGGGAGCAGCAGTGCAGGAAATGCAGGGCATGCTGAGAGGGAGCAGCAGTGCAGGAAATGAGGGAGCAGCAGTGCAGGAAATGCAGGGCATGCTGAGAGGGAGCAGCAGTGCAGGAAATGAGGGAGCAGCAGTGCAGGAAATGCAGGCATGCTGAGAGGGACCAGCACGGGGACACGCAGGGGATGCAGCGGGGCCGTGGCACTGCAGAGCCGCTCCATCGCAGCGTTCCCAGCAGCTCCAGCAGTGCTTTGCTCTCCTGCCCCTGCACTGAGCTGTTATGCAAGCCCGGGACAGCCCCAGAGGTGCCCTGATGCCCCAGCTGTGGGATCTGGTGTGACCCCGCAGCACAGGAGGGATGTGGGGCCTGGAATCTGGGAAGGGCGAGTCCTGCTGCTGAGGGTCAGGGCAGGCTGGCTGCTGGCAGCCTTCTGTCCCTCCCTGGTACGGACACACATCATGTGTCTCTCGGGAGGAAATCTGGGTTAACCCCAGCAGCGCTGCTCCCGCACCAAGGACCTGAGGATTTGTTTGCAGCCCATGCACTGGATGCTTTTCCTTTATATAAATCCCAACCCTATAAGCTCATTTTGTATCAAGGCTGTCCAGCCCACTATTAAACACCCCAAGCAGGTTCAGAGAGCCCTGCATTCATTCTGTGCTCCTCCAATCCATCCAGCAGGGACAAACACACAGATCTGGGCAAAGCAGGGCCTGAAATACCATCCCTAACTCACCCTCCTGTGCTGGATATATCCTAAGGGGAATGGAGTGACAGCTGCAGAGATGCAGAATGCTGTATAATTAAATAAGGGAAACAGAATATTTAATTTTGGGACTGGGATGAAGGGGGATGCTGAGGGGGCAGGGCTTGGGTAGCACCTGTCAGGTGATTCCTCCAATCCATCCAGCAGGGACAAACACACAGATCTGGGCAAAGCAGGGCCTGAAATACCATCCCTAACTCACCCTCCTGTGCTGGATATTGCCAAATAAACAGAATATCCTAAGGGGAACGGAGTGACAGCTGCAGAGATGCAGAATGCTGTATAATTAAATAAGGGAAGCGATCAGAATATTTAATTTGGGGACTGGGATGAAGGGGGATGCTGAAGATGCAGGGCTTGGGTAGCACCTGCCAGGTGCTTCCAGGAGAGCCGGGGGGAACTGCTCGGGATCTTTATGGGGAACAAAGGGGCTCTGGGCACTCCCGAGGCCGTGCCAGGAGCCCGAGGAAGGGAGAGGGGAGAGCGGCACCTCCTGCAGCCCGGCCAGCATTCCCCCAGCGCTGTGTGCTGCTCATGTCCCCTCTGCACAGGCACCGGGATGCTGCAGCCGGGAGCGCTGGGATGAACTGGGATGAACTGGGATGAGCTGGGAATGTCCCAGCTGCGCCGTGCAGCGATGTCCCCGCCGGGCTGGCGGGGATGCAGCGGGGCCGTGGCACTGCAGAGCCGCTCCATCGCAGCGTTCCCAGCAGCTCCAGCACACGCTTTGCTCTCCTGCCACTCCACCGAGCTATTATGCAACTCCTCAGCCCAAGTGCACAGCACAGAAGGCAGCGGATCACTGCGAGAGAGGGGCTTTTTTTCATTAAAATAAAAAATTAAAATCGTGTAATATTATCAAATGCTGATATCTGTATCGTTTGTACAGCCTGTGTGACACACAGCCATGTACACACAGGGAAAATTCAAAGGCTCTCAGTGTAATTAAATAAAAGACAGAATTAGAGAAATTAGAAAAAGAGATGACCTATTGAGTCATCCCTGGCTCGGGTCTGTCCCCTGGGGCCCAGTACAAGATGCTTCCTAGTGCTATACTGTGGTGCTTTTATTTTTTACACAGAAAAAAAAAAGAGATAAAATTAAAATAGCAGCAATAAGTAAAATAACATGTAAAATAACTTTGCTGTTTTCTCACACTTTACAGGCGAGGATCTCAAAGCACCACATTCATCCTGATGCAAACAAGCACAGTTGAGAAGGAGGCTGTTATTTCTATGATTACTTCCTTTTTCATTACAGAAAAAAAAAGGATTAAGGAAAAGAAACAGGCCTTCCCATTGCCCTTGTCATCCAATTCAACCCAAATTACGAAGTCACATTCCTCTGTTAACCGTGGAACCGTTCCCATCTGATAAAGTTCTGCTTAAATCAATTTCATCATCATAATTCAAAGCCTATTTATTCCAGCTAAGTGATTTTGACATATTGGAAATTTAAAATAGTTTTGATATACTCGGGATCCTATGCAAGCCTTTGGTGGTCAAGTTGATATTATATTTTATATAGAGATATGTAATTGCATCCTCTATTACATATATATATATTAGAGGATACAATTATATATATATATATATGCATATGTATGTGTATATACATATGCAATAGAGGATACAATTATATATTATATCTATACATAATTGTATATATATACAATTATAATAGATAGATAGATAGACAGACAGATAGATAGATAGATAGATAGATAGATATTTACCTACCCCTGAAAAATACAAACTTGACCAACAAAATATCTCCCTGGGACCATTTCAGACACACACACACACACACACACACAGAGTTTGTCAATTGCCTTTCACCCACACAATGTTTTCTTTCACTGCCCACTTAGCCAAACCTGGTGAGTTTCTCCCCAAAACACCCAGGAATGATGAAAGGATTATGGAGCCCTCGGGTACCTTGCCGGCAGCTCCGGGCTCCCTGGAACTCTGCTATCGATGTCCTTACAGCACCACGGCAGCGAGGAGCATCCCCAAAATCCGCTGCTTAGAGGACAAGCCGAGCAGGAGCCATTCCACGCACGCAGCATCCAGAACACTTTTCTATCCCCCCACCTTTGTCGGGCAGAACGTGCCCGCGGTTATTTCGTGGTGTGAGCCGGGGGAGGCGGCTCGGGCAGCGCGGCAGGGCCGGGGGATGCGGCCGGAGCGCATCGCGGCGGATGCGGAGCTGCCCGGGCAGCAGCGGCCCAGCGCCGCATCCATCACCGGAGCCTCCGCCGTGCCTCCCTCCCCGCAGCCAGATCCCCCCGGCACTGCCGCAGCGGAACTCGGCCGATCTCATCCCTTTTCCCCCCATTTCGAGCGGAGAGGTGGGGACCGCATCATCCCCCCAGCCCAGCCTTTCTCCGCACCGCGCGCTTACCAGGCGAGCTTGAACCCTTTCATTAGTACAGCCACGATAATCCGCTGCCCGTGTCCTTGTCTGCCCACTGACAGCTCCAGAGGTGCCAGCACATATTGGAGCAGCCCCGGGCGGCGAGCGTCCCGCGGGGAGCGCCGAGCCCCATGCGCCGAGCCGGGGCACGGCCGCCCCCCGCGCCCCCGGAGCCGCGGCGAGGCGCGCAGGGCTCCGCGCAGCGGCAGCGACGGCGCCGGGGGCTGGGGCTGGGGCTGGGGCTGGGGCTGGGGCTGGGGCTGAGCCGCCCCGCTCGCTGCCGCTGCTGCCGCTGCTGCCGCTGCTGAGCATGTGCGGCACGGCGGGACCGCAGCGGGCCATGGCACCCGCGGCACGGCCCGGCCCCCGCAGCCCGCACAGGCCCGCGGCCCCGCCCGGCCACGGGGGTCCGCTGGGGACAGCCCCCGGGACAGCGAGGGGCCCGTGGGGACAGCCCCCGGGACAGCGAGGGGCCGCTGGGGACAGCTCCCGGACACGGCAGGGACAGCGAGGGGCCGCTGGGGACAGCCCCAGGGACAGCAGGGACAGCGAGGGGCCGCTGGGGACACCCCCAGGGACAGCGACGGACCGCTGGTGACAGCCCCCAGGGACAGCGAGGGGCCCGTGGTGACACCCCCAGGGACAACGAGGGGCCGCTGGGGACAGCCCCAGGGACAGCGAGGGACCGCTGGGGACAGCCCCAGGGACAGCGAGGGGCCGCTGGGGACAGACCCCGGACACGGCAGGGACAGCGAGGGGCCGCTGGGGACAGCCCCAGGGACAGCGAGAGGCCCGTGGTGACAGCCCCAGGGACAGCGAGGGGCTGCTGGGCACAGCCCCCGGGCACGGCAGGGACAGCAGCGAAATACTCTTTACTGTGAGGGGCCGCTGGTGACAGCCCCAGGGACAGCGAGGGGCCGCTGGGGACAGCCCCCAGGCACGGCAGGGACAGAGCGCTTTGGACAGCCTTGCACGCTGGCAGGGATGGGGCATCCGCAGCTTCTCTGTTCTGGGGTCTCACGCCCCTCACAGTAAAGAGTATTTCCTATTATCTAACCCTCCTCTCTGTCAGTGTGAGGGCATCTGTCACTCCATGCCCCTCACAGGAAAGAATGTTCCCTGCTATCCAATCTAACCCTACTCTTTGTCAGTGTGAAGCCATCCCCCCTGCCCTGTCACACGTGCCCCTCACAGTAAAGAATATTTTTGTTTGTCCAATCGAACCCTCCTCTCTGTCACTGTGAAGCCATCTCCCCTGCCCCATCACTCAAGCCCCCCATAAAGAATATTCCCTGCTATCCAATCTAACCCTCCTCTCTGTCAGTACAAGGCCGTCCCCCCTACACTCCATGCCCCCCACAGTAAAGAATATTTTAGTTTGTCCAATCTACCCCTCCTCTCTGTCAGTGTGAAGCCACGCTGCACTCCATGCCCCTCACAGTAAATATTTCCTGTTATCTAACCCTCCTCTCTGTCAATGCAAAGCCATTCCCCCCATCATTACATGCCCCTCACAGTAAAGAGTATTTCCTGTTATCCAATCTAACCCTCCTCTCCATCAGTGCAAAGCCATCCCACCTTGCCCTATCACTCCATGCCCCTCGCAGTAAAGAATATTTCCTATTATCTAACCTAAACCTCTTCTCCATCAGTGTGAAGCCCCACTGCTTTCCGTGCCCCTCACAGTAAATATTTCCTATCATCTCACCCTCCTCTCAGTGCAAGCCCATACCTTCTGTCACTCCATGCCCCTCACAGAAAGAATATTTTTGTTTGTCCAATCTAACACTCCTCTCTGTCACTGTGAAGCCACACTGCACTCCATGCCCCTCACAGAAAGAAGATTCCCTGCTATCCAATCTAACCCTCTCTCTGTCAGTGTGAAGCCATCCCCCACTATCACTCCATGCCCCTCACAGGAAAGAATATTTCTGATTGTCCAATCTGACCCTCCTCTCCATCAGTGCGAAACCATTGCCCCTTGCCCTGTCATTCCATGCACCTCACAGTAAATATTTCCCAATATCTAAACTTCCCCTCTGTCAGCATGAAGCCATCCCCTCTATACTCCATGCCCCTCACAGGAAAGAACATTTCTGGTTGTCCAATCCAACCCTTCTCTCTGTCAGTGTGAAGCCATCCCATGCCCCTCACAGTAAATATTTCCTCATATCTACCCCTCCTCTCTGTCACTCCATGCTCTCATAAAAGCCCCTCTCCCTCTCCCTTGCAGACTCCCCTCAGCCCTGGCCATGCTCCCCAGTTGTGAAATCGTTTCTGGGGCCAGCAAGCACAGGAGGGAGTTCTGAAGGCCCCTCACACACGTGGGTTGTGCTCCCTTGACCTTTTTCTGCAGCAAGAGCTTGATTTGCTTTTCTCTTCCAGCACAAGGGGAGCTGCAGGAAGAGCCCCAGGGCTGCGATATTTGGGAGTTGATGCTTCTGGGGGGATTTGCCAGACCCCCACTCCAATTCCTGACTATCCCAGAGCAGGGGTGAGCTGAATGTTCAGGCCAGAAAAGAGAAATCCGTCCCTGCTGGGACATGTAGCCTGAATTTCAATTTGCACCCGTTTCTCCTTGTCCCTATCACCACAGCTCCTGACAAAGATCCCCTCTGCAGCTTCAGAGTCAGGCCCTCCTAGGCTCACCTGAGGGCTGTGGAAACGAATGGAGAACTGAATTTCCTCATGGAAAACCAAAATTACTAATGGAGAACTGAATTTCCTAATGGAAGACTGGATTTCCAAATGGAAAATTGAATTTCCTGATGGAGAACTGAATTTCCTCATGGAAAACCAAAATTACTAATGGAGAACTGAATTTCCTAATGGAAGACTGAATTTCCAAATGGAAAACCAAAATTCCTAATGGAGAACTGAATTTCCTAATGGAAAACCAAATATCCTAATGGAAAACTGAACTTCCTAATGGAAAACCGAATTTCCTAATGGAGAACCGAATTTCCTATTGGAAAACCGAATTTCCTAATGGAAGACTGACTTTCTTAATGGAAAACTGAATTTCCTAATGGAAAACCAAAATTCCTAATGGAGAACTGAATTTCCTAATGGAAAACCCAATTTCCAAATGGAAGACTGAATTTTCTAATGCAGATCCAAACTTCCTAATGGAAAACTGAATTTCCTAATGGAAAACCAAATTTCCTAATGGAAAACCAAAACCTTCGTTGAGGCAGGGGCCAAGTGGCCTCTCTGGAGCTGAGCCTGCAGAAATCCAGCCTTTTTAAGGGTGGCAAAGACAGCAGGCAGCTGTGTGTGAATAAATATTCTACTCTCTTGAAGGGCTTTAAATGGTATTTTGTCATTTTTTGTTTGCACTCACACCCCCATCCCCATGGCTGCAGATAACCTTGATGTGTAAAATCACCACCCTTGTTCTGTTCACTGCTCAGGGGGTGCTTGGGGCAGTTCCAGAGCTCTGTCCTGGCTTGCAAATCTTTCTTTTGCCATTTGTCTGAGGGAACTCTGGGATTCTGGCACCCGCATCCCCTTTGGAAAGTGACAAATGGGGTTCTTTGCTCTCCTACTGTGCCTGATAACCACAAAGAGATTTTTTTTTTTTTTCTGGGTCTCCCAAACCCTGAAGAGATGAAGAGCAGCAAAGTTCCAGCTCTGAATTTGGCAGAAAATCACTTTTGGAGGGTTTGGATCGTTCCAGGGTGGGTGAAATGAAATTCTGAGTTTGAGAAATTGCGGGAGTAAGCAGGGCAGAGAGAGAGGCCCAGAGCAGGTGGGGACATCCCAAATCCCCGCTTTGGGAATTTGCTCCAACACCAACTCTGCAATGCATTTTTTTTTGCTTATTTCTAGACAAAAAGCACTCATTTCACCATCAAGTCAGGCACAGGCCTTTCCCCATGACAAACAGCATGGAAAAAACACCTTCAAATCTCACCCTGAATAATCCCAGACTCAGCCCTGCTTAGGTCCCACCTAGAGCAGCTTGGGCTGGGCTTTGGGCTGGGCTTTGCTCCAGGAGAAGCTTTGCAGCTGTGGGCAGGTGGGGACATCCCAAATCCCCGCTTTGGGAATTTGCTCCAACAACTCTGCAATGCATTTTTGCTTATTTCTAGACAAAAAGCACTCATTTCACCATAAAGTCAGGCACAGGCCTTTCCCCATGACAAACACCTTCAAATCTCACCCTGCATAATCCCAGACTCAGCCCTGCTTAGGTCCCACCTAGAGCAGCTTGGGCTGGGCTTTGGGCAGGGCTTTAGGCTGGGCTTTGCTCCAGGAGAAGCTTTGCAGCTGTGGCCTGCAGGTTGTCAAGGAGGGAGGCGAATCACAAATGCTGTAAAATGGGTCAGGAGACCTGCAAGCTTGGCAAATCTAGGACAGCCTAATGCTGCAGAGTCACATGTTTGGAAATCAAAGCTCAGGCAAGAAAGGTATTAAGAGATAAGCAGTCATGCACTTTTCCTTTTTTTTTTAATTTTTTTTTTTAATCCAAATAATGTGAGGGGTGGGGAATTATCAAAGGAAGGAGATGGCTGGGAAGGTGTTTGTTTAAAAATCCTCCCTGCAGGAGCCTTGGAGGGACTGGGGTCAGGTATTCCCAACCACAACCCCAAATTCTGGCTGTGCCAGAATGAACAAACCCTTCAATTTCCCCCCATCCTCTGCACTTAACTATTCCAGTGAGGAAAAAGAAAAAAAAAAAGGTATGAAAATTGAAATAAGGCAAGGCAAAAGCAGCTGTAGGTATCAGGAGGGATGGGCTCTGCACAGCCACCTCCTCACAGCTAAGAATACCTATCAGTCACATGCAAGATGAATTCCAGATTAATTATCAACCTACTCCATCCCACTACAGGGGAAAATGGGAAAAAAAACAGTCAGGGATGTGGCTGGAGGGGTCCAAAGCCATTCCTGGCCCCTGTTTTGGAAAGGGAACCCTAAAAACCTCTGCTTCTCACTGCTCTGTGCAGGTTGTCATTCTGGAAATGGTCGTAAAAAGCATCGTTGGTGTATTGTCCTCATCTGTGTAAATGTCAATTGAAGTGGCAAATATCTTTCATGATCATGTTTTGCATTTAAAAGAGCTTTCCCAAGCTGCTGGTGTTTGGGGAAAAATTCTTTCTCCATAGGAAAAATTAAAAATAGGCATAAAAGGGTAAACGCTGGGTTTCCTTAGAGTTTGTTTGGATGTTTTGTGAAAATAAACATAATAGCTGGGCTGAACAGCAGCTCTGAAGGATGTGCAGGTGCCCTCACGGAGCCACAAATACAAATTTTCACCATTTTCACCCTTCCTATGGGATGTTAGACCAAAGGTTCATTTTCCCCTCTAGCCATAAAGGCTGTAAATCCAATGGTTTTATCAGAATGCCATTTGGATTACTGGGGGGTGAGAATCTCATTTTTTTTTTTTTAATTAGATGCATCATTTGCTCAGCACAAACAATAAATAATAATAATAAGACAAGTTCATGTGGTTGCGCTGTCCTGCCTCATCCCCTGTCCTTTCTCCCAGGAAAAAAAATTCTCACAAACTTCAAAAAGAATTAAGATCATTTGGATGCTGGCCTGGTGCCAGTCACATTTGGAGTATTCCTGGTCCAGATGAAGAATTCCATTAATAAAACCTCCCCTGGGGCTCCTGGCTGCGTCCAGCCCCAGTCAGGAGGAGGAAGTCAAGCAGCAGCAGCACACACACATACTAAAAACAGCAACAAAGCCAAAACCAGGCAGAACTTTCTCAAAACTGAAGGAAAACTTGGGAGATCGGGAGCAGAAGAAAAAATAAAAAGAAGGTTGCATGAAAAGACAGGATGTTTTCCTGACCTGTAAGCACAAACTATCATGGATTTCAAAAGTTAGGTCTGGAATACACAAAACCAGAGTTAATTTTTTTTTTTTTTTTTGTTTCCTTGGCCTCCTACTTGGATGAAAGAAATATTGATGGTGCTGTCAGGATAAACAGGGCTGGACATGGCCTCTGCAGAGGCAGGGACATCTGCACCAAGGGACAGGCAGGCAGAACAAAAAAAAAGGCAATTTTTGCACAGGATATTGCCCAGGCAGGGCCTGGGGGGAAGCTGGAAGCACAGAGGCGACCACGGAAAGTAAAAGTTGAATATTTAGCACTGCTTCATTCACACACAGCTGGTTTGTCCTTCTCCCCTCACAGACACTTCCCTGAGCAATCCCAGCCAAGTGCTGCCTGCTGAAAGCCAAGGAAATCAGCTCTGAAAACTCTGAGATGCTGCAAAAAGGAAATCAGCTCTGAAAAACTCTGAGATGCTGCAAAAAGGAAATCAGCTCTGAAAAGTCTGAGATGCTACAAAAAGGAAATCAGCTCTAAAAACTCTGAGATGCTGTAAAAAGGAAATCAGCTCTGAAAACCTCTGAGATGCTGACAAAAGGCACCTTGGCTGCCTTCACTCAGCACCCCCTTCCAGCTCAGGACAGGACACATTTCCCCCAGGATGGAACGAGCAAATCAGCTGAAATATCTCCACAACTTCCTAAAATCCAGAGGATTTCTGTGTCTGTGCTTGCAGGGCAGAGAAGCAGAACCCTGCAGTGTGAGGGGTGAGAGGAGTTCAGATTTTACAATCTCCATTTTACCTGGGAAGTGACCCCTGCCTTCTCAACAAGCTTCACATTGACCTGAATTTCTTCTCACCCTTCTCCAAGAGTTTAATTTGCTTTTCCTTGGCACTCAGCAAGGAGCAAGCAAATCAGCTGAAATATCTCCACAACTTCCTAAAATCCAGAGGATTTCTGTGTCTGTGCTTGCAGGGCAGAGAAGCAGAACCCTGCAGCGCCAGGGGTGAGAGGAGCTCACTGATTTTCCAATCTCCATTTCACCTGGGAAGTGACCTCTGCTTTTTTAACTCAGTTTTCCATTTCTCCAAAAGGAAAATTAGATTTTTTTTTTCCAGTACGTTCACACTAAGATGGTGCTTTAACACTGTAGGTCACATTTCCCTTCAATTAAAACCAAAACCTACAAAAAACAGGGACAGAGAAAAACAATTTTCAAGCGACTCTGTTGTTCCTGTCATGGAAAATGTCTGTTTTTCAAGGCAGAGATAAAAACTGAGTTCCCCAAAACGCCACCACAACTGTAACTGAAATGCCACAGACCCTTCAGCACCCTCAATGATATTTTTTTCCAAGCTCTCCAGCTTGAAGAGGGTTTGCAGCAGTTGAGGTTTCAGCCAATATGAGAATGAGGCCGAGTTCACCTTTCGAAAGCAACATTTATCCAGAAGCACATCGTGCAATTCATTGCAAAACACTTCAAAAAACTCAAAAGCTGCATCAAGGAGCAACCCAGTCCTGGGGCAGAACCTTCCCCAGCATCACCCCAGGCTTCAGGGAAGGGGAATTGAAAAGGATGGAGTGTTACAGCTGGAATAAACGTGCCAGGGAGAGCCCAGCTGAGACACGAGCCCTGCAACGTGTGAGCAGCACCCCTGAGATCAGTGAGGGGTTTAACCAGGGAATTCTGCACCAGAAGGAGTTTCTCCCCGGAATACAGCCATGCTGGAGGATCCACAGCAGCCTCAAAAGCAGATTTTTAACTATTAATGCCCTTCCCCACTCCCTGCAGGCCATGGCTCCCTCCAGCCACGCTGAATTTCATCTCTTTGTGAGATAAAACCTCAAACACGTTTTGCAGGACACATCCCCTGCACTTTAACCCTGCTCTGATCCCAAGAAGGGTCTTTTTGGTGGCCAGGAGAACAAATCTTGGCTCTAAAGGCACCCAGTGGTGCTCCCCAGGCCTCCCAGCCATTCCTACTTCTCAAATCCAGCTGGATCCACTCCCAGATTGCCAACCCACGCTGGATTTCATCCCTTTGTGAGATAAAACCTCAAACACGTTTATCAGACACATCCCCTGCACTTTAACCCTGCTCTGATCCCAAGAAGGGTCTTTTTGGTGGCCAGGAGAATAAGCATTGGCTCTAAAGGCACCCAGTGGTGCTCCCCAGGCCTCCCAGCCATTCCCACCTCTCAAACCCAGCTGGATCCACTCCCAGATTGCCAGCCCACACCAAATTTCATCTTTTTGTGAGATAAAACCTGAAATACATTTAGCAGTCACATCTCCTGCACTTTAACCCTGCTCTGATCCCAAGGAGGGTCCTTTTAGTGGCCAGGAAAACAAACCTTGGCTCTAAAGGCACCCAGTGGTGCCATCCTGCTGCTCCCAGGCCTCCCAGCCATTCCCACCTCAAACCCATCTGGATCCACTCCCAGACTGCCAGCCCACGCTGGATTTCATCTCTTTGTGAGATAAAACCTCAAACACGTTTTGCAGACACATCTCCTGCACTTTAACCCTGCTCTGATCCCAAGAAGGGTCCTTCTGGTGCCCAGGAACAGTGGTGCTCCCCAGGCCTCCCAGCCATTCCCACCTCTCAAACCCAGCTGGATCCACTCCCAGATTGCCAGCCCACACTGAATTTCATCCCTTTGTGAGATAAAATCTCAAACACATTTATCAGACACATCCCCTGCACTTTAACCCTGCTCTGATCCCAGGAAGGGTCTTTTTGGTGGCCAGGAAAACAAGCATTGGCTCTAAAGGCACCCAGTGGTGCTCCCCAGGCCTCAGCCATTCCCACCCCTCAAACCCAGCTGGATCCACCCAGTTCCCATCCCAGACTTCCAACCCACACTGAATTTCATCTCTTTGTGAGATAAAACCTGAAATACATTTAGCAGACAGATCCCCTGCACTTTAACCCTGCTCTGATCCCAAGGAGGGTCTTTTTGGTGGCCAGGAAAACAAACATTGGCTCTAAAGGCACCCAGTGGTGCCATCCTGCTGCTCCCAGGCCTCCCAGCCATTCCCACCTCAAACCCATCTGGATCCACCCAGTTCCCCTCCCAGACTGCCAACCCACACTGAATTTCATCTCTTTGTGAGATAAAACCTGAAATACATTTAGCAGACAGATCCCCTGCACTTTAACCCTGCTCTGATCCCAAGGAGGGTCTTTTTGGTGGCCAGGAAAACAAGCATTGGCTCTAAAGGCACCCAGTGGTGCCGTCCTGCTGCTCCCAGGCCTCAGCCATTTCCACCTCTCAAACCCAGCTGGATCCACTCCCAGACTGCCAGCCCACTCTGGATTTCATCTCTTTGTGAGATAAAACCTCAAACACATTTAGCAGTCACATCTCCTGCACTTTAACCCTGCTATGATCCCAAGGAGGGTCTTTTTGGTGGCCAGGAGAACAAACCTTGGCTCTAAAGGCACCCAGTGGTGCTCCCCAGGCCTCCCAGCCATTCCCACCCCTCAAACCCATCTGGATCCACCCAGTTCCACTCCCAGACTGCCAACCCACACTGAATTTCATCTCTTTGTGAGATAAAACCTGAAATACATTTAGCAGACAGATCCCCTGCACTTTAACCCTGCTCTGATCCCAAGGAGGCTCCTTTTAGTGGCCAGGAAAAGAAGCATTGGCTCTAAAGGCACCCAGTGGTGCCGTCCTGCTGCTCCCAGGCCTCAGCCATGCCCACCTCAAACCCAGCTGGATCCACCCAGTTCCCCTCCCAGACTGCCAACCCACGCTGGATTTCATCTCTTTGTGAGATAAAACCTCAAACACGTTTAGCAGACACATCTCCTGCAATTTAACCCTGCTCTGATCCCAAGGATGGTGCCCAGGAGAACAAACCTTGGCTCTAAAGGCACCCAGTGGTGCTCCCCAGGCCTCAGCCATTCCCACCTCTCAAACCCATCTGGATCCACTCCCAGACTGCCAGCCCAGGCTGGATTTCATCCCTTTGTGAGATAAAACCTCAAACATGTTTAGCAGACACATCTCCTGCACTTTTAACCCTGCTCTGATCCCAAGGAGGCTCCTTCTGGTGCCCAGGAACAGTGGTGCTCCCCAGGCCTCCCAGCCATTCCCACCTCTCAAACCCAGCTGGATCCACTCCCAGATTGCCAGCCCAGGCTGAATTTCATCTCTTTGTGAGATAAAACCTCAAACACGTTTAGCAGACACATCTCCTGCACTTGAACCGTGCTCTGATCCCAAGGAGGCTCCTTTTAGTGGCCAGGAAAAGAAGCACTGGCTCTAAAGGCACCCAGTGGTGTCGTCCTGCTGCTCCCAGGCCTCAGCCATTCCCACCTCAAACCCATCTGGATCCACCCAGTTCCACTCCCAGACTGCCAGCCCACACTGGATTTCATCTCTTTGTGAGATAAAACCTCAAACACGTTTTGCAGACACATCCCCTGCACTTTAACCCTGCTCTGATCCCAAGGATGGTGCCCAGGAGAACAAACCTTGGCTCTAAAGGCACCCAGTGGTGCTCCCCAGGCCTCCCAGCCATTCCCACCCCTCAAACCCAGCTGGATCCACCCAGTTCCCCTCCCAGACTGCCAGCCCACAGGAAAGCAGAGCCCACAGCCCTGTGAAAGGCACAGGCAACAGAGAAGCCTCACAGAAAAGGGTGGATGCATCCATAAGCTCGAATTACTGTCTGGCTTTTGACACTCCCCCGACATCCTTTCCAAAATAAAATTAAAGAGGCTGCCAGAAGGAATTTCTCCTCACACAGCCGTCCCTGGGAGTGGAAAGCTGCCCCTAAAGCACCATCTAGTGTCACTCCCTCATCCAGCAGCATCCCTGCTCCCACCTCGGATGCCACAGAGGGACCACGAGCCCCCAAATCCCCTCCCTCCCACCCCGAGCTCTGCCCCAGCACCAACCCTGCAGCATTTCCTCCAACCTCACGGCTGCAAGGGCTCACACCCCATCCCAGAGCGATTCCCTGGCTCTCCCAGCAGCAGGGAGGGCGGGCAGGGGGCAGGAGGGAGGTGGAGAGACAGAGTAAGAAGGTGCCAAGCGAAACCACTTACGCACAGTGAGGCCGGCAGCATTTCCATCCTACCTTTGCTGTCGCCATATCAGCCGTCTCCATGCTTTCTGCTTGGCCTAGCAGTGAACAGGGGCATCAGGGGACAAGGGAGGGAGGGGAGAGAAAGGGAAAGTCAAAAGAGGATGAAGAACAACAAGGAAACAACCTGACAGGAGGATGAGAACAATGGAAGTCGCTTAGGGGTTAGTGCCGAGGTTCTGTCCCCCCAGAGAAGGGCAGGAAAAGCATCTCGAGGGGATGGCCCCAGGTTGGGAGCTCCTTTGGAGCCTGGCACAAGACCTGAGCCACTGCCATGCCCCCACCCAAGGGTCCAGCAGGAGGGACAGAGAGGACCCTGCTGCTCCTCCTGCTGCTGCTCCCAGCTCCAGGCTGAGCTCCTGCAGTGAGCAGGGAATAACCCAGCTCCCAGTGAGCAGGGAACAACCCAGCCTGCAGTGAGCAGGGAATAACCCAGCCTGCACTGAGCCAGGGAACAACCCAGTCTGCAGGGAGAAGGGAATAATCCAGTCTGCAGTGAGCAGGGAATAACCCAGCCTGGAATGAGCAGGGAACAACCCAGTCTGCAGGGAGAAGGGAATAATCCAGGCTGCAGTGAGAAAGGGAACAACCCAGCCTGCAGTGAGCAGGGAGCAACCCAGCCTGCAGGGAGCTGAGGAAGAATCCAGCTTGCAGTGAGAAAGGGGACAAACCAGCCTTCACTGAGCAGGGAACAACCCAGACTGCAGGGAGAAGGGAATAACCCAGCTCCCAGTGAACAGGGAATAATACCCCAGCTCCCAGTGAGCAGGGAATAACCCGGCTTCCATCCAGCTGGGGAAGAGCCCAGCCTGCAGTGAGCCAGGGGAACAGCCCAGCCCCAGCCAGCCCCATCCTCCCTCTCTGCAAGAAGGGAGAGTCACCCAGCCCAGCCCACCCCATCCAGCCCGAGTGGGCATCTCAGGAGTCAGGAGGACAGGAGGGAAGCAGGTGGGTTCTGAGCAGTGCACAGGTACAGGAGGAGTGCTCAGACACGAGGAGGATGGGTGTGGGGAGGGAAGAGAAGAGTGAGGGGGGGCAGGCAGGCAGGTGATGCAGCGATGGCGCAGAGCAGCCATACCAGAGAGCACAGTGCAGAACGCGGGGCGCAGGCTGCTCAGCTGCACCCCCTGAGCTCACTCACCTCACACAACACCCCCAAACGACTGGGCCTGACCTAGTAACCCTTTGGTGCAGGCTGAGCTCGGGCTGGAGGCACCGAAGCCCCAGGAAAGGTGCGCTGGGTGCCAGCATCAGGAGGCATCCGTAGCTGCGTGCGCCCGCCCGGATTGGCGGAGCACGGTGACTTCACGCCACCCCATCCATCCCCCGGCTGCTCCCTGCCGGTCCTCCTGGCCTACTTTGCTCCAGGAGATCAGCCTGGAGCCCCAGAGGCAGCCCAGCAGCTCCCCAGAGCGCCCTGGCAGCGCAGGCAGAGCAGAGGGAGGCAGGGAAACACCGCAGAGCTCAGGCGGATCAAAGCCTCTGAGAGCATCACTGCCTCCGAGAGCATCACTGCCTCAAAGTGCTTATTCATCCCCCGGTGCTCAGGCACGCAGCAGGAGCACGCAGGGAGCTGCAAACGGATTTATGGCAGGGTTTGGACACACTGAGGGGTTTGAACACACCAAAGAGCAGCTCAGCCTCTGCAAAACCAGCCCTGAGCGCTGCGGCTGCCCTGGGCACAGGCACTGTCACATCCCAGAGAACAGACCCACAGGGGTTTGGTACATTCAATATTTAACTTACAGCCATGGCAGACCCACAAGGGTTTGGCACATTCAATATCTGACAGCCCTGGCAGACTCCTGGGCGTTTAATATATTCAATATTTTACAGCCCTGGCAGACCCATGGGGGTTTGGTATATTCAATATTTAACTTACCGCCCTGGCAGACCCATGGGGGTTTGGTATATTCAATATTTAACTTACAGCCACGGCAGACCCACAGGGGTTTGGCACATTCAATATCTGACAGCCCTGGCAGACTCCTGGGGGTTTAATATATTCAATATTTTACAGCCCTGGCAGACCCATGGGGGTTTGGTATATTCAATATTTAACTTACAGCCCTGGCAGACCCACGGGGATTTTGTATATTCAGTATTTTACAGCTGTGGCAGACCCACAAAGGTTTGGTATATTCAGTATTTTACAGCCCTGACAGACCCATGGGGATTTAGTATATTCTAGATTTTAAACCAAAAGGGGTTTGGTACATTCAATATCTGACAGCCCTGGCAGACCCCCGGGGGTTTAATATATTCAATATTTTATAGCTGTGGCAGACCCATGGGGGTTTGGTATATTCAATATTTAACTTAGAGCCATGGCAGACCCACATGGATTTTGTATATTCAATATTTTACAGCTGTGGCAGATCCACGGAGGATTGGTACATTCAATATCTGACAGCCCTGGCAGACCCACAAGTGTTTGGTATATTCTATATTTTACAGCCCTGTCAGACTCACAAGGCTTTATTATATTCAATATCTGACAGCCCTGGCAGACCCATGGGGGCTTATTATATTCAATATTTTACAGCTGTGGCAGACCCACAAGGGTTTGGTATATTCAATATTTGACAGCCCTGGCAGACCCAGGGGAGTTTGGCATATTCAATATTTAACTTACAGCCCTGGCAGACCCACAGGGGTTTATTATATTCAATATTTGACAGCCCTGGTGGATCCCTGGGGGTTTAATATATGGAATATTTCAGCCCTGGCAGACCCAGGGGCGTTTGGTATATTCAATATTTAACTTACCCAGGGGCGTTGGGTATATTCAATATTTAACTTACAGCCCTGGCAGACCCATAAGGGTTTATTATATTCAGTATTTCACAGCCCTGGCAGACCCACAGGGGTTTGGTATATTCAATATTTAACTTACAGCCCTGGCAGACCCATAAGTGTTTATTATATTCAGTATTTCACAGCCCTGGCAGACCCACGGGGGTTTGGTATATTCAATATTTAACTTACAGCCCTGGCAGAGCCACAGGGGTTTATTACATTCAATATTTGACAGCCCTGCCATCAGCCTGTGCTGGAGGACAATGGCACAGGTGTCACCCTCCTGCAGAGGGTGAGCAGGCTGGGGACAGGCAGGAGCCCTGAGCACCAAGGCACCCCTGGGAAGGGCCATCAGCACAGAGAGGGCTCCTGCCCTGGCACGCAGAAATGTGCATTTTGCCCTGTGTTTGTGCTGCCATGCGTTCATGCATGCCTGCACACGCCCACGCTGGCACACTGCTCCTTTGTGCTCAGAATACACAAATGCTCCGGGAGAGAGGAGGCTTGCATGGAATATTGGGGAGGAATCCATCCCTGGCAGCGCCCAAGGCTGGGCTGGACAGGGCTTGGAGCACCCTGGGGTGGTGGAAGGTGCCCCTGCCATGGGGCTGGGTGGGTGTAAGGTCCCTTCCATCCCAAACCATTCCATGATTCCATGAAATACTGTCGCAGATATCTTTTTATGAAAATCCTTCCCTTAGGTTTTTTTCTCCCTGAGAAGCTGAGAGGCCTCAGGAACAAAATGTAACCAATGGTTATCTGCTGCTGTGGGATGCAACAGGTGCATCTGGGATTGGTCTCATGTGGTTGTTTCTAATGAATGGCCAATCACAGCCCAGCTGGCTCAGACTTTCTGTCCGAGTCACAAACCTTTGTTATCATTCCTTTCTATTCTTAGCTTAGCTATCCTTCTGATGAAACCTTTTCTTCTATTCTTTTAGTATAGTTTTAATGTAATATATATCATAAAATAATAAATCAATCCTTCTGAAACATGGAGTCAGATCCTCATCTCTTCCCTCAACCTCAGACCCCTGCAAACACGGTCACAAAATCCAGCCTTGTCAGGGACACAAAGCTCCTCTTCTGAACACTCATTTCAACCTCCTGGTGCGTCCAGGGCAGACACAGAGATCCACAAACAGCAAATCCACACCCTCTGCTCCCCAGTCCCTCCTTCATGAAGCCACAGATGCCCCTCAATGACATTTCTACTTCTGTGATTTTCTCCAAGTTCACAACAGCATGGGAAGGGGGGGGGGGGAAGAGCACAACAGCTTCATGAAGGACTTTCAGCAAATCCTGAGCTAAAGAGTCATAATTCCTCAATTCAGAAAAAGCTGAATTTCCACGTTTCAGCCTCTTTACAGCAGAGGCTCCCTGTGGCTGCAGCAGCTCCTGAGCTGAAAAGCAAACAGGAAACATCTCCTGAGGAAGTGAGTGCAGCCTTGGGAAGGGAACAGCCCACTGCGAAATGCCTGAGCTCCGGGGAGGAATTCCAGCCTCCAGAAATAGCCACGGTCCTGTTAGCCCGGGCTTCCAGCTCCTGATTGCCTCCAAAGGGATTCCTCAGCAATTAGAGAACATTGCTTTTTGTCAGCGTTACCCTTCCAGCAGCCACAGCTCAGCCGGCAGGGCATCCTCTGTACGGCTCCAAAGCAGCCTCACCTCTCACAGACTCCCAGGGACTAAAAAATTCCCTTTTTCTATTTACAGAATTCCAGCCTCCATAAACAGCCACAGCCACGGTCCTGCCTGGGCTTCCAGCTCCTCCAAAAGGATTCCTTAACAATTAGAGACCATTGCTTTTTGTCAGTGTTACCCTTCCAGCAGCCACAGCTCAGCCAGCAGGGCATCCTCTGTATGGCTCCAGAGCAGCCTCACCTCTCAAGAACTCCCAGGGACTAAAAAATTCCCTTTTTCTATTTACAGAATTCCAGCCTCCATAAATAGCCACAGCCAC
The DNA here is from genome assembly GCA_039654755.1 of Calcarius lapponicus. NCBI lineage: Eukaryota > Metazoa > Chordata > Aves > Passeriformes > Fringillidae > Calcarius > Calcarius lapponicus. Next base: position 22,829,872 of record JBBFKN010000012.1, on the reverse strand, counting down.
GGTCCTGTTAGCCCGGGCTTCCAGCTCCTCTAAAAGGATTCCTCAGCAATTAGAGAACATTGCTTTTTGTCAGTGTTACCCTTCCAGCAGCCACAGCTCAGCCAGCAGGGCATCCTCTGTACGGCTCCACATCCCCCAGAGCAGCCTCACCTCTCAAGAACTCCCAGGGACTAAAAAATTCCCTTTTTCTATTTACAGAATAAGAGCCTCACCTCTCAAAGACTCCCAGGGACTAAAAAATTCCCTTTTTCTATTTACAGAATAAGAGCCTCACCTCTCAAAGACTCCCAGGGACTAAAAAAAATCCCTTTTTCAAGTGCCCAGCAGCGCAAACAAAGGGCTGAGCAGGCTCAGACAGATTAATTTGCCAGGAAAGGTCCGTGACGTGCAGGCAGAGAATTCAACGCGCTGCCTGCGAGGCACCACTTCAGCCACGCTGTGATTCTCCCTTATGGAAAAAAAAAAAAAAGAAAAAAAAAAAAAAAAGAAAAGAAAAGGCTGCAGGAGTTAGGGAAGCACCAAAAAAAACCAAAAAACCCTGTTTGGGTCTGTGAAATGCATGCAAAACAAAACCTGTTAGCGACAGAACCAGCGGGAAGGGGAATTAGAAACAAATCAGGAAATGTTACGGGGAGAGAGAGGAAGAACTGCTAGAGGGAATGTCAGAATGGAAGGAGGAGAGAGTTTCATTGGTAGGCACCTTGGTTACAGGTGTACAGATCCCCAGGAAAAGGTGGCAGGCGGGCACAGTCCCGAGTCCTTCCCGAAGATGCCATCACAGCATCTGCCAGCCAGGGCACACCTCCATTTCCCCGGGAAAAAAACCCTGCAGGGGCTCCCTCTGTGCTGCAGCAGCTGGGAAGTCACATGAGGCCTCATTTCCAGCAAAAAAAAAAAATTAAAAAAATGCATTTCTCTCTCTGCAGGCATGATGGGAGCTGTAGTTCCGTGGCCAGGGCAGAGAGCGCCCGAGAGGCATCGCTGAGCCTCTGCCCTGGAGCTGGGGGTCCTGGGAGGGACAGACGGCTGGAACGGCAGCACAGCACCTTGGGGATTCCTGCTTGGAATATTCCTGCCTTTTTCTGATTCCTGCTTGCAATATTCCTGCCTTTTTCTGATTCCTGCTTGGAACATTCCTGCCTTCTCCTGATTCCTGCTTGGAATATTCCTGCCTTTTTCTGATTTCTACCTTTTTCTGATTCCTGCTTGCAATATTCCTGCCTTCTCCTGATTCCTGCTTGGAATACTCCTACTTTTTTTCTGATTCCTGCTTGCAATATTCCTGCCTTTTTCTGACTCCTACTTGCAATATTCCTACCCTTTTCTGACTCCTGCTTGGAATATTCCCAACTTTTTCTGATTCTCACCTTATTCTGATTTCTACCTGGAATATTCTACCTTTTTCTGATTCCTACCTTTTTCTGACTCCTACTTGGAATATTCCTACCTTTCTTTCTGATTCCTGCTTGGAATATGCCTACCTTTTCTGATTCCTACCTTTTTTGATTCCTACTTGGAATATTCCTACCTTCTCCTGATTCCTACTTGGAATATTCCTACCTTTTTCTGATTCCTACCTTTTTCTGATTCCTACTTGCAATATTCCTACCTTCTCCTGATTCCTACTTGGAATATTCCTACCTTTTTCTGACTCCTGCTTGGAATATTCCCAACTTTTTCTGCTTCTCACCTTATTCTGATTTCTACCTGGAATATTCTACCTTTTTCTGATTCCTACCTTTTTCTCATTCCTACTTGGAATTAGAGAATGGAGAAACACAGCCCTCCATCAAAAGGAGAAAAACAATTCCCCAGAGAGACTTGGGGATGGGAAGAATATTTGTGCCAGGAGAATGAGGGGCAGCACCTGGGGTGATTCAGGTTGTAACTGCTGCTTTCTTGAGCAATATTGGGATTTTAAAATCCTGCTTTCACGCTGTGTTTTGGCTCTTTGCCTCCCCTCATTGTCCTGCCTGTTTGAACTCAGCCTTCCTTTTGCCTGAGGTGGTGCAAGAGCCTCTCCCAGCTCGGGAAAGGCTCAGTCAGGTTACAGAGAACTGTGACTCATGGCACACACAGAAATCCCCCTTCTCCTTTTCTGGTCAGTTCAAAGGAAAGTCATTTCCTAATTTTTGCCTCCATTGCCAAGAATGTGCAGCCACTGTGAGCAGGCAGCAAGACGTATTGGTTTTGTTCTTAGAGATAAGGAAATTCTGAATTATCTCTTGATTGGTTTTGTTCTTAGAGACAAGGAAATTCTGAATTATCTCTTGATTGGTTTTGTTCTTAGAGATAAGGAAATTCTGAATTATCTCTTGATTGGTTTTGTTCTTAGAGATAAGGAAATTCTGAATTATCTCAGGGCCTGAAATAATTCCCATCACGCTCAACCCCTGAACAGGAGAGGATTTCCACTCAGCATCATGCTGAACATGCAGGCTCCCCAAATCAGAGTGCTTTTAAATGATTAAATAAAGCCTTCAGACCTGTTGGAACCAAAGCATTTCCAGTCCATCCAGCTAAATCTTTCTGTGCAGAGCCTGGAGTGCCTGGGCTGGCCCTGCCTGAGGGATCATCCATGGGGACACTGGAGAAACCAAACCCTCTGTTCCCATCTGGAGCTGTGGGGTAGCTCCTGCAATATCTTATAAAAAATAACCTCCAGTTTCAGATAAACTGGTGAAGAACGCACACTAGATTATTTTTTTTTTGGCTTTAGGAATAAAAGCCATTAGAGGGATGACTGCAGGAGAGAGGAAAGATCCTGAATCCTTCATTTCTGAAACCTGAGACGGGAGAAAGCAGCTAAAGAACAGGACTGGAGGCTGCAGAGGGACATCTCAGGGCAGCACTGAAGCCTCCCCCAGCCCCTTCAGGGGCTCTCCCAGCGCCAGTGGCACCAACAACAGGGCAGAACAAAGGCTGGCAGCAGGAGCAGAGGGCAGAGGATGCCCCTAACCCACAGAGCCACCCTCCCCAGGGCAGCCCAGCACCAATCCTGATGGGTGGCAGGTGCTGCACAAAGCCTGAACTCACATAAAGAAGCCCAAGCCTGGAGCAGAGAGTAAAGAAACCATGAACTCTTACAGAGCTGGAAGCTTTGCCAGACCCCCAAACAGGCCCATATTCCCATGGGAATGGCACTGAAACAGCAGGAAGGGGTTCAGCAGAGCCAAAGGTTTGGAGCAGGGCTCATGGAGGGAAAGGAAAGCAGGGAGAGCTTCAGGAGAAGCATTGGGCTAAAGCTGGGGGAGAAGAGGGGAAAAAGCAGAGGGGCTGAAGGCATCCCAGCGCCTGCCCTCGCTCCACACCCCGAGATGCACAACAAACACTCTGCACAGGCCAGGGGCAGCGGAGGGGGAGGCAGAGAAGCAGAAGAAGAAAGGCAGAGGTCAGCGAGCACTCACACGGTTACAGTCATCGGCAGGAAGGGGGGATCTGTCCCAGGCCAGTCCCAGCAGCCTGAGGGAGCCTCCCCGCAGCAGCAGGGGAGGAAACACCACTGGAGCCAAAGAGGATAAAATCCCAGCTGGGTTACACACGCACAGTGGGGCAGGGGGAAAAGCAGCACAGAGCCGTGACCTCGGAGTCCAGCGTGGAAGGATGCAGGGCTGCCAGGGCACAGCCCAGCTCTGGGGGATGCTGTGGGCACTGCAGCCCGGCCCAGAGGCAGCAGCAGCAGTGACGAGGCTGATGAGAGGGCAGAGCTGAGCAGGGAGCTGCTGGAGCTGCTCTGCTCTCAGATTTCTCCCATCACAGGCGATTCCATTTTAAAGGAGCAGCTGCCTTGGAGACTCTGGCCAGATGCAGTGCTGCTGTGGGGCAAGGTGCAGGAAGTGAGAGAATGGATTCTCTGTTGAAACAAAGAGAGTTTGATTGTCATTCCAGTAACCATTACCTTCTCAATGGCAGAACTGACCCAGCAGACTGCCCACTACCACTCTCCCAGCTTTCCCCAAATCTCCTGAAATGGCAGAAAACACCTGGTGGAAAGTGTGCATGCTCAGCTCAGGAGGAAGCCAGGGGATGCTTTCCAGAGGTAAAACACATAAAAGGATGTTCTAGGCTCTTGAAGGGTTGGTACCTCTCCTTTTGGCTGCTGACTATGAAATGTGAAGATGCACTCATTTCCTTGTGCCAGATGCAGTGCTGCTGTGGGGTAAGGGGCAGAAAGCTGAGAGAATGAATTCTCAGTTGAAACAAAGAACTGGACTGTAATGGTTACTGGAATGGAATTCTCAAGGGCAGAATTTACCTGCCCACTACCACTCTCCCAGCTTTCCTCAAATCTCCTGAAATGGCAGAAAACACCTGGTGAGAAGTGTGGATGCTCAGCTCAGGAGGAAGCCAGGGGATGCCTTGCAGAGATAAATTCCATAAAAGGATGTTCCAAGCCTCTCTTGAATGGTTGGTACCTCTTCTTTTGGCTGCTGACTATGAAATGTGAAGATGCACTCATTTCCCAAGGTAACCATTGCAAATCTTTTAAAATTCCCAAGATTTACAGCACTGAAAGCACAGAACAGGCCATGGTGAGGTGTGTGTGTGCTGACTGCAAAGGCAGGAGAGAGAGGCTTTGTTCAGCAGGATCCTTCACCAAACCAGTGCAAATCACCTCCAATTCCCAGTTCAGACCAGTGGAATTTTTCTGTCCCTACCGAGAATGAAGAAGAAACGCCCTGCAGTGAGCAGCTGCATTCAGAAAGAGCTGATGGCTGTGAGATGCAAAGGGCTCTGTAAGGACAGCAGCATTCCAGCTGAAGGAAGCAATTCCCAGCTCCTTCCCCTGTCCCAGCCCCAGGGAAGCTGAGGCAGCAGCACTCTGCCTCAAAAGCAATTTCTCCTCCAGCTGCCAAGCAGAAGGATCAGCATCCTCTGGGCCTTCAGCTTCCCTCAGCCAGGGCTGTCACCAGCCAAAACCCAGCTTATTGTGGGCCCAGATCCTCTAAAAATTCAAGGGGAGAACAAAAGGAAATATGTTGTAAAAACCAAAGGAACTATGTTGTAAAAACCAAACCTTTTTCTGCCCTGCCAATTTATCGGCTCCACAAGTGGGTTTTGTCTCACTTATCCCTGCACTGTTTCTCCTCATCCTTTCCCTGCCCACTGCACGACAAAGTCACAACAAATTCAGAGATTTTGCCCCATCCCATCCCCAAGATTAAGAGAAGCTTGAAATCTCTGAGATTTTTATTAAAAACAGAAGCAGAATAAAGCTGTATCAACCCAAGGGGCTCCTACCTTGAGACACCCTTTCCACTCCACTGCTTTGGGCTAAAAATCTCTGTAAAAAGGGAGAAGACGGCACTTACACCTCACAGGTGCTCCATCTGATAACTCAGCTCTTCAGCACAAGAAGGGACACTCTGGGGTCCAGCTGGGATGTCTGACATCACATTTTAGAGTTTTATCAAGTGGATACGCATTTCCACCTCCCAGGAAGGGAAATTCCCCCTTTTAAACAGGATTTTGGCTGCAAAGAAGCTGAGGGGTGTGTTCTGCTGCGTGCATTCTCACATTTTATTTGTCTTCTCTGTTGGTCAGACCCACAGATGGGAGTTCTGCTTGTCTAAGATCACTTTTCACTTCCCCTTAAGCAGCACACCGGGTCCCAGAACATCCCCTTAGGAAATTCTACACCCCAATAATATCAACCAAATATTTTCGGCGCAACAGCAAACCGGATTTCATTTGCAATGATTCACAGGGAAAAAATGTTCGAAAATAAAAAGGGTTCCTGGAGAGCTGCGCCCCATTTTAACTGAACACCACCTCTGTGGCACTGCAGCCACCCCACAGAGGGTGGAAGCAAGGGACAAATTCCATTTTTTGTGCAGCAGGAGCACCAGGAACACTCATGGCATGAGTCACATCTTGCTTTCTGATGCCAGCCCAGCTGAAATGTTCCCAGCACGAGGGAAGGTGGGTTTGTGTGACAGGCGCACAAAGAGGTGTTGCCCACACTCTGCTTTTTCTCAGGGAACTCTGCGCTCGTTTCCAGCATCCATTCATTCTGCTAGCATCACCAAAATTCCCAAATCCTTTGGGTTTGGGCAGTAAGATTGGAAGGATAGTTCTAACCCCCTAAAGACATCCCACAGAGGGATTTTATTCTGGATTTTATCCAGCTTCACAAGGCATCCCTGTGAGATGAGATGGGCAACTCTGACCTCAATTTACAGCCAAGTCTGCAATGCAAACCCCTCCCTGCAGAAACCTGGCCACAGAAACAGAATGAACATCAGGCTGCCCTGCAAACCCTCTCTTCTATACCCAAAAAACCCCAAAATCCTCCCTTCTGTGCCCAACAACCCCAAAAACCCTGGAAGTGAAACGTGGGTTCCAAAATAAACTTCTGCTCTCGGGAACAGGAAGGGAGGGTAAGGAGCCTGCCCAGTGCCTCAGAGAAGGGAAAAGAGGGGCCCCAAATCACCTCTGCACCCCCTGCTCATGTTCCTGAGCACCCCTGGCGAGTCTGTCAGGCCTGCCCCGCACCCAGGGCACAGCAGGGCTGAGCCCAGCTTGGCTAAACCAGCCCATGAGAGTCAGAACCAACCCACGAGAGTCAGAACCAGCCCACGGGAGTCAGAACCAGCCCAGAAAAATCCAGAACTTTCAATAAAAAACCCCAAAAGAACATTGGAGCCATCTGAGGAACAGAGTTTCATTCACTGACTCTGCCAGGCTCACAACCCAAGGGGAACAGAGCTGAGCTTAAGCTGCTCTTGTCAGCCAGAGGTGAGAGGTGCAAAAAAGGGACATAATCTAAATATTAACCATCTTTCTTACAATAAAAAACCCTCCAGCAGTCTGGTTAAACTCTGTATTTAATATTAATTCAAACTGGCTCAGAGTTTGGAGCTAGAATCAAACCCCAGCTCAATTCCAAGTGGTTGCCAAAGCACCAGGGTTCAGATCAGAGCTCAGCAGCCTCCAAGTCCTGGCCAGGAGAGTTTTAAAAACCCCCCTGAAGATGCTCCATCTGTGAGGGGTAAATCAGGGATCTGAGTGGATCAGGACCCTCCTGCCAAGGATCTCTGCTGGATCTTGGGGCTCAGAATGCTGTGCCGCAGGGAAAAGGACAGAGGGAGAAAGATGCAGGATAAACAAGCCCTAAGAACATCAAAAATATGGAATTTATCCATTTTCCAACTCTGACCTCCTTTCTGCTCTCCCCGCAACTTCCTGGGAAAATTCAAGCAGCCAACAGAATTTCTTCAACTTGTCTCCATCGCAAACTTTCCCCTAATTCCCTTGAAAGCTGCCTGGTGAATTTTGATCCATTATTTGAGAAATCTTTATGAGATTGCTCAGAGCAGCAGCAGCAAGCGCTGCAGCCCAGGAACTGCGGAATTAGGAGCTGCAGATTAAGGAACCAAAATGAGATGCAGGATGTATCAGAGACAGAGATCTTAAAGCTGACTGTGCTTCCCCATTTCCTCCTTTAGATATGATCTCTGTGTAAATCATTTGGATTTACAGCAGTGTAAATGTAAATAATTTTGATTTATTTGGCGTTTTTTTGTACAAATTGTTTTTTATTATCTCTTGTAAACTGCCACTCACTTCCCTCTCCTCCATTTCCAGCCTTGCTTTCCATGCTCTCCTCTCTTTAAGTTTTTCTCCTCCTTAGGCTGAGTCTAAAGACTGTTTTTTCCTCAGGTTCGGTAGCTTAATTTTTAATTAAAACACACTTTGCATCCTTAAACCTGATGGGTGCCTCGGACAAAGAACAAGTCCTTGGACCAAGCAGGGACAGGCTCGTGAATTTGGGGTTAATTTGATGGAAATTCAAGGTAATTCATGCATAACTTTGTCTCCTTTCAGTGATTCTGGGGTCTCTTATGTGCACACATCTCACTCAAATCTGTGGCTCAATCCCAGCCTTACCCACCCCTGGAATTATTTGAACTCAAGCACAATTATTTGAACCCTCTGCCTGAATTTGAACTTTTTTTTCTTTTTGAGAAGTGTTTCAGCATATTCCCAACTCAGACTTAATTCCCCACCTCTGTCTTCCTGTGAGGTAAAAGAGGAATTCTCCTGATTTCATAAATAGCACCACAAGTGACTCACCCAGGCAATCGGCAAAGAGCTGAGCCCTAAATTCACCCCAAACCTCTTTCCAGCACATCCCACTAAATTCTTCCAGCTAAAAACACCCAGAAAGGACATTATTACCCCAAAATAAAGGACATCATTATCCCAATAAAGGACATCATTATCCCAGTAAAAGAACATTATTATCCCAATAAAGGACATTATTAACCCAAAATAAAGAACATTATTATCCCAATAAAGGACATCATTACCCCAAAATAAAGGACAATATTATCCCAATAAAGGACATTATTAACCCAAAATAAAGGACATTATTACCCCAAAATAAAGAACAATATTATCCCAATAAAGGACATTATTACCCCAAAATAATGTCCTTATTATCCCAAAAATGAAGTGTGGCTCCCTCTGAGCACAACCCATGCAGGCAGAGACAGAACTTACAGGGATTTGCAGAGGGAGAGTTTTTTCCTCAGGGAGGAGACACAGGGGTGGCACACCTGCCTGGCCGCCGTGCCACAGGAGGCTGTGCCAGGACAGGGCTGCTGGACCATGGCAGCCTCTGCCAGGCAGCAGCAGCACTCACAGCTCAGAGGAAGGATGGCCAGAGAGCCCCCAGGGCATCCAGAGCAGGGCTGGATGTTCAGTTTTCTCCTCAAACCTCCAGGAGCTGCCTTGGGGATGCCTGGCTGAGGAGGGAGCTGCAGCAGCAGTGCCTGTGGTGAAGGTCCTGCCTGGGAGGATTCCAGCCATCCTCAGCTGTGTGTCCTTCCTTTCTGCATCTCACCATCGGCTCAGCAGCTCTGTGCTTTGGGCTGGGGCAGCTCCTTTCAGCGCTTTCCCAGCTGTGCTGAGGCGGGTGCGGCTCGTTCCCTGCTCGGAGCATGGCGGGCTCCTCCCGTCCCTGCTCTCCTCTGGGATGCCAGGGCAGCGTGCCAAGGCAAGGTGCGCCTCGCAGGGCACAGCACTGGCTCCCTGCCCTCCTTTCTGCTCACAGATGAAATCCTGGGTGAGGGAAACCAGCACATCCCTGTGTGGTTCAGAGAACCAGGGGGCTCAGAGACCCTGGCACAGAACACCTGTGAAACAGAGTAGAAACTTTCTAAAGTAGAAATCCATTTTGATTTAGGTAGAATGGACATCTTTAAGTGTGTAGTCTGACTGCAAAAGCCCAGGCTCAGAGAAACTGCTCCAGTGAAGGACAGAGATAAAAAAGAAGAGACAGAGAGTGATAAACAGAGAGACTGCTGTGAGAGCAGCTCAACCCGACACAGGAATTCTTTCTGATAAAGAAGAACGAGCGGCAAACGTCACACAAAATTCATAACAATGAATATGTATGAACTTATTGTGAAATTGCATGCATATGTATTTGAGAGGGAGATAAAAAGGGACCTGAAGTTCCCAGAAGTGCACATGTCATTTTAGGGGAACAATTCCCACGTGCGTCCAGCGCTGTAATAAACATACCGGCTTTACAACTTCCACAAAAGTTGTGGAGTTTTGTTTATCTCTGCAAAACACCTGTGGTTTTGATTATGAACTGTGTAACAAATTACCAACCTTAGATGCATTTTCCCACTTTCAAGCTGATGAAAAATGCAGCTTTTTAAACATTTCTGAACCAACATAAATCACATTTCTCCTTAGATAACTCTGAGAAGCGCAAGGAGAATAAATCAGTGATAACTCATGGCTCAGCACAAGAAAACTCAGCAGATTCAGGCTCAAAACTTGACCTAGAAGATGCAGCAAAACTCCTCATCATGTGGCTCTGAGCAAAGCAACATCCATAAATCATGCCCCCAAATAAACGCCAAAAATCAGTTTTCAACAGCTTTTGTGCCAATGCTGCAACTTGAAACTGTCATTAATCAACCCAAATTCAAGTTTCTCCTGGAACTTCCCTGCAGTTCTCACCCAGGTGCTGCACACCACTTAATTCAGCTGAAATCTGGAGTTCAGGATCGCCACAACACATCAAAAGTGAACGAAACAACCGAGCTCAGAGGAGCTTGCTGAGGAAAGGATCCACCCGGGAAATTCCATTTGTGGGTTTTTAGGGCTCAGAGGTGCTGATTGCCAGCACACAGCACGTCTGATGAAGCTGCTGCAGCAGCTGGAGCTTGGGGAATGAGCCCCAAAAGAAAATTCTGGCTATTTCAGGGGCTGGATGCATTGTGCCATGTTCAAAGTGATGAAAAATGCAGCTTTTTAGAGAAAATTCTGGCTGGATTCATTGTCCCACATTCAAGGTGATGAAAAATCAGCTTTTTAGACAGAAATTCTGTCTGGATTCATTGTCCCACATTCAAAGTGATGAAAAATGCAGCTTTTCGGACATTGATAAGACCAATTGAAATCCCATTTTTTGTTAACCAGCTGTGAGAAACCCAAGGAAACGCATCAGCTCAGCAGGTGAGGTTTCAGGGCACAGACTCACCTGTCCTCGCGCACGGAGGGGCTCAGGAACCGCGCAGAGTCATCGTCGTGGCTGCTCTGCTGGCTGCTCTGCTGGCTGCTGGAACACAAAACAGCCTCAGTCAGAGCTGGGCGGCCTCCTGGGGACACCCAGCTCCCATCCACAGAATTTCACAGAATTTCTAGGTTGGAAGAGACCTTTAAGATCATGTTCTAACACCTCAACTAGATCATGGCACCAAGTGCCACGTCCAGGCTTTTTTTGAACACATCGAGGGATGGTGACTCCACCACCTCCCTGGGCAGATGATTCCAGTATTTGACCACTCTTTCTGTGAAAAACTTCCTCCTTAAATCCAGCCTGTATCTCCCTTGGCGCAGCTTGAGGCTGTGTCCTGGTTTCACAGGACAGATTTGGGAGCTCTGGGACACTCAGCTTCGATCTGGATTGAGGAAAACACAGATAGAGCTGGGTAACCTCCTCTAAAACACCCAGTTTAAATACAGATTGGGGAAACAGATCTGTCTGACCTCCTCTGGAACACTCAGCTTAAATTCAGATTGAGGAAAACATCTTTGTGACCTCTGGAACACCCAGTTTAAATCCAGATTGGGGAAACATATCTGTCTGACCTACTCTGGAACACTCAGCTTCAATCCAGGTCACAAAAAACAGCTTTGGGAGCTCTGGAAAGCACAGCTTAAATCCAGATTGAGGAAAACACAGACAGAGCTGGGTAACCTCCTCTAAAACACTCAGTTGAAATACAGATTGGGGAAACAGATCTGTCTGACCCTCTCTGGAACACTCAGCTTCCATCCAGATCTCAAAAAACAGCTTTAGGACTTCTGGAACACTCAATTTCCATCCAGATCTCCAAAAACAGCTTTGGGAGCTCTGGACCACTCATCTTAAATCCAGATGAAGAAAACAGATCTGTCTGACCTCCTTTGGAACACTCAGTTTAAATCCAGATTGAGGGAAACAGATCTGTTTGACCTAGTCTGGAACACTCAGCTTGAATCCAGATCATAGAAAACAGATCTGTCTGACCTCTTCTGGAACACTCAATTTAAATCCAGGTGAAGGAAAACACAGATAGAGCTGGGTAACCTCCTCTAAAACACTCATCTTAAATCCAGGTTGAGGAAAACATCTTTGTGACCTCTGGAACACTCAGGTGAAAACCAGATCATAGAAAACAGATCTGTCTGACCTCCTTTGGAACATTCAGCTTCAATCCAGATCTCCAAAATCAGCTTTGGGAGCTCTGGAACACTCCATTTAAATACAGATTGAGGAAAACAGATCTGTCTGACCTCCTTTGGAACATTAAGTTTAAATCCAAATTGAGGAAAACACAGATAGAGCTGGGTAACCTCCTCTAAAACACTCAGCTTAAATCCAGGTTGAGGAAAACATCTTTGTGACCTCTGGAACGCTCAGTTAAAAACCAGATCATAGAAAACAGATCTGTCTGACCTCCTTTGGAACATTTAGTTTAAATCCAAATTGAGGAAAACACAGATAGAGCTGGGTAACCCCCTCTAAAACACTCAGTTTAAATCCAGATTGAGGAAAACAGATGTGTCTGACCTCCTCTGGAGCACTCAATTTTAAATCCACATCAAGGAAAACACAGACAGAGCTGTTTCACCTCCTCTGTAACACTCAGCTTTAAATCCAGATTACAAGAAAACATCTTTGTGACCTCTGGAACACTCAAATTCAGATAGAGGAAAGCACAAACAGAGCTGTTTGACCTCCTTTGGAACACTCAGCTGTAAACCAAGATTATAGAAAACATATTGGTGACCTCTGGAACACTGAGCTGTAAATCCAGATCCCAGAAAACATCTTTGTGACCTCTGGAGCACTCAGTTTTAAATCCAGATTGACAAAAACACAGGCAGAGCTGTTTTACCTCCTTTGGAACACTCAGTTTTAAATCCAAATTACAGAAAACATCTTTGTCACCTCTAGAACACTCAGTTTCAATACAGATTGAAGAAAACAGATCTTTGTGACCTCTGGAGCACTCAATTTTAAATCCAGATCAAGGAAAACACAAACAGAGCTGGTTAACTCCTCTGGAGCACTCAGCTGTAAACCCAGATTATAAAAAACCATCTTTATAACCTCTGGAACACTGAGCTGTAAATTCAGATCCCAGAAAACATCTTTGTGACCTCTGGAGCACTCAATTTTAGATCCACATCAAGGACAACACAAACAGAGCTGGGTAACTCCTTTGGAACACTCAACTGTAAACCCAGATCCCAGAAAACATCCTTGTGATCTCTGGAACACTCAGCTTAAATCCAGATTGAGGAAAACACAGACAGAGCTGTTTGACCTCCTTTGGAACACTCAGCTTTAAATCCAGATTATAAAAAAACATCTTTATAACCTCTGGAACACTGAGCTGTAAATTCAGATCCCAGAAAACATCTTTGGGACCTCTGGAACACTCAGCTTAAATCCAGATTGAGGAAAACACAGATAGAGCTGGGAAACATCCTCTCAAACACTCAGTTTAAATCCAGATTAAGGGAAACAGATCTGTCTGACCTAGTCTGGAACACTCAGCTTGAATCCAGATCATAGAAAACAGATCTGTTTGACCTCCTCTGGAACACTCAGTTTTAAATCCAGATTACAGAAAACATCTTTGTGATCTCTGGAACACTGAGCTGTAAATCCAAATCCCAGAAAACATCTCTGTAACCTCTGGAGCACTCAATTTTAAATCCAGATTGATGAAAGCACAGACAGAGCTGGGTAACTCCTCTGGAACACTCAGCTGTAAACCCAGATCCCAGAAAACATCTTTGTGACATCTAGAACACTCAATTTTAAATTCAGATGGAGGAGAACAGATCTTTGTGACCTCTGGAGCACTCAATTTTAAATCCAGATTGACGAAAACACAGACAGAGCTGGGTAACCTCCTGTAAAACGCTCAGCTTAAATCCTGATGGAGGAAAACAGAGCTTTGTGACCTCTGGAACACTCAGTTCAAACCCAGATCCCAGGAAACATCTTTGTGACCTCTGGAACACTCGGTTTCAACCCAGATCCCAGAAAACACAAGGTTCACGCTGCACATTTGGGGTTGAAAGGAGGAACCAACGGGAGGATTTGAGTTTAAATCTGATTCACAACCAGCACGAGCGTTTGGAGTCTCAATCTCACTGTGTGACACTTTCCTGAAATATCAAAATGACCTTGCACATCACCTGGACATCATTTCTTACAGGCAAACACTCCAACACCAAGCTGCTGGGTGTTCATACCCTCCCCAGTCCTGGGTAGAAGCAGAAAAGAGCAGCAAAAAACCCCAATTTTTGACGTGGCCAGTGCTGAATTTCTGGCCAGCCTTGCAAGCTGAGCCCACAAGATGTCACTGTCCCCCCTGAAACGGGCGGATTGTGGGAGATAATTGAATTTCCTGCACATTTATGGTGTGGAGCTCTCCTGCTCAGGGTTCTGCAGCTGATTCTGCTCCTGGGCAGATTCCGCCTGCTCTGCTCTGAAACCACAGCAAAGCAGCAGCACCAACCTGCCTGGAAACTCAAACTGGGGTCAATTCCTCTCCTGGCTGGGTCAAAATGTTACATCCAACTCATTGAATTATGTATCACTGCACAGAAATACAAATATGGGATCAAATAAACCTTCACCAAATGACATCTTGTCATTCTAAAGAGCAATTCTTATGCAGTAGCATCTATTTTGGGGGGAAACAATACCAAAACTGCAAATAGCACATTTCCATAAAGTGGAAGAATTGAACTTGATAACTGATACATTAAATTATATTGATAATTTAAACAAATAGCAAATTTCCATGAAGTGTAAGAATTAAACTTGATAATTGATGAATTATATTGATAATTGAAACAAATAAAGGGACAGGTTTTCTCTTCTCCCTTCTGTTTTTGCCAAAGGATTTGCAGTTTCTTTAAGGAATAAAAAGCCAATTAATCGAAATTTCATCCAATATTTTCCCCAACCACCTTCATTTTACCAGCTGCTTCTCTGGGGCCATCCAGGGCTGCACCTTATTGCAAATGACCTTTCTGAGAGCACAGCACCTGCCTTGGGGACACATTTGGGAGCCATCACCTGGCACTGGCCGCTCTTTGTGCCTCCCCAGAACATTGCTGCAGCCACCAGAGAGGAGAGGAGAAGCTTCCAGAAAAGTGAAATTAGTGATCAATAGTTATAAAAATCCTTGGAAAACCAATAGAGAAATCAGCCTGTGAGGCTGGGCTTAGGAAAGCACAAAACTCCTGCAAGAAGGGAAGGAGAATTCTGTATTGGCTCCCAGGTGTAAATCAACAGCTGGGTAAGAATAATACATCCCTAAAAGCAAATAAAGCTTTTTCTTGCACTTCTGAGCCGTAAATCAACAGCTGGGTAAGAAAAATGCATTCCTAAAAGCAAATAAATACTTTTATTTGCATTTCTGAGCTTCATTGTGGCCCAGTGGGCTGGGGAAGAACAAAGAGGGAACCACATTTAGGTGGTTCCTCTGCCAAGGAATTTCCCTTTTTGATCAGAGGAAGCTTTATAGAGATTATTTCTCTAATTTCTTCTTTCTGCATAGAAAACCCTCCCACCAAAATCTCCCATTTCAGGTCAGATGGAGCCAAACTCACCCAAGGAGAATTCCCAGACTGTCCCCGGCCAGCACCACGTGCAAACTCCCTTTGGGACAGCTCAAATGAACCTTAGACCTCTCTTCCTCTTCATCCACCCCATAAAAGTTCACATTCCAAATGAAGGTTTAAAATTTAACAGAAGCCAGGCATTGCAGCTCATTGAAATTCAACACCTCAGCTCCAGATTGTGAGCAATTAAAAACTCACAGGAAAAAAAAATCACTTTTTACCCACCTGTCCCCTCAGCACGAGCTGTGCTTTGCAGAAAGCTTTTAACACAACATGAAATTATTTCAACTTTCTGGTTGTTAGGCAGTGAAGCTGTTAAATTCACTGAAATGCTCAGAGTGGCTGCAATGCAGAGCTTGTTGTTTTGTGATGTTTTTTCAGTCTATTTGAGGATAACCTGCTATTAAGTGTTCCCTTGGAACTGTGTGATGACAATTTCAAATATGGGATAATGAAAGGAGATAAAGAAAGGTGGGATTGGTTCTAAGGAATAACAAGGAAAGAAGTGTTCCGACAGAATTTTGTATCCACAGGGAAAGTCAAAAAAGCTGCATAAAACTCTCAGGAAATCAGCAAAACTGATTCTCTCATTCCAAAGCTCAGCAGTGATAAACTTGAATTTGGAAAAGGTTTAAACTTTAATTTGGACAAGGTTTGAACCTGAATTTGGACAAGGTTTGAACCTGAATTTGGACAAGGTTTAAACCTGAATTTGGACAAGGTTTGAACCTGAATTTGGACAAGGTTTGAACCTGAATTTGGACAAGGTTTAAAACCTGAATTTGGATAAGGTTCAAATCTTCATTCCTAAGCTCAGCAGTGATGAACTTGAATTCGGAAAAGGGGCGCAAGCCCAGGGTGCCCCTTTTGTTCCTGTCATTTCTAAGACAATAAAAACACTTCCAGCTTTGTGCCCTGTGGTTTTTCCTTAATTCTCATGCAGACTTATTTATTATTAGTTTAGAAAATGAAGAAAAATCCTCAACACAGATCAACCAGGCCTTTTAACAGTTAAACCTTTGAAGATTCTGCTTCCAGCACTCCCCCACCAAGCAATTTACCCAGGCAACCCAAGTACAAAAACCCCATTTTTCTACTGACTAAGCCCAGGTGTTCTGATCCCACACACTTTGTTTGAAGTAAATTTGAATTTGCTGCTGCTGCCTTAAATATTTCAATATTTCTCTTGCACTTGGGAAGTTCTGAGCTATAAACTAGATTTTGTGCTATTAATATTCACTTTAAAAGGCAGAAAAGTCTCATTTTATTCTGAGATTTCAGTCTCTGAAGGATGAGACAGAGCCAGGATCTCTGATTTTATGCATGAGCAGCCTCTCAGAGCTCAGCAGAAGATATTTATCACAATTTCACAAAGTTCAGGCACTCAGGTCGATGTTTGCACACCAAGAACCTTCTGGAACTCCTGTGCCCTCCAGGTGTGGGTGAGAAACCCACTGGGCTTTTCTACCTCCAGGGGTTTTTGGCAGAATTTTAATCCAAGTAATTTTATTTTCTTTTTCCACAGTGAAGGATGAGTTGGATAAGGGAAGAAACAGGACAGAAAGAGCTCTGTGCTGGAAAATGGAATCAGTGACAGAGTTTGGAACATTATCCACAAAAAAAAAAAAAAAAAAAAATCCAGCTATTAGTGAGAATTCCAGGTCTGAACCCAGATGAGTTCAGAGTTTGAGTTTGTTCAATTAACCCATTTATTTGTAAGGCTTTGGGTATTCAATACTTGTATGGATAAAAGGGCTCTGTGATCACCTGTAAATCACAGTGTGTAGTTGGGAGCTATCCCACAATAAACACACACTTTCTAACTTTAAACTGTTCAAGAGTTTTTGGATATTGGTACTGGATCAATATCCATACTGGGAATGGGATGTACCAAAGTCATGAATACGTATTTGTATTTTGGGTATTCAATACCTGTACAGATAAAAGGACCTTGCAATCACCTGTAGATTGTGGTGTGTATTTGGGAGCTATCCCACAATAAACATTCACTTTGTAACTCTAAACTGTTGGAGAGTTTTTGGATGTTGGTACTGGATCAATATCCATATTGGGAATGGGATGTACCAAAGTCATGAACATGCATTTGTATTTTGGGTATTCAGTACTTGTACGGATAAAAGGACTCTGTAATCACTCTGTAATTTTGAGTATTCAGTACTTGTATAGATAAAGGACTCTGTAAATTGTGGTGTGTATTTGGGAGTTATCCCACAACAAACATACACTTTCATACACATAGAGAGTTTTTGGATATTGGTACTGGATCAATGTCCATATTGGGAATGGGATGTACCAAAGTCATGAACATGCATTTGTATTTTGGGTATTCAATACTTGTACAGATAAAAGGGCTCTGTAATCACCTGTAAGTTGTGGTGTGTATTTGGGAGCTATCCCACAATAAACAAACACTTTATAACTCTAAACTGTTGGAGAATTTTTGGATATCGGTACCAGATCAATATCCATATTGGGAATGGGATGTACCAAAGTCATGAATACGTATTTGTATTTTGGGTATTCAATACTTGCACAGATAAAAGGGCTCTGTAATCACCTGTAAATCACAGTGTGTAGTTGGGAGCTATCCCACAATAAACACACACTTTGTAACTCTAAACTGTTCAAGAGATTTTGGATATTGGTACTGGATCAATATCCATATTGGGAATGGGATGTACCAAAGTTATGAACGTGCATTTGTATTTTGGGTATTCAATACCTGTACAGATAAAAGGACTCTGTAAATTGTGGTGTATTTGGGAGCTATCCCACAATAAACAAACACTCTCTAACTCTAAACTGTTCGAGAGTTTTTGTCCCTCACAGTTGGATATCAGTACTAGATCAATATCCAGATTTTTAATAAATCACTAGATTGATATCCATATTTTTAATAAATCACTTCCTGCAAAGCGTTAAAAGGGGCAGCGTGGCCGAGTCCTCTCCTCTCACCTCATTCATTTCACAAAGAAAAACATCAACACCAAGCTCCCAGCGGGCCAGACAAGCCCTTTCACCAACTTCTTATTTACACAGCAAGAGCAGAATATTCTGTTTCCTCCAGCTGGAAACAGAACCCCTGGAAAGCCACAGAGATAAGGAAAATGGGAATTAATTGTTAAATTCCATCTCAGATGGCCCAATGGCAAATATTTGCTGACCAGATAAGATCAACAGCGTTTCAGTCCCGGGCTGTTTGTAAATCACTCCTATT